>VWZW01001197.1:339166-407118 GCA_013397115.1 Edolisoma coerulescens
CCCCCTTCCAAAAAGACCCATGTGACAAACAAAACCTCATTAAACACTTATTTTGAATACGGAAGCAAATGGAGAGCAAGACTTACTGATGTTATACTGCCTACATTAAAGTTCCCTTTGACACAGACTCAAGTCAAGGGGCATCCACTGCTGTCTGGTAGGGAGGGTTTGTGAAGATACAAGCAAAGATTGTGAAGTCACCCCTCAGCCTTAGTGCTAAAGAGTGCTGTCAGTCTCTGCTCCAAATGAAATCAATGGCAACTGCAGCTGCTCAGAACAGATGCAAATTAGAGCACCACAATAGCATCTTCCCCAGTACATCCAATTATTGCTGAAGGAAATACATGAGAGACATCAATGTCTGGCAGAGAGAGGACTTTACTGGGAGTAAAAATCCTGGGCCAGATTCACAGTTTGCACGTAAAAGGGCAGCCCAGCTTGACAGATGTAGGTAAGAAAGAGCTGAAATTTTCATTCAGCTATACCATCACATAGAGATAACCTTATCAATAAAGTGACTTAAGTAGCAGCAGTGCCTCGATGGGTTCATAATTGTTTGGTCCAATGATACTGAGAAAAGGTTTTGCACTGAATAACTGCAGTCCAAACATACTCAGCTCATCCTTTTAGCCATTGCCACTATATATGTAAAGCTCTCTCCTTCCCCCATCCTACTAAACTAGGCAAGTCAAACCGTATTTTACTACATTACATGATTCAGTGTCTACATTAAGGGTACTGCCAGTATAGAATGAAAACCCTCTCACACCATTACACCATAATATTATACTGGCAAAAACAGTCAAGGCTATACCTAGTAGGGAATAGCTGCCACTTGTGGGAAGCTAGTAAGGCTACTCATGTTAGCTCTGTCAGCAAGAGCCAGGACTTCACTCTTGCATGTTTGGTATCCCTAAAGTATGATGAATGCAGTGCATGTGACCCACTCTTTTACAAAATAAACACATCAAGCAAGGAAGAGAGAAAAGAACAGAAAAAATACTTGCTTACCACAAGTCCTAGCACAAGGGTACGCACTCTCTCCCCAATCTCTGGTGAAATGTCATTGCCAAACTGCTGTAAGGTTGTAAGAAATCTCTTCAGTTTGCTGAGCTGCCTAGCTCCACAAGCTGGCGGTAACTGCTGGTTAGCCAGAGAAGAGGAAGAGGAAGAGGATGGCCCATTGCTAAAGCCATTAGGAGGAGATGGAGCTCCATTTAACGCTGTTGGTGAATGGCTAGTGCCATTGGTTACTGAAAGAAAAAGAGACAGGAGGGTAAAATAAAGATTGGGGTTGGGGGAGAGATAGAGAGGAAAAGGAGACAGAGGGGAAAATCCATCAGCTCATGTTTTCTGCACTTGACCTCAAAATTAATTAAGTTGCACAATCAAAGATAATTAGCCTTTAGACAGAGCGACAGCCTGCAGTTTATGTCTATTTCCCAGTAGCTGGTGCTGAATGTTGCAAGGATTGGAAATAACAGCAGCTGCCTCTCACACAGCCCCTTCAAAATGCTCCTGGACCTGAAAAGCATAATTTGAATACCAGCCTTTTGTCAGAGGATTTTAAAAAGAGGGAGAGGGAAATGGAGAGAGAAAAAGCATGAGTGCATGTATGATTGAAGACCAAAAAAAAAATTGCTCTTTGGGGTAGAAAAAAACGTGCAGACATATTTCATGAAGCCTCAGTTTATCTCTGAATATTTTTACTTGTGTTTTGTACACACAACTGACAGCTGTGTTTATAAAACAGGACTTTCACGTTTTAACCTTACACCACCCAATGAGAAGGTTATTTTTTCCAATACAGATTTCCTAGCTGCTAACATATGGAGCACACAAAGTTGTCTGTGCAGGTACAAATGCTGCCAATGCTCCCTGTGGCCTGAAGCCTTGCAGCAAGGGCATGAAACTAGACTTCAGAAGACTTCTCAGAGACCATGAGCAAATCTCTCTGCTTTCACATGCCAGCACCTTATCTCTAAAAAGGGGAAGAAAGCATTTCCCGCCTGTTGCAAGGTTGCTGTGAGAATAACTATCTGAAGTACTAAGCATTCAAAATGACAATTTTGAATGGAATTCATATGGCAATTTTGAATGGAACTCATATGGCAATGAGATCCATGCAGACATACTGAAGACAACAGAGAGTTTTTGGCAGCAATTTCAGTTTGATTCTTATCCACGCTCTAGAAGAGAGCAGAGAATCAAACTGAGGACATCCTCTTCCACTCAGGTTAGTTGGAATAGCAACACTCAAAACACACACCGTTGAAGTTGAGTCTGATTTGCTAAAATGACAGCAAACAGCAAGAAAAAGGATGGCTCCCTAGAAATACAAGTGTACCAGCGTACTGGCAGGTGTGGGCACACAGCATGTGACTGTACCCAGCAGCAGCTGCACTCAGCTGGCCACTGCCCTGGAGAAATTTGCTAATTTCTTTTTTGGAAGAACCCATCCCAAAAAACCATCAAAAATCAGGAATTTGTCTGCAATCAAAAATGCATAGGAGTATTAGTTTAACTTCTTTCCCATTTAAAAGCAAAACCAAGGCAAGCTAGCAACTTTAAAAACTTTCAGTGTTTCTCAATGACCAGCCTCTCTGAAGCCAAACATCCCATTCTCATGTCATTTTCTTCACCAATCGTCCTTATCTTTGGCCAGGAGGTCCTTTTTCAGGGTGGACACCTACTACTAGATATAAATCACTACCTTATTACTATATTTAAATCACTGCCACAAACTTCTGAAGGAGTTTTGGTTGCCCTACTCACCGCCTTCTGGAGGGACTACAGAAAAAGCTGTGTGAATTGTTATCTAGCCTCTGCTTGTGTTTTATCCTAGTTTTTGATTGCCTATCCT
This sequence comes from Edolisoma coerulescens, assembly GCA_013397115.1. NCBI lineage: Eukaryota > Metazoa > Chordata > Aves > Passeriformes > Campephagidae > Edolisoma > Edolisoma coerulescens. The sequence goes on from VWZW01001197.1 coordinate 342,030, forward strand.
AGCTGTGTGGGCAAGTGAGAATAAGAATTGGAAAAAGCAGAAACAGAAAGAAGCTGGCCTCAGCAAGTTCAGCTCCCTGTGACGCTCCAGGCCACGCTCTGAGTGCTGCAGTGGAGTGAGGTATCTGAGTAAACAAATCCGTCGTGATTGCAAGGAACTCACAAAGCCAAAAGTCATCATACCAGGAACTTGGGAAGAATAGTGGCATGTCCTGTTGATCTACCCTGACACCACTCAACAACTCTGTCACCAGTAAGGGGCTGCTCTAGGCAGCGGGTGCTGAGGCTATGATCAAGAAAGCAGAGAAGTGTGGAGTTCATTACCTAAGATAGATACAGGGAGAAGAAAGGCAGGTAAAGATTTCTCCCACAACAAAAGAAATATAGAAATAGGCCCATGATTTCAGCGCTTTCCTTATAACATCTGAATTTGCCAATTGGCAGAGTTGTACAATTTCTGAAACAAACCATGTTATTAATTCAAAAGAATTTAGCATTTAAAATTTCAAACTACAACATGTCAAGAATTTTTAATCATCTAAACCAAGGAAAACAAAGATATTCTAGACCAGAAAACAAGTTTGATCTTTCTGGCCTGCAGGCATTCCTGCTGTAGTAATAATAAATGTAACAGACAGTCTGACAAAAGTGACTGTTCATTGTACAAGCTGGAACAGCTAAGGCCAAACTCCAAAATCTGACAGGGTAAAAAGTAATTAAAATCAGGGGTTTTTAGACTTTTAGTCTTCAAATAAGGAGCTCCAAAAATCAAGCTGTGGTTCACACACCTTCCAAAGTGCTGAACTCAATCAAATAAACATCTAGAAATCTTGTGAATACACTGAGGACTGTAAGTGTGATTAAAGAACATAGTCATATTCCTTTTTAGCACTGCCAAAGATCATCCTGAACTGTGGCAAGGGCATCACACTGGAAAGCTTAATCCGCAAGAACCTGATCCTACAAAAACCTAGAAACAATTTAACTTCAGACTGAAGTAGCTCCAGTGTGAAGCTCCATCCAGGATGATTCAGGTGCTGGAGTTAAGCAAAACAGACAAATCTTTGCAGGATCAGGGTCACTGGGTTAAATGTGAGTTTATGTGAATAGCTGGCACAAACCCTCCTCACTGTTTAAGTTCAACATAAATTGTCAGGACAGGGTTCCCTGGGATAAGTAGTACAAAGGCCTCCAGCTGGCCTTCTGCATAGAGGTGAATTTTAAATAAGGCATTTAACAGACAGAAAGGGACTAAAACAGACATAGGCAAGACAAATAGAAGATGCTGCCTTCATTCTGTTTAGGCATATGTATTCTACTGTTCTAAAAATGTTTTATTTAAAACGTGAAATGTAAACACATTCTTATGTTTATACTATTACAAGGCAGTATAAAAGAGACCAAAAAATTTGCAGCTGAATCTTAGTATGAGAAATGTGGATCATTTCATGGCTGTGAAAAGAATAGTCCAGACAACATGCCAGATTCAAATCTCAGTTATGCTGATATGAATGCAGCGTACATCAAGACTAGTAGAGTTTGTTATATGTTTACATCAATAAGCTGAGACAGAGATGCAGCCCTAAGTGATTTAGAGAAGTGGTAACAGACTAGAAACCTCTAGACAAAAATTATAAAAGGAGTTTAAATTTTGGTTTTATATCAATATTAACTAGACATTATATAGCCCTGAAATCAGAATTCTTCACTGAAACATAAGTAGAAGGAAAATTAGTATTTTTTTCATTATGAATTATCTCCACTTTAAAAACAAAAACCAAACAAACTCCGTGAAGTTTCTACACAAAAGGGAATGGGATCCTTTAAACAGCATAATGGCATGTAAGAAAAGAAAGTTTTCTGTCCTTCTCACAAGGGGGCTAATCTGAGCATTAAGTACATGGGAAACCAGTGCTCGCTGTTCTTCGACACTGTGACCAAGTGGTCAATGAAATAACAACACAACTCTGAGTTGAATGTCTTAATACCTTAAAGATACATTAATCTGTTGTGAACTTTGTTTTGCTTAATTACTTTATTGCAATACAACCAAATGCTGTTCCTGCCACGTCATGCACATTTCCCTTCACCTATTTTGGTTTCTCACGTACAGAATAGAAAGAAGATGGAAGAAAAGGAAGAAAATAAGACTAATTACACGTTGTGGGCGTAAATGAACTGGTTCTTGGAGCTCCTTGGGTAGTGGGAGGAGGTGGCATGGTTGGAGGCGTCAGCCTGGATTGTGTCTTCACATCCACAGGTGAGTCTGGCATTGTGGAATGCTTCTCAGTGCGATCTGCAACACACACCACAGGAACACACCGGTTTATTTCCCCGAGCACACTCCCTCTGAAAAAAACTTAAAAGCTAATGCAAGAAGTGAGCCATTTTAGCATCTGCTGTGAAAGATTACTCCTGATTATCTACTCCAGTGTGCTCTTCCCAAATTGCATCACCTAAACCTTACTTAAGAAGGTGCAACACAGATGGTAAGACCTCATTTGTAGCAGTGCTGCATTATCTTTTGTTTTTATTTCTAGCATGTGCAGATGCTACCTTCCAAGCACTCCTGGAGCTGCAATAATGCCACCTCCCTTCAAGGCCCTCATGTTAGTCAGGAGGAAAAAATAGATGAAGAGACAACAAGATAATAAATCCCCTTTGACATCTCTTCCAGAACTAAAACCTGAAGCTCTTTAGTACAGGTGAGATATTGGGTGGAATACTGGTTGACGCTAGCTCTCTTCATGTCTCTTCTTTGTATCACCTGCTGCCCTCTCCATTGTTTCCCTTTGTAATCTTATGTTAAACTTATGTTAAATACACACACCCCCTAGATCACTTTACCATAGTGCCCCTGGATATTCTCATATTCACCAGAAAAATAAACACAACATGCCAAAATGGTATGTCAATCATCTCATATACCTACAATTATTTTCAAACAAGCTCGAAAGTTTGCACCTTCACATATTAAGAACAACTTTTAATGTTCAAAATCTGCAAGATAAGCAGGAACATACCTCCCCAAGAAAAAAACAAAACAAACATAAGGCAAAACCAGGAAGAAAACTTAACGCTTCTCTTGCAACTAAAGATCTAAAGATACAACACACACGATATAAAAGCTACAGAAGTGTACTTTTTTCCAACATCTTTTTGAATGACACTACCTTAAATTTTTTTTAAAAACCATCCAAGCCTTTATGTTTCATTTATTAAGAATGGGCAAAACACAGCAAAATTTACCAACTGAAGGCAAAATTAAGGCTTTCTCACTCATGACAGGAGTTTAGTAAGCCATCTTGAAAAAAGAGGAGTACAATGAAGTTTAGCTTTTAATGGGCATAAGTCAAATTTGTCCATCCCTTCTTTGGGGAGTTGGGGCTATTTATTTATACATGGCCCTATACAAGCCTTCCTGAGCTCCACAAAACTATTCTGTAAAGTAAGTGTCACTGCTAATGGGCAAGCACATAGGTCTGTGGTTTTAATTCAAGACATGTCACATTCTATACATTCTATCACTTCACTTTGTGACACAATTCCTTGTCCTTACTAAAAACATACAAACTTCAATGAAAAAATCGTTTCTGAAATTTGCTCTGAGAAACAATAACAGAAAGTAAATACAATGCATACATTTAACAAAGAACGGGTATGTTTAAGAGAGCCTCAAAACACTTAATTATCAGAAAACTTAAATATGAGAAAGTTACAAAAAAAAAGGGGAGGGGGGANAACAGTACATAACAGGTATCAATCTTTATCTGTCTGAAACTGAAGAACCTGAGGAAGTAAGCAGTTAAGTCCCAGAGGTGAAGCGTGTCAGGTACTGCAATCATAGAAGCCATCTTCAACCTTTGCTGAAATGCCTACAGGCGATGTTTCAGCTCTCAGGGAAAGGGAGTCATTTCATACAGAATTTAGAGACAAGTTTGGGGAAGATGAGCAGTGAAACACTCCCAGAATAGAATGAGGAGAATAGAGATACAATTTTATAGGATCTGTAGTGTCGATCTAAGGTTAGTAAACCTCAGCTGTGGAGGGAAGAGTATCCACAATGATTTCCTTAAATATTAAGGTTGCTACAGGTATGATTTGCATATCAAGCAACAGTAAATTACTACATGCTCAAAAACAAAAACAGGTTTCTAAACAAATTCTATAGGTATTTTCTTTCCATATCACTATACTAAAACAGTTAAATCTCTATCTTCAATAAGCCATTAATTTAATATAAAGAACTATGAAAACTCATCTTGAAATGTTAATTGCTTCCTTAATAGCCGAATTCATCTTGCACTCACCTCAACCAACCTCAGCAACAAGGGAATAAATAGCTTTCAGCTCATGTTGCAACAGAGGGAAAGAGGCACAGCAGTGAGCCCAAGCCCTCCTAAATAAAGGCAAATATTTCTCCCATGCCAAGAAAGGAGAGAGAAAGGGAGGCTTGCCAGAGCTGGTGGGGAGATAACAGTGGGAACTGCTGGTCCATCTGGTTTTCATTCTGCTAACACTCACACTGAACTGTTAAGGAAGGCAGTCCAGGTACACAGATTTGAAGCATGTGGGAGCGCAGACACAGGCACAGAGGAGATGGAGGTGGGTGGAAGAAGGAGTGAGAGAAATCGAGCTCCTCTAACAGACTGCTGCTCGCAGCAAGCAGGCACAGCCTGTATCCTCCAATTCAGCTGGTGATAACTGAAAGCGATCCTGAGCTGCAACCAACCGCACGGCTCCTGCTCCCTCCCTTCCCTTCACTGCATTTCAAAGCTCAGGTTTGATGAGAAATGTGCTCAGATCAGAGCAGGGAGACTTTCCCAAAAAGCTGGCAATGTTTTGCTACTTAAATTGAACACGGTAATGGGAAATAGTGTGTTGGTTTTGCCCTCAAATTTCAGGTTGCCACTCTATCATGATCCAAATTGTTTTACTATTTCCAACAGTTTGCCACCCAGCTTGCAGACTGCTGAACTTATCCACAGACCCCTGTACTTCTCATCTAAATCTAATAACATTAGGTTTGATTTTCCCAATTATCTTTCTTTGGACCTCTTAGGGGTAAACACAAACACCCTTTACATACCACTTACCTCTTCTTTACCTCTCTCTCTCCCTTGCAAAGCCCCAAACCCTACTCTCCCACTGTATGATTGCAGGCACGCAGCTTTCTCTCTGTCTGTAAGCTCCCTAGTTCTGCCTTCTTTAAGGAGATATTAAGGGTCCTTTAAAGCACACCCCAAAACATTTCTTACCAGAATACAAGATTACTTTGTCAGAACAGAGATTCTCCATGGGGGCAGAGAAAAAGGGCTTTTGAAGAAGTACAATGCAAAATGCAAAGCTCTTCCACATGCTTGGAAGACACCATCACACCACCCAGGAGAATAGCCTTTACAACTCTCTATTCCACCCTCTTTAATGACAAAACGCCTGTGGGAGCCATTCTGCTCTTACTGCTACTGTTTACCTGCTTCTCACCTTTTCATTCAGCTCCCTGAACTCTGAGGGACTGATGGGACTGGGAGCACCAATCTACAGCAGCTCTGCACCCACCACTGTCCCACCACCCACAGCCGCAGAGAACCTCAGCAGCTCTAAGACACAGATCACTCAGGGGATGAAGTGGTGATGGAGTACAAAGCAGAGCCACCACTGATAAAAGCATTAACAGCTCTTGTGATCTGAACTCCTAAAGCTTTTGGTGTCTGACACATAGCCTATAACTCCAGCTTCTACCAATCGTAATTTATTTTTTAATTAATAAAAACAATAAACCTAACAACCAACGGTTTTTACTATAATGATTGAAAAATAACCTGATGATATGAAAGCTAAAGACAAAATGATATTTAAATCATATTCACAAGCCAATTTCCTTCAAGACATGTTATTTCACGAGGCTTTTTATGTATGGGCATTCTTCATACAAACTCTCAGTGGATATTCTGCTATTCATACATTCAGAGGTAATGAGGGCTTGGGTAGGGGAAGAAAGAATCCCTCAAGAGGAAAAACTCTAATTTTAATGTATCAAAACCTGCCTGGGTAAGATCTCACGTGCACGTTTGCGCCAGTCTTACAATACACTGAATTTCGCCTGAAATTTGGAGGAACTTTCACCATGTCTTAAAATTGCACAATTTCTTGAATTCTAAAACATGTTTATGCTCTTGAGTCAAACAAAACTCCCCACTTGCAAAACTAGTTCCGACCATCTTCTTCTTCAGATGGACCCTGACATTTCAAACAATAATCCTGAACACAGAAAGTTTCATACAGGCAGCATCACACATTTAAGAGCATAGCCTGTGTATACAGACGGAGTAACTTTCAGGTGCAACAATTTCTTCCACTGAATCCCTTTAAACAATGACAGACCTGTGCTCCTTCGCCCAGTTCAGATGAAATGGGACTGAAACCAGAGGTCTTCCAAACTGGAAGGAAAAGGAGACATCTGCTACTCATTCTGTAGTGTTCACTGCAATCAGTTCAGGATGGAGAAAGATGGTGAAATAATGGTCTAGTCCTAATCCATACACACAACCCTCTGGAGCAGCGAGAGACTTAGAATAAATTCAGAAAACATGTTTCAAGTATGCAGAGATCTATTGCATTTGCTTTGGATTATATTTTTTATTTAAAAACAAAACCAAGCAAAACATTTTGAAATACACATTCTTGAATCTCCTTTACAGAACAGAGTGAAGAACTGTGATTTAACCACAGAAGTATTTTGCTTCATTTAAAATTAAAGAATGTTGTAAAACCAAGTTCAAATTATGATATTTCTTCTGTGGATTTCTTGGTTCATGGAACTATACTGTTCCTGTCATTCATTCAGTTTTTATGGTAGAGTTTATTTTTATCACTATATTTAGCCATTTAGGTGAACACTGATATTTACTGTAAGCACAGTTAGCTTCTGAACCAAACAAGGAAGAGACAAAACATGCAGGAGCCAGGGAAAAGAGAGATGTGCCTGCATTCAAACTGATTTACTTTACTTCCTGTACCCTACAAGATTTAGTCCATTTTTAAAACAAGGCGGTCTTTCATAAATGGCAACATTTCAGCTCACATGGCACACTTCCAAGTCTAACGCATCAAGGAAAGCTGATGTATGGAAGGAAATATGGAATATATAAATACTTTACTGATACCATTTCAATAGCCAATTCAATGTCAAGCATTTCTAGGAGTGGTGTGTTTTCAATTTCCTTTTTTAAATGAAAAAAATTGTGGTATAATATGCTGTGGCATTTATTTTACTTTTAGTTAGTGCAAACAGTTCCAGATGTACTCTCAAGCATGAAAGATTCTTAAAAGATGCTTTATATTGATTGCACAGTACTTTCTACTTTGGTGCCAACATTTAAAAAATAAAAATAAAACTTGCTAAATTAGAAGAGCCCATTGTCTTGTTTCCTTTAAACTCACAAAAAGAGCAAGCCCCACATATGACACAAAGGATTAGAACCTGCCTCCACCACCCAAGTTACAGGAATTGAGACCTAAATCTAGAGGATTTAATACTGACGATTTCTTAGATGCATTGGACTAATTTTGATTCTTTTGAGAGGGGTGGCAGGGAATTTGAAAGCTGTGGATAAGTTCATGGTGATGAACCTGAAGACAGACAACCACAAGTCCAACCCAAGAGCACAAATTCTGTAGTTCTTCCATCCATAATGCTATCATGCTGCAGTCAGTAAGAACTTGTCCTTCAGATGCAGCCAAGCCACACAGCACCATTAGTAATAGGCAGTGTTAGTGGAGACCCACAGCTCCTGACCCTCAAACCTGCTGCTACACTGAGCAGGACAATATTACAAGGTTGCCTTGGTTGAAAAGAACTCATTTGAGAATGCATGGTGTAAGCCTGATATATCTGGTAAATCCTACCCACTCCATGCACTGAACCCCTGGGGAAACGTGCAAGTCATACAATGCAGCCATAAAACATGACATTTAGACAACACCACTGCAGACCCTCTCCCTGCCAAGCATGCCTAGGATTTGTTTGAGACTGGTGGAGTCTTCATTCCATTCACCTCTTGGCCCTTTTGACTTCTTCTTGATAAATAAATAAGGACCTAAACCCAATGGATGTTTTTGTGCTATACACAATGATCTCAAACAGGCATAATACAGGCATAAATTTCTGCCAGCACCAGATCCAGTAACATTATCGGCCTAGAAAGAAAACATCACTGGGTTTCCAGTTCCCCAGTAGATAACTTTTACTTGCCAGCTGATTTGCAGGAATGCAGTATCAGAAATCAGCTCAGACTCTGTCTTTTGTCAGAGAACATTACCTCTGCAAGATTTATCCACCAGGGATCAGAATGTGTGTGAAGTGACTGATGGATATGCACAGCAAAGTTTTCAGATGACATAATATTTCACTGCTTCTTTAGCATGCTGGGCGTGAAGCTCACATACTGAAGATGACCCTTTTGCAAGAGCAATATCACAAATTTGCTGCAGTCTTATCTTCATTCTCCTCTGCTCAGATAGTTGAACAATTCATATCACCAGCTATTCTTCAGAATAAATGAAAGCACACTCAATTTACCCATTTATGCTCATTTAATATGCAATAGCTAGAAGAAATTCTGTATCCTGGGAGTTCACTGAAGTTATCTGAGGCCAAGTTATAAGAGTTTTCTCCAGTTATGCTAAAAAAACCCTTGAGCATAATACAATCTCCTCTGTCTCCGAAAAGCTGAAAGGGATTTTTGTGCTACTGTCTCCTGGTTTTGGTAGAGCTTGTGGATGATGTAAAGCAGGTAAATAGCGAAAATGCTTTATGTCATGTTCTTTGTCCACAATGGTACCCTGACCGGTCCTAACATCATGACAATGAACCACAAACAGAGAAGCATTCTCTTTGATTTCAGTTCTCTATGGTGAGAGGTTCTGATCGGCAAAAAAACTTGGTCCCACACTCATGGCTTAGCAGCTGAAGGCCAGATAATTACATGTATTATAAAATAAGCAATGCATGAGTTCAATCTCAGAATTAAGACAAAAATGTCATGGCTTGCTTTGCTTGGACATATTATTTTCTCCTGAAAGAAATAAACTTGTCTTACCACATAATTTCCTTTTTAAAGATGGGGGGAAAGTAGAAAAATAAACTTTTCCCTCTCATTTAACAATCGGACATGTTTTGACAGTTTCAAAACTATCATAAATTCACTTTCAGTTATTTAATAAAAACTGACTCATGTCAGAATTTCACCTTTTTTTAAATGCCTCTTTTCTCCTTCACCCCTTCTGGCTTTGCAAATTTTACCATGTATAATTGCTTGAATGCAGGAATGCAGGGAAGAAGAATACATTCTAAATCTAGATCTGCTACCCACCATAATGATTTATGAAATATTTAGCAAGAACAGACAAACAAAATAAGGGCCAAACTGTGGCAACTGCCCTGAGTTTCCATAAGCCCCCAGAAAACCAAGTCTACAAGTTCCATTGTCATGGCTGAATACACAACAGTTGGCCTGTAATGAAGCTGAAGACAATGTGGATTTCTTCTAGATATCCACCAAACATCATGAAAATTCCTCTATGTATGAACTAATGCAGTTAATAAGCAAACAGTCCCATAATCAGTATTGAAATACTATTTTCCTGTTTACATTGTTTCCTAGATCTTTTTATTGATAAGCTACCCAACTAAGAACTGTGTGTTTTCACTGAATACTGAGGCTCAAGTGAAATGACAAAGTGGCACTCTCCACCTCTGGCATGAAGAACTGAAGAACAGCCAAAGCAACCATTGGCCAAACTCATGCCCCAGCCTCCCCGACAAGCTACAGACGTGACCACCTCTCTACATTAGCAGTCAGTCCCTTCACTTGTATAGAGGAAATCTCCAGCACGCTTTCAGATGCGCTTTCCCAAAGGCTCCCTGACCAGTAACTCATTTCCTTTCTGCACCATCGTCCCTGGAAGGCCTACCCTTGCCAGGATTACACGCTATTTGACAAACTATAGACAAAGGCAGACTGATATCTAAAAAACAAATGCCATCAGAATCCAACTGGTATTGTTTGCATGCTTTTATATACTCAACCACACAGAGCACACATCCTTCCCACCAGAAGTAAGATTTTCTCTCCCAGCATCAACTGAAATTTCATAACTTGGTCTCCAGAAACATATTTACATTTTCAATCTGAAGTTTGTCCAGTCCTAAATTAACAGTAAATCACAGAATCATAGAAAGGCTTGGGTTGGAAGGGACCTTCAAGATCAACCTGTTCCAGCCCCCCTTCCATGGACAGGGACACATTTCACTAAATCAGGTTGCTCAGAGCCTCATCCAACCTGGCCTTGAACACTTCCAAGGATGGGGCACCCACAGATTGTCTGGACAACCTCTTCCAGTGCCTAATCATCCACACAGTAAGGAACTTTTTCCTAGTAACCAGTCTAAACATATTCTCAGTTTGAAACCACAGTTTGTTACACAAAGCTAGAAGTCTGAAGCAAAATAAACTTCTTTATTTTTAATGCACTTTTACAAAGTGTAAAGAATAGTTGTACTCATTTTAGAAAAGTCGTAAGAGAATACTGATACCATATTTCATTAGATTTAGCTGGAACTGAAGTCTCCAATATAGACTACACAAAATAATCTAAAGCAACTTATCTAAATTCAGGAAAACTTTAGGCAATAAATTCCTCTGCCAAAAAGCAAAAAAACTTACTATGGCTGTACTTTTAAGAGGCATTGCTTATATTTATATAACATGCCAGAAGTCCTTTAGGCTCAAAAAGAATCAATTATGGGTGTAGGAGGTGATGTTTTCCATGGTTATACATCTGAAAAAATGACACAGGGACTACCAAGAATGTAACGGACATACTTTTGGCTTTGCTTGATTTTAGAATGTGGAATTTGTCATGGACAAGTCAAGATCCTGTAAGGTGTGGAGTGGTGGTGGGACAGGCTGCTCCCCACCTTCTGGATCAAGGTCCCAAATCCCTGCTCTACCAGACTGCACCATTTTACCCATTCAAAAACCCAGTTCCTCCAAGTGATATTTCAAACAGTGAAAAGTCTGTAACATTAGACCAGATGTGCAGGTCTGGGGAGCAAGACCTTACCCATAATACCGAAAGCAGAGGCAGCCGAACTCCCTCTTCACCAAGTACCAGAAGAGTCTGAGGAAGTCTGCTTATTCCTGCTGTCTTACACAGACAGCTAAATTAGCAGACTAAACGTCCCATATAATCACTGAAGAGTTAGAGTCTCTAACTTTTTAATCTCTGTGGCTGCTAAATCAGGCATAAACATCCCCATATAGATCTAGGTTCTTTGCCTCATGAGAACCAGAAGCACTCAGATTGCTCTCACAGTGTGGCTGCTGTACACAACAATCGGTGGTCCTCAGTGACCAGGCATAATAACTCCTTGGCTTCCATTCAGCCACTCAAGACAGGTATTAATCCACCACCAAAAATATATAATGAAGCATATTTCCCCCAGAAACCCTTGCTCAGGTGCTGGCACTGTTACTTCCTGCCACTACCAGAAAGACAAAAGTGAAACTATAGGCTTTCCTCCATCTCCGTATTATACACTGACAATCTTCAATAGTGTAATTTATTATACTCATCAGTACTTCAGCATTTGTAGAAATACACACTTTGGAAGACCATCATTTCAGATCATCAGATGATGCCATTAAAGACATCTTGTATTTACATGACTGACTGTCTAGACAGAGTGTGAGAAAATACTCATTATTAGTTACGAGTCAGCTCCTCCTCAGTGCCGCATGTCACACCAACTGTCTTTTATTTTGGGCACTGGATCACACCTCAATGCAGCAGTGGGGAGGTGAGAAGGGGGAAAGACAGCCTCAAAAACTTCACAAGAAATTAAGACTCAAATATCTTCTTAGATGAGGCAATACTACTTATTGACAAATAAGCTCCCGAGCAAAGTAAATACCACCATTAGCAAATCCAAAACTATGTTTTGAATCATCTGGCCTAACATATCACATGCAGTCTTAAAAGTGAATGTGAAATAGTATAAGCATATAAAGGAAGAGGGAAAGGAAGGAATTTGTATATGTTGTTTACGACTAACAAGTATAAAACCAGATTAAACCCCTTTCTGAAGCCAGCGAATTCACACAAATTCATATTGGCACAGAAATCAGGTGATTTCACCCAGAAAGAAAGATGCTGGGTTAGCCTTGCAGGCAGACTCCAGCCGCAGAAACACTCAGGAATGTGTGCTTAACTATAGACACTGAAAACAGCTGTAGGTAAACTAATGAGACCACTCACAGGGTATACAATTACACGCAAGGTTTCTAGACCTTAAAGCATCACAGCAGTCTTAGTCTTGCACAATAAAGCTTAAAACTTCTTTCTTTTGAAGCATCTTCCCAATGTTTTGAATTTTAAATATCACACCCTAGCTGAAGCCTGAATTGAAAGAAAAATCAGCAATTATTACAGAAACCACAGAAAGTATACGCAAATTTTTAAAACAATTTCAGGTATCATAGCATTGCCATGATTGATGACAGTTGTACAATACATACTTCATTTCAAGCCCAGCAGATTCAAATTAAATGTTTTGGGGTTTTTTTTCCCCTCAACAAATATATTAAAAAGGTTTTTATATTTATAGAACATCATATTCATCAAGCCACCTAAACCCCCTACTCCGACACGGCAATATTGACTTTTGTGCATCAGTGCAGCTTCCATGGCTTTCTTCTGTACATGCGTGTATGTGTGTATATGTGCACACACTTCCACACACATGTGACCAAGTTTTACCTACTTGGTTTTGTGTATAAAAATACTTCCTGTGATTTTTTTTTATGCTTATTTTTTTAACATTCAGATTTAGAAAACTGTAAGAGGAAAAGATCCTTCAGTTACTCTGAAGGGAGTGTTAAATGGAGAGGAAACGCAGGGCGAGAAGTCAGACACGAAAGAGAAACCACTCAATGATACGAGTGAGTGAAATATTGACAAAGTAAAGAAGTCTGATGCATTTGAACTCTGAATGTTCAACGTCGATGCGCTTAACCCTTTCTGATGTGGTTACGTTTCCTTGTACATGAAAAAAAAAATCTATGAAATGCAGATTTAACTCTCTCTGTGCTACACAAACACCCTACCTTTGGCTTTGGGCCTACTTGGGCATATACATTTTATGTCCCTGAGAGATGGATTAACCAGAAGAGAGGCCATTTTTATGAGAAAAAGAAAACTATTCCCCAGCAGGATGGAAACCCTGCGGCGGGGCAGGGGGGGCTGCGGGGAGGCCTCTGCCCGGACGCGCCGCGGGAGCACCGGGAAACCCGGGCAGAGCCCAGGCGCCGCCGGGAACGGCCACGGGCCAGTGAGACCACTAGAGGGAGCCGGCATTGTGCCGCGGCACCGGGAAAAACCCCTGCCCGGACCGAATACTCAAAATAAATGGCAAGGTGCTCAGAAAGCCAAAGGGAGACGCTTTAAGAAAAGATCCTTCCAATATCTTCAGCCAAGTGATATAAAGGAGAGCCTATGGTACTCTGTGTGTGTGCACACATCAGTATGTACCATTCTGTGCCCACAGTACCAACAGAATATTAAGTAGTTCTCTCTAAAATTCAGCTATAGAAATTTCTTTCTCAAAAGAGCAAACAGACAGCCCTGCCTCCAACAAAAGACATTTTTCAGTGCCTCCTATTGTCACCTCTCACCCCAGCTAAACAAGTTAGATGTTACCCCCCCTGCCCCCAATCACACCTCCCCCTCACCTTCCCCTGCTCTGGGGATAGCTTTCTATGTGAAATATTCCAGAAGTGGAATTGCAGCGAGCAACACAACAGGCGATGTCATGCCTACAACTCACACTATATCTAGGCATAGAAACCTGGATTGTGCACATACAACTATAGCCATGTGACAATGGCATGAACTTGAAAATACCCCAACATAACACCATTTATTTTTTGTACCAAAACACAGAGAACCAAACAAAACCTAGTACCAAAACACAGAGAACCAAACAAAACCTAGTATTTCCCTCACACCTATAATCAGTCAGAGAGATCAAATGGCAAGCAAGTAAGAAATAAAGGCTCACACAGATCTGTATAAACATCGTTTCGGCACCACATATGTGTTAAGAAAGCTAAATCCCAAGGACAGATAAAATTCAAAAGCATAGAGAGATAGTGAATGCATGGGCATCTCCTGTGAAAACATATTTCTTTATAGTCTTCTTGGAGTAGAAGATGTAAAACACATCAGAACTTGTCTGGTAAGCTTTAAACCTCTTGGAGATGAAGAAATGAAGAACTGCTGAACTGCAAGAACTATCCATGACAAACTCTGAAATTATGAAAGGAAAATTAAAAAATGGAGAAATAGGTATACCTGGATGAAATACTAAACAGTTAACAAGAATAACTGTCCCCAAAGGAGTTCCTGGCCATTATCTTTTCCATAATTATTGCAAGTAGCTTCAGTAACTGCGCATACAAATGACCTATTAGAAACTTAACAGGTCATTTCCAAAGGTGATTATGAGCCCTGACTTACAGAGTTACTTGGGTTTGCACATAATTCTGTTCAGTGCCAACAATCTGCACAAAATTGAGATAAAATGTGTTTCCAAAACACAAAGCAGAAATAAACTTTCAGAAACTAAAAGAAGGTATGAGGTGGTGAACACTGATGAATTAGATGCAGTCATCTTCATAAATGAAATGTTAAAAAATTTGCTTTTGTCTGTGCTCTGGTGTCAGGAGAATGGACAGGAGGCAGCAATCATACGTTAGAGCTCTTACAATGCCTCATACTACAGTAAATAATGATGAGTGTAACAGTGAAAAGTCTAAGGCTAGACAGGAGAGATAAAAATCATAGTAGATTATCAGAGTGGACATCTGCTGCAAAACACAGTATGGACAGCAGAAACGTGTGAGTAGATAAAGATACCCAATGAACTCCTTAAAACAACAACAGAATGCTCTTCACCTCAGTGGCCCTGTTTCTTAATGGGTAACTGTGCTATTGCAACAAATGAACAAGCAATATGTTTGGTTTAGAAAATATTAGAAAACTATTCAGAAGCACAATTTAAGGAGAGTAATAAAGAACAGGAGTATAGATGTGCAGCCTCCTCAGTTGCTGAGGTTGTTAAGAAACAGCAGGAGACACAAAACCAGATCCTGGCACTCCCACTGTGAATGGCTTGGGCAGGTTGTAAAGAAATTAACTGAGCAAAACCAGAATAGATTCACTTAAAATTTGCAGGGAAAAAAGGCAAGAGGAAGCATCCCAAGCTACATTAACCAGGGGAAACAGAAGACATTATCAGTTTTCATTCATATCAAATAAATAAGAAAACAAAACTATGAAAAGCTTTGATCTTAACTGAAACTGAAGAAAGATATTGACAACTAACAAATACTGACCTAGCTTATGTTCAAATCTGTCTCAACAATTGAGAAATAAATGGGCAAGGAGCGTACCAAACTTGGACAAACCCCCTTGATTCTGGAAACATGTATGTGATTTTTTTACAGGAAGGAGTGAAATAGAAAATGGGATACTGGTAGTGCTTGTTCTTCTCTCACTTTCTCTTCTAGCACAAAAAGAGAGAAGAAGAGGTAAAACAAACACACTGAGATACTATTACATTGTTCAGCCAGGCCTGGGATCGCGGGAGTCTCTCAACAGACCTTTCCTTTCCTCCAGAAACCCCGAACCCTTGCAAGTACAGGGACAAGAAGCTGTACGGCTTCATTGGTTCTGCAGGGAACCAGCAGCCTTCTGTCTATTGCTCCCCTCTAATATTTAAAGCAATCTATCTTTGTCTTTTTTTTTTTTTTAAAACCTTCTCAAATGTAGGCTTTAAACACATGCTCTACATCATGTTATGTCATACTGGAACCAATAGCTCCTCGAAAGGCTGAACTTCCATTTGTGATTATCTATCTAAAAGCTTTGTTTTCTTTTAAACTGTGTATATTTTGTTGGACTGCATCTACAGCTAAATTCCCAAGCCTTCAATCTGCCATCTCAAAGAAGCAGATTCCAAAGAGTCCAAGTAGAGTCTACTGTCAGTCTGTAATGAGAGTAAAATTATAAATCTCTGTACCAAAAGCCAGCTGCTTCATTCTTAACTCTGATCCCCCCCCCTTTTCTTTTGCATTCTAGCTAGCATACAGCTGCAATAAATGTGGCTCTTCTCACAAGCCATGCAGATGTTAACAGTTCTGTAGGACATCAAGAAACATTTCAAGAATCTTGTAAGTGCTGACTAAACTTGCTTGAATAACCCACACTATCTCCTCCACATTCCTATTCAGTAACATTAGTCTTCCTGAATATATTAAGGGAAAAAAAAGTAATTACCATTTAAGCTAAGGCTTTAATATCAAGGTCTAAATGTACTATCAATAAACAAGGAATGTTCTTAAGCCATCAGACAACAGATATTCAGATAGTAAAGCAAAGGAAGTCAATTTATTCTTTGTCACAATGAGTAATGCATTTTTCGTTTCTTATCTGTGCAAGAGTAGTAAAATGAATGTCTGAAAATATATATTTATAAAAGTCATGGCTGTATGTATTTGAAAGAATGGATCAGAACTAGAGCAAGATCTTTTCTTTTCTAGTAATCAAATGGATTAATACTAAATTAGAGCGAAGGAGTTCAAAGTGCTACCTAGTACATTTTTATTAAAGTTGAATTAGCATGACAGTCATATGCATTAAAGATTAAGCTAAAGCCTCAAACCACAGTCAGCAGCAGCAAGAGTCCAGCTGTGCAGGTAGAGGACTAGATACGAAATGCATTAATTAAGTGGGTTTGTACTAGAGATGCTGTTTTAATATTCTTCCCTCTTCAAGCAGTGTGCTGGGGTAGAGCTAATTTTCTTCTTAGCAGCTAATGTAGGGCTGTGTTTTGGATTTGTGCTGTAAACAGTGTAGGTAACATAGGAATGTTTTAGCTACAGCTGAGTGGGGCTTACACAGAGTCAGGGCCTTTCTGCTTCTCACCCCTCCCAGCAGCGAGCAGGCTGGGGATGCACAAGGAGTTGGGAGGGGGACACAGCTGGGACAGCTGACCCCAACTGACCCAAGAGACATCCTACACCATGTGATGTCATGCTTAGCAATAAAACTGAGAGGAAGGTTGGCTGGGAGGCTGCTGCCTGGGGACTGGCTGGGTATCAGGCAGTTGGTGGTAAGCAATTGTATCAATTGACTTTCTTGGGTTTTATTTCTCTCTTTGCTATTTTACTTTTTATTACAATTATCACTATTATTATTGTTATTATTATTATTACAATTATTATTACTATTTTATTTCAATTATTAAAGTGTTCTTATCTCAACCCATGAATATTCTCACTTTTACCCTTTCAATTCTCTTCCCCTCATCCTGCTGGTGGGGAGCAAGCAAGCAGCTGTGTGGGACTTGGTTGCCAGTAGGGATTAAACCACGACAAGCAGCAAGTTTAGTCTCCTTTTTGGGGTAGGACTTTCAAAACACGTGAAGCAGTTTAGAAGCTCAGTCATCAACAAAGCCAATAAGACTCACTCATGTATTACTCCAGACACCTGAAAATCCCACATCAAATACCCTACCCTGTGCGTAAACTTCGCACTTTGAAAACCCACTGGAAGGAGGGCTGCAGAGCGATTCACAGCTCTGAGCCATAAAGAGATCACAATCTTTGACAAGTTCAGAAACAAAATGTGCAGTCAAGAGTGTCTATGGCAGAGTTTTGAGATTGTCTCCAGTCAAGTGTCAATCTCAGCAGAGTTTCAAAGAGGACAGGGTAGGGAGAAATGAAATGAACATATCAGTACATTTCCTGCAAGGAATCTGTAAAAAGACCTCACTCCTACAAAGGCTTACATACCTGCTCAACTTCAGATACTTATCCTATTATGTAGTACACTTGAAGAGGAAATCAAGTCTTTGAAGACACAGGGCACAAATAATTTACCAAGAAATGTAGAATTTGGGGTATTGTTTGTTCTTTGATTTAGTAATACAGGAAATCTGAATATAAAGCAGAATTGCAATGTGCTATTTTCTAAATGCTTCATGACATTGCTTTTAGAGTAATTTCGTCAAAATGTCATAAAAAGACATTTAAGCATTTTGAGATAAGCAAAAAGACAACAGACTACAACCTTAAAAAGGAGTTAATGTAATATTAACAGAAGCTCTGTAATTAGCTAGTCCAAAAACCTCAAGCCGTCTTCAGGCTTCCCCAAACAAAACAAATTGGAAGGAGAGAGCAGGAAGAAAAGAACTAAAAAAAAAGGAGAAAAATAAAGAGGGAGGAAAGAAAAGCCACATGAGCCAGAGTCCCTCACTGCTGTTATTTCTCCACAAGCGGAAATGCTCCATTCAGTCATGGCTTAGGAGGCATAAACATCATTGAAATTCAAAAGCAGCTCTGAGAAAGAGGACGCCTCAATTGGTATGCAAGCGGTGTTTTCTCGCCCTGAATACATTATGAACTTGCAGCATGCTAATATGCCATGCTATCATAAGCACCAGATGGAACAGTAGGCAGTGTATGTCCCATCAAACCTCAGGAAGATGTATTAATGTTCCTGCTCTTTTTTTTTTCTTCCCCTCCCCTTCTCTTTCTTCCCCTCCCCTCCCCCACTACAACCCCTCAGCTGTGTCCCCAGACTGGCACATTTCGTACCATCAGTCACCTGCTCCCGAAGCACAGTTCTCCAGGGTTGCCTCATCTTCACCAGGTGGTGCCAAGCATCTTTTCAATCTTTTTTATCGCAGAAGGTAAAGGCCACAAGACGTGTCAGGCTGTGCTTACTGAAGGGTACCGAGTACAAAAGATAACATCATGAGATAAATGATAGATGAAGGAAGACTTTGGGTTTAAAGCTAGCACAATAGTTTTAAATTATGTATAAACAGCACAGCACAAATTTTCCCCTCAGTACTATTGGTGAATGAAGAATTGGGGGACAGCAGCAAAGGGAAAGATTTTCCAAGTAATCAAATAAAACAGAGGAAACTGGATTAAAGATCTTTGAACTTAATTCCTTTCTTCACCACACTGGAAATCTTTTCAGAGAAGATGTACACAGTTTAACAGCCATTTATAGGGTAGGGGCAGGCTTTAATTTTAAATCAGAGTAAGAAAATGGTACACAGGCAAATTAGCTTACAGGATTTTGATTTTTTAAAATATATATTATTCTAATGACATTCCTTGGCTTTTATGACTAACAAATTGCTTGAAGCTGTATGTATGATTCGAAAGACATCAAGAATTTTAATACCGCTTCACATCATTTATTAATTCAGTCACAAGCAGGTTTTGTATTACTAAAGAGAAATGTGATCTAGTATTCTGTATGAAAGTATGTGCATAGGCATACAAAATTAAAGCATATATTTTCTGGTATCACCTGAACTTTTCTTATCTATTCATAGAAATAAACCTCCTATTGAAATATACGGTTTGCAAGAAAATTATTTTCTTTTTCTTTTCCTGTTACTGTGCTCTTCAGAATGCAAAATAAGATCCTCAAGACTGAAAATTAAGAGCCTGTGAATTCAAAACACAAGAAAGAAAGACTAGAAATGGCTGAAGAAAAGCAAATCAGCTTTAAGCATTTGAAGTTTGAATGTTCAAGTATTTTTAAACAGGTTTGTTTTTCAGAGAGAAATCACATCAGTAAACATTTTGCCATTTTCTGATGTTTTAGAAAACACCTGCTGATTTAAAAACAGCTCTCACTATGCATGTAAATCTATTCTTTTCCTAAAAACATTAGCCTTCTCATAAATACAGTCCAATTCTACAAGATGCTGAGTATTCACAACTCATACAAACTTTTCTAGGGATTAACGTTGCTCAAAACCTTGTAAGAGCTAAATACAGAAGTTATCTGTTGCATGTATTAGAAGTATTTTTCCAACTACTAAAGGTCTGGTTGACAGGGATTTCCCACCACACATCCAATCCTAAGTAAAACAAAAAAATAATGACCTTCTTCTTTCAAACAAATCATGTTATGACTGTTATTCAGAAATAACAGGTATTATTCTATCATCTATTAAGTCCAGAAAGGCTTTAATGCAAAGATGTCTTAAGGACTGAGTCAGAAATTAGACCATTTTTTTTCCTTTTTCTTTTCCTACTGAATATTGGGGGGCTTGTTTTGTTTCTTAATATATAGCCTTTAAGGGTAATTTCCTAAACTATGATTTGCAATGTGCAAATAAGTCTATTTAAGTCCATTATCCTGTGTTATAAAGTAATTTCTGACACCTTAACAGCACTCAATTTAATTACAACACACTGAAACAGTAGAGCTGACTCCCAAAGGAACCAGTTTGGATCAGAAGATGATGATACATGCTAGCTGCTGATCAACTTTCAGCATCAGATCCACCATCAGGTGTTTTCAAGAACAATATCAGAACATCTGCATCATCATATTATTTTCTGGCAAAAAGCCCTCCAAAAGCCAGCAATTGCATGCAACAATGTTCACACACCCACACTTGTAAGCAGACATATTTAAAACCCAGCAGCTTTACTGTAACGACTAAAGGAGACCAAAAAACCAAAACAAAACAAAAAACCCAGACAAAAAATCAACAAAAACAAACCAACCAAACAACCAACCCCCCCACAAACAAATAAAAAACCCAAACAAACAAACAAACAAAAAAACCCCAAACAAACAAACAAACAAAAAAAAACCTCGAAGAAACCCTTTTGATTCAGTAAGCATCAATTTCTGCACCAGCATCCCCACTGGGTAATTCATCAGGGCATCTATTCTATATCTAGTGTGGCAAGACAGCAAAAACACTTACAGCCTCCTAAAAGAAAAACACTTGTGACAAAACTATTAAGCATATCTGATGATTAAGCAATAGACACTCATTATTTCAAGACTGTCTTGAACCAATGCCCCAGACAAAACCATGCAATCATATCTGCTGCTGTCAGGATGAAATCAAGGCATCATGATTTTCTGTATTCCTTCAACAAAAAGCAAGTTACTCAGCAGCATCCACAAAGCTCTTTCTGAGAGAATATAGAAGTTATCTAAGGAAAGAGTATATAATTTCTCTTGTGACTCTACAGAGAGATGCAGGTCGATACCTTAAATTTAGGCAGTATTTTTACCTTTGGAGCTTTTACAGACTCTCAAGAGCAGTTTGAAGCAAAACCTTTAAGGCAGCATAAATGAAAGGATTCTGTTTCTGCTGGTGTCTGAAGACTAAATACCATTACTTGCCTTCCTCAAAATGAAAGGAATTGGAAATTACTACTCTACCGATTGACATGTCACAGGAAGAAAACTAGCTGGTTAGCTGACAAGCAATCATGCAAATCAAACCCAAGATGTGGTTCTGTCTATGCAGAGGAGTCTGAAGAGGGCAAAGAAAGGCTGTAACACTGCCTTTCTGGCAGAGAACTTGCTATACGTGCTCTGTAGACTCTGCTTTCATCCCAAGCTCTCAACCAAAGTTTCATGCACAGATTCATCTCCTGTGCAGCAGACTTAATAAATATAGAAAACTCAAAAACATGTTTGCTGTTACAACCAGAGAATAATGAAAAGAGAGATGCAAGTAAATTAACAAAACAAGATAAGCACTCTTCAAAACACTTTAAAAATTTTACATGAGAAACACAGATAGTATTCTCAAAGAGGCCACCATCTCACTTCTCCGTTTTCAAGGGGAGAATGAAGTGCTCACATTGGCTAATAGGAATTCAGAAAAGAAAGATATACACTCCTTACTGCACAGATCCCCTTTAAAAATTGCAAAGGACTTTGCTTTTATTTCTGAGGATGCAAAGTCAAATGCTGATCTCAGGGTAAAATAATCAAAAATTGATTTTAATGAAGTAATTTAAATTACTTCTAAGATCTAATATGGACGAGATTGACAGAAGCTCTCTCTCTTTCATGACCCTAAAGTTAGGAGATCCGACAGTGCCATGGAATGATGAACTCAACCAATGCAGACCACCTGAATTCTAGAAACTTAGTTGTCCTCCTCCTGTCAGTGGAAAAATGAAAACTAAAAACACCAATCCCAAGAAGCAGTAAACTCTGTGGCAAACCAGATTCCATGAAGAAAACTGATGACTTTCAGAGCTATTAAATGGCAGTGCCATCTGACCTTGCTGGGTGTCTAATTACAGCCATTCTTTTACAAACATAAGCACAGTTGCTTTAATGAGCATCTTTCCGCTTTCTTTACTGTGTTAGAAGGTCCCTATGTTTCACTCAGGATTTCACTTTCAAAACTGATAGAATTCCCAATACTTTCTGAAAAAGAATGAGACTATTGCATATCCCTGTTTTTTAAAGACCATTTTTGTACATTGCAATGTTTTTAGTCTAAAATGTCCAAAATAGTGTACAGTTCCAGGCAAAGAAAAGTAGAAACAGTAACACTGTCACAGAAAATGACCTCTTCTAAATTTCAGTTAGACAAACTTTCTCCTAAATAGAATACAAATAAGCGTGTGCAAATCCAGCAGACATAATTACGCAATCAACAATTATGTGGTGAAATGGACAGGAAAAATAAAATTAAAACAATAAATGTTAATTTATTTGCTAACCACGAAAGATGTGGCTGGTGCTCTGCAAGGCGCAAAATCCCTTAAAAAAAGAGAATCTCTTAAAAATTGAAGGAATGATAGGAAAGTCTATGTAGATGGCATTCATTTGGATTATAAAACAGCTACAATGAAAATTCAAGGCTACGTACACATGCTTATTGCTCTGGCTTAAAAGGGCCACCAGAATATATTTGGAATGCACAGTTTAGAAGCAAGAATCAAATTATGACTGCATTTGCCTATGATGCGAGTGCACACATTTTCCAAACTGCAATCTTGTGGCAGGAAGAGTATTTGAGTCATGTGTGCTTGCATGACTCACAAAACACATATTACGGAGAGATCTGAAAGAAGGAAGGGGAAAGGCCCTGTCTCCCTAACTGGGAGATTACTCCTTTAGCAGGATGTGGTTTCAAAACAGGAGGACAGTAAGACATTGAACTGAACATTGTTAGAGGAATCAGAAAGAAAGGGGGAATCTGCACTGGAGATACGCAGGAAGGCTCCAAAGGTTTGGAGGATTATAAGCACATAAAGAAAACTCCAATAAAGCATTAGAACTGAAAAAGTACCAAGTTAAACTTTAGATATGCTTTCCAAATGACTTACAGAAGACAGAGTAGTGCCTTAAACCCCAGAAAAGCTGTATTGATAAGCTAGAAAGGGCAATGGACTTTGAAAGGTAAAACATATTCCTGCATCTTGGATCATTTCAAACTTCACCACAGTTAATTATGCATATACAAATGCCACTTCTTCAAATCTCAGTTCATTATAGCAACCCCCTTTTTTAAACGAAGAATGATATTGACCTGACCCCACAGCAGATCTGCACGAATTTGCAGTACGCTTGAAGGGTTGCCATAATACGTTTTTCTCCTTTAATCCTCAGCTTCTCCTCCAGGAGGTGATGAACACCAATTCCTTTCACTCCTCTATTTCCATATTTCTTTTGGTCTTTGTCAGCTCAGTATTGTCAACATGCAAAAATACGGCAGAGCTTGTTACAGTCTGCTTCCAAAGGGATGTCCATAAGGAGTGAGAACTATATGAGCAGTACTCTTAATAACTGTGTCCACTGCTGATGGTATTTCCTTTTGAACTCCAGAAAGATTTCCTGTCACCTTTGACTTACACTTTGTGACTGTTTAAAAGCACAGTTAAGTTGCAGGCATAGATCCAGAATACTTATCCACACTAATACCTAGATATCTGGCTGGATAAATTTAATAAATTCATATGTGTGGGTCCTACCAGGTAATTTTTCCTCATGAAAATTTCACAAGATTACCAGATCCCAAGAGAAAGAAGAAGCAGAAATAAATCTACAGCTCATTATGCGACATAATGAAAAAGCTCAAGTAAGGCTCTAGCTTCATGCCATAAGAATTTGGGCAGGAGACTTTTAGAAGCTGGATAGGTTCAGTGTCTCTTCTGGCACTACAGCTTTAAACGAGCTGCAGGAACATTACTAACAGGTGGTGTGCTGCAGTGCAGGGACAAAACTAAGAGGTCTATGAACCTTCAGCTGAGGTGTCTCCTCCCAGATCCCAAGGTCTCCAGCAACTTGTTGTCTCAAGTTGTTCTGCAGTTAAAGCTCACAATGAGGCTCTTTCTCCACACTGCCTATAACTTGCAGTAAAGAAGAAATTACTAGTAGAGAAAAAACAAAAATAATAAAAAAAAAAACCCAGCACAGAGAAATAATTTCAGCTCTGGTATATGGAAGCACAGCTCCATGAGCTGCCAGAGGAAGGAGGGGCAGCCCTTTCAACCAGCACTGAGCCTGACAATTCTGCTCTTCTACCAGCACACAAAGTCCATTCAGAAAGCTACAAGTTTCAGACCAGATTCAATGTATCACTTTAGGTGCCCGAAGCCCAATGCTGCTGAAATTTCCCCTGAAACGCAACACAGAAGCCAGTACCATGGGCTGCTCTGCTCTCTACAGAGCACAGGGCTGAAGCACCTCAGACTGAGTATCCAGAACAGTTAACAGATCCAGCAGAACAAACAATCACTATGCAAGCTGAAGTGACCTTAGGAGATGGGACAGTCTATGCCCGTCTGCCTTAAAGAATGTGAAGTTTAGATCACGTTGCCAAGGGTCTGTCCAATACAGGATCTTCATTAATGAAAATATCACAACTTCTCTGAAAAAACAGTTTTAATGTCTGACCATCATTATGGTGAATAATTTTTTTTTTCTGGTGTCTGCTTGGGTTTTATCATGGTCTGTTACTTGTGCCTTTTGCCTCTCATCTTTATCACTATGCACCTCAAGAAGAATTTGGCTCCATTGATCTTCTCTACACCCTCCCATTACGTAGCTGTAGACAGTTCATGACAAAAAAGATTATATAAAGTTAATTATATTTAACTAGCAACTGCCTACAGTTCACCAACAGGAAAATTCCTGCCTTTCAAGGGCTTCAGTAACTTGGAGACATGGAATCCACAGCATTAGTCTCTCCTCCAGAAAAGTTGTCCATAACCTCACCTTCAGAAGATTGGCAAGTAGAACTGGTTTGTGTAAGACACGGCTAGGCGAGATGGAAGATTGAGCTTTGAAATTTTTTTGGAAGTCTTTGGAGTGGAAGGCTCACTTTGGAAGTGAAACACAACAAATTCAAATCCTCCTGCTTGCTCAAGCTCAGATCTGGAACATATTCCCTTAGCCGTGGGGAAATCTACTGCCCATTAGCAGTTTATGGGAGTAATCTCCAGCACTCTTGTCCTACCCAAGAACTGAACAAGAAACATGTTAGGAGGGAACATGGCTCAAGATCAACGGCAGCAAGAGGGAAGCGGCTCCTGCACTGGTCCTGCTCCTGATCTGGTGATTCTCATGTACATGAGGCAGGAAGAAAAAATGTGCATCATAAAAGTGCAACTTGGTGCAGAGATGGCTGAGCTCCTGGAGAGTTGAGCCAGTGAATATAGATAGAATATTACAACGTGGCAAGGACTTCACCAGCTTCACAGAGGAACTGCATGAACATGGAGTTAGCATAGCAGGATATTGAAAGAAATAAGCCTTGCCAAGTCGGCCAATATGGCTAGACTATGTCTGTGTGCAAGTGAAAATCCAAGCACTGCTGTGCCCTATGTTTTTCCCAATTTAATCTCTACTTGCCTCAGCATTGCTGGCTCTATGCTCCATTTTACACCAGACGCATTTCTGGGAACAAAAAGTAAGCCCACACTTGTGAAGAGACCAACATTTCTAAATATGCTCTGGGCTTCCTCTGAGCTTACCTATCAGATCCAACTGTGTGAACAACTCAAGACACAGAAATGCTTTAACTCCAAAAAGACATTGGTGTGATCTCAGCACTGGGCTGCTTAACCCTATCAATACTGAGGGAGACCCTGCCATGCACAGATGCAGCTGGACATGCTCAGGAAACTTTAAAGCTGTAACGGTGATGCACCCAGGAACCAGGAGGGCTAGAGGCATGGCACTTTGGATTTGGAAGGCAGCTACTGCTTCAAGTGCACAAGATGTTTTGTGACCTGGAAGCAAAATACCAGACTTCAGCTGATTTTTTGTAGTGTTATCTTTGATGTATACACTTGGAAGAAACAAGGATGATGCAAACAAACCAGAAAACTGGTACAAGTATGTGTACATGTCCTGAAAAGGACCAGGTATCATGTCCTCTACTTTTAGATGTATCAGTTTCTCTGTTTGGACTTTAAACTGGCATATCATATAATTTCATTTTATGGAAAATTCAAGTTGTCTTTTCAAATCATATATATACAGATCACATTGATTTGCAAGCTATGATGATCATGCCTTAAATATGTGATGTGGAGTCCAAAATCTTCTAATCAAGATGTGATTGGTGCTAAACATCAAGGAAGTACCTGTCCTGAGAAACTGACTTGGTTGTTCTTCTCTAGCTAAGGGTCTGAGTTATAAAGCACTCAATCGTCTCAGGAAAAGTGTTTGGGACCCTAATGAAATATATATACATACATATATATATATATATATGTGTATATATATATATGTACACACATAGATACATATATTCATTCCTGCAGCATGATCTGCATTCCATGATGTGTTAGTTACTTTCCATGCATGTGTAGCATGAGGCAGTTCACAGCCCCATGGGTTGAAAATAAGAGCAATAATGTTATGCAGACTTTGGAATTTATTACTACCGTAAAAGACAAAGAAACTTTAATACTGTGAAAAGCGAGTCATCACATGTCGCCTCCCAACCCTACCCTACGTATCTGAAGAACCCAGTGACCCACAGACCTCTTAGGGAAAGAGCTTTTCACTCTTAGCTGAATCCTAAAGATAAAGTCATTATGTAGGATGATTGGAATAATGATGCAAAGTTAACACTCAGACTTAAGTATTTCCAGACACATTTTCCCTGTTTGGCAGGAAACTTGTTTTGTAAGACACAGAGTCCTCCTAATATAACAGCATAGCAACTGCAGCTTAGAACAGAACAAGTCAGTTAATGGACTGTTAGGACACTTTTGCTGTGTAACAGCATTTAGACGCATGTATTTAAAAAACAGGTGGATAATCCAAATGTTCAGTTACTAGGACACTAACAGTTATGTCCATGGCAATTTTGTTTCTGTTCTTTAAACAAATCATCACTTGCAAGCACTAATGTTAAAACCAGAAAGCCACTCTAGTACACAGTGGCTATAAATGCCAAATCAATTTTCAGCAGATAATAAAGTCCATGTTTTACAATCAGCAATACACTGTTTTACTACCCAAAATGTAAGCTAATAATATATAGCTCTGCTAAATGGAAAATGCAGATATGCTGTTAAGAAATGGGCTGGCTGTGAGATGATGGATCATTTCTGCCGGGACCTTCTTAAAGCTATGTGCAAATGTTTTGAAAATATCACATGATGTGGCCATGTGTTAAAAATTACAGCCAGTTAAGTTCTCTGCTAAGAAAAATATGTGGGCAATTTATGAAATACACTCCAGGATGGAGATATCTTAAGTAAAACCAGATTTTGAAAACAAACCCTTTTTTTTTGAAACATGAACTTAAAAAAAAAAATAGTTGCAGCCACATCTGGAGAGCAGAAGTAAAGAAAGGGTGGTCTGACCTAATACCAGGCCATCTTCTGAAAGAGCAGCATTATTTCTGGGCTACAATGACTGTGATCACTGATTGTCCTTTTAAGGAAACCATGCTGAATACTGCCATGGGCAATAATAAAGCATTTTGTAGGCCAACATCTGTTCTTTGAAAGTACTATAAAATGACTGATAGATTTGTAATGTTTCATAAATAAAGTCCGGAATAAACAGTACAGGGGGGGAGGAAAAAAAAAAAANACCACATTCACAGTAATCAGAGAAACTGGAGTACGGTATTAGATTTGAACACTGTTCCCCCAGGAACAATTATTTAGAGATAAACGCTTCCTAGAGTTCGCTACACAGAATGACAAAATGGTTAACTTGGTTACGGCAAGCTGCATGTTAACGGGATTATCTTTCTAGAGACTTTTCTCAGAGTTGCAGCAGTGCCTTCACAGAGGTCTGAATGGCTTTTACAGCGCTTCATTAGCCAGCCCCGCTGCTGTCACTTTGCCCCGACAGGGGAGCGAGGAGGTGAGCGCCCCGTCGCAATTATAACAGTACGAGCAGTTCGTCTTTGAAGGGCAAATTTAGTTTGTGTAATTGTTATCACCACACATAAACCAGAACCCATCTTTATTACTTCATGTTCTTTCCCCAAAAGACGGACTTCAGATGTCAGAATCACTAAAGGGATGGTTCTGAAATCAAGACTTCACACATACACAAAAGGCACTGACATACTATCAGATTACATAAAAATACACATCCTTTTAATCTCCTGTACATAATGTGCTTACTTTCAAAATACAAAATCTGCCCCAGATGGCTAATAATGCCCATTTGAAAAAACACAACACCACAATATTAAAGGGCTAAAATATGCTGTGAACAGATTGAGAGGCAGTTCATCCTAGAGGAGAGTAAAAAAGTGCAGATGGGTGTCAAAAATAGCCAAGTGTCAGATCTGTTCAAGTATCTCCATTCTGGCACATGCTCCCAGTCACAGCTGTTAGTGTATTCTCTGTATCCAAGTGCAAGGTTTTCTAACACTCAGAGCTGACATTAAAACACACTTCTTGCTTGCTACTGCTTTAAGAGAATGCTGCAAATAAAAGATTCATTTAATGGTAAAGCTTAACAAGTATTGATAAGGGTATACATACTTGAGTGTAGCACATGCCATTTTGATTAAAGATGCATGAAATTTTAACCAGCAGGTAGATTAAGTAATTTAAATGCCAAAGGCTTAATAGGTTTTCAAAAACGTCCACTCTAGGCATTCCAACAGTTTGCCAATAGCCCCGAATAATGCACACAAGGATCAAAATTGATAAGATTGTGTCATTTTAGTGCACCTAAATATCTTGATAAAACACAGAAATAGTAAACTGCATGAGAAGATGAGTTTCATACAAACATAAGGGAAACATCAGTGGATTCAAATTATGCACAATGCACAGTTTTCCTAATTAATGAATTACCACGGTATTTCTAATGAAGACTGCATTCCCAGGAATGCAATGCATGCAAATCAAATTTGATGTTTAAAGGGTTAAATTGACCTTTCATAGTCCTCAGTTGTTATCTATGCAAATTAATTTGCCCATATTTCAACCATATAAATCCTCTTAACCTTGTGCTTCAAGCAAACAGAGCCCACTTTCTTGTTACAATCACAGGATCAGCAAACATACCAGCAGTAGGGTATGACCGTATACAAAAATCCTAAAAGGAAAACATTCTTCCAACAACTGGCAATACCTACATGCAACTGTGGCTGCAGTAAACTGGCAGATACTGTTTCAAAACACCATCTGCGAGGTGTACAGACTCTCTGTGATCAAGCATAGCCTCTTCTGCCTGTCCTGCCCAAATAATCCACAAGAACCAGCCAGCTGTAGGATCTCTAGCCCTGTCTTTTTTTTTTTTTTTTATCCAGAACACAGGCTGTTATAATCAGGCACATGGCTTTCTCCAGTCCTTACCAAAGGGGGAAAAAAACACAAACAAAACACACCAAATTCAATCTACTCAGTCGTGGTCAAGCATCTCACAAAACCCCTCAGACAAATCACCCTGCATAGAAGTGTTTTTATTGGCAATAACACTTATCAATTAGACAAGTGATCGTAAGATCCAAGGGTAATATTTTCCTGAGGAAACTGACCTATTATAACTGCCAGTTCCACAGCAATTCCTCTAATTCAGCAGATTTTTTTATTGTTTTATTTTGAATCAACATATTTCGGTGATTTGCCTGGTCACAGTGAAGGACTACGATTTAGGACAAGGCTGGAATAATCTGTTTTATAAATCTCCCTCACTCCTCCAACATAAACAGCTTTTCACAGAGATAATTTCAGCTGATGGGTAAACGCTGTGAATGATCTCTGATGATCAAATGTTTGCAGATTCAAGGTGCAGCTGACAGTCATGAAAGCCAGCCTGAAGCTGTATTTCTCTTTGCTAAAATGATCCCCCGTGCAGAGACCTGCACCCACAAAGCTGGTGACTTTCTGCTATTTCTACCCCTTTTCACTGAAACATCCAGTCCTGCTGTAAGTATCATCTCTAGCAGTTCACTTGCACAAATTCCCCTCCCCCCAACACATACACAACAGAATTAGCATCCGCGATCGCTCCATAGCCGTATCAGCTTGCAAATCACCCTCTATATTAAAAGAGAAAAGAAAAAAAAGAGAGAGGGAAAATATACTATCAAAAAAACAATTAGCGTTTCCTCATTTAAAACCGAAAGAGCTGCAATAATTTTGACTCACCAGGCATCCTTGGATAAAATATACCACACTGTAAATGGCTCTCTCCTAAAAGCAAGCTTATTTAGGGCTCAGTGCCTCCTGTTCTGGAATGAACAGAGAGAAGCGAGGAGGGCCATCAGAACTGGCTGTGGCAGCGTAGCTGGAGGCAGGATGCTGGGCGCGTGCGTTTGCCAGGCAAAGACAGATGGAGAGCTGACACTCTGTATTGCACTTGGAGCAGAAATGTGAATGATGACAGGAGCACATGTGGCCTTGAACCCAGCCCTGTCTCTTCAGGCAGAACAATGACAGGGATGTGTGTGCAAATTATCACAACCCCGGCTCCCCTCAGCTGACTCCTTTTACTCTACCTTTCACACCAAGTTCCAGATGACCAAAGAATAGAAACTAAAATGCAGAGTGATAAGCCAAACACTGAATAATTCATTTTTTCTTTAAAAGTTAACCCTTTCCTCTGCTGACAACAATTAAAGAAAAAGCATCACTTTGAATCAGCTCTCCTCCAAATGTGGAAACGAATTCATTCTTTATTTTAACAGCCGTAATTTTGCACTCCATAGGATTACGTTTGTTTATTTAGCCGGAAATTCAAAACGTGCACAAGAATATACAAGAGGAGCCTCCCCTCTTCCCACACTTGTGTCATTATTATTCTCCTTTACTGTAGGGAACAGAGTATCAAAATCACTCCCTCTCTCAGATCCACAGTAGTATGTGTAAAATAGAACACACTTAGAAAGCAGACCACTTACATTTTACTATGGTGCTTTTAACCCCCTGGGATTCTTCCATTGATATGTTCCAAACATTTGCAGCTTACTCTCCTTTACCTTGCATAGTGATCCATGGGGGATGAAAACAAAATCTTCCCTGTAAAGCTTTTTCAAAAGCTAAACAATCATGTCCTCCCAATTTCTGATTTTGTGAACCCCTTCAATGTTTATCCTTCACATGAATAAGGTATACCTGGCTAGGTTCAATTCACTCTTCCCTATTAAGCTTTAATGGACACCATGATACATAAAACTACAAGTCTTTGTTATAGTGCTTTATCTAAAGCTGGCTATTTTCTTCTCAGCAGTCCCTCTTTAGTCCTTTGTAAAACATCTTTGCCTCTTAGAAGAAACATACGCTTGACTCGCATGCCTTCTGTAGCACATACAGCTTTGCACAAAATTCCAAGCACAAGAAAAATATCGTCTTTTTTAAAACTCTCTTCCCATTCAGCACTTGCAAAAGCTTCCTTCAGTAACGAGCATTTATCCAGCAACTAGCACGAACGTCCTGGTTCTGGTTCTGACTTTGCCTTTGTATTATACATTCAAACCCTTTATGGAAAGGCAACAATTCTCAGTCAGATCTTCTCAGTGTAAGGTCTGTCCTTGTGTATTTCTTTATGCACCCCTGATTTTGCGTTATGCCATCTTCTGCCTCTATTACACAGAAACAACTCTGCTTTTAGGCCTTCCTCTTCCTTCCTCTAGTTACCACAGAGCCTGATAAAGATCTGTTTAGGAAAAGGACACACATGCAAAATTAAGCAGAAAAAACCAGTCCTTCCTAATGTCCAGATTGAATTCATGAATATATCTCACTTAAAGAAAATTAATCACTTAATTTTCTGATATTTCCATAATACCTTTTTAACACAATTTAAGTGGCACCCTTAAGTTTCAATTAAATAGGAGAGAAACTCCAAACACAGGACTAGCAAATCCAAGACTATAAAGAAGAAAAGGAGCAGCTCCCCTATCCCAATAACCAGCCTAGCACTAACAACCTAATGTGTCTGCTACTTGAGGCAGGTCTTTTCTTCATCTTCATCAGACATCTATCGTAATGAAGTTCTCTATAATGGATTTTTGAGTGTCAGAGAGCCCAAGAGAAACATCAAAACATGAAAACATTTTCATGACAACCCACTTTCCTGAAGGGGCGAAAAGCAGAGGGGCAAAGGGAGAGAAGCAAGGGAAACGGAGACATGCGAAGTCTGTGCCAACAAGGCCTTTAAAGACTTTACTGTCCTTTCGGTTTTATTATTTGATGCACTATTTAAAACCAGTCAGGTAGTATTGTATTTGCTATGTTGTTTTTCTTTTGTAATGCTGTACTCTACATGAAAGGAAAAACATTTTCACAGTTGGAAATGCAACCTTTCATCAACATAGATGCAGCCTGAATCAGCTTCAGAGTAGAAAGTAACGTGTCAAAGGTATGACGCATTTTAATAAAACCGAACAATATTCACTCTTAAAAGAAGGTCTTAATATCAGTACATTGTAAATCCACAGACCATGGCTCACGAAATTGAACTTCCATATGCTGTGTGATTATGCATCTTTTTTCTGTGTGTAAAAAGCCTTTTTAAGCTGTTATCTGACTACAGTAATTGCCACTTAAATTGATCCACGTCAACAAAACCTGGATCCCTGGAGATTCTCACCTAGAAGTCTGCTCATGGAAGGGGGCTAACAGAATGCCTGTGCATCTGAGACTACTTCAGCATTTTCTCCAGCAGCCAGCTGCATGAATAGTTTTTCCCTCTCATTATTTAATACACTGAGGCAGGCTGCAACCCATTTGGCAGTCCTCCCTGAAGAAGTATCTGTGGATATTTATTTGCTTTCCCCACCCCCATTTTTAATGCAGTCACCTAAAGCTTGCCCCAAAATTTTTGCACCAGGTCTAAAATTTTAGCAGGCCAAGCAAAAGTGGACAGCCCATTCCGTAAAATGGTTTTATTCTCCACCAAGAAAGGAAAGGCAGTGGTTTTAACACAGAACAGTTCTGCTGCATTACAAGAGTCAGAGTACTACCAAAATGAAAGGGATACAAAGAGAGTGAAAAATCCGCACGACAATCTAGGGCCAGTTTCTTTATAGTGCACAATTCATTACACCATCCTGGGTGGGCACCAGCTCCTTCTTTGACGATCGCTCAAAATGCTTTACAAAATCATTTAAAATCGTCCTCTAGGAGCTCTTGTTTTGAAAACAGGTAGAGAAGGCAAACCAGTCTCCAAAGTCTTGTATTTGAAGGGGAAGGAAAAAAATTTTTATGCATTGGATGATATAAGGTAGCCAAGACATGGATCTGATGGAAAAGGGAAATTCCTAATGACCATCATTTAAAAGTCCAGAGATTGCCTTTTGTGCAAACCCAGCTTAATAACAGGGATTGGAAGTCCACTGAAACACATCTGTAGTTAATGAAAGCTCTCTATTAACAGTGAAGGAAGAATTTAACTCAAAGCTTTTCTGTAGGACTTCTCAACTTCCCGCTCTACTTATAGCAGACTGTTGTGATACATTGTGACTTCACACAGTGGGTATTAAGTGAGTTAATTCAAAGGAGCTGAAACCTCATTGATCCTAATTGAAAGCAATACACCCAACCAAATAGTTTTCTACCCCATCTGCTCTGGCCTGCCACCAGCTATTCAATACAAGAGAATTAATAGTTTCAGATATTCTAACAGACCCAATAAAAGCACTCATTTAAGCAGGACTGCATTAACAAAGTGAAAAACCAAGGGCAAAATGGGTTCAAATGGAGCATTTTACTCCTAGTTGGCTTTAACAAAGCTGAATAATGCTTATTCTGACTTTTTATGTGCAAGACTTGATAAACTGAATGAGAAGGCACTCAATGATCAGTCAACGAGCATTGATGAATGGTCATTAGGACCCCGCCAATCTCAGGGAAGGCCATTCCACAAAGTGGCACACCAGCTTGAAAGGGCGGACTCACTAATGTCCAGATTTCCCCGCTTGCTTGTTCCACTTTCACTTTCAGACCACTGGCCACCAAATGAGGCTGACATATTGGAAAATAATCTTTTATGGGCGAGTGGTAAATAAAAATGAAGGCATTAGCTGGGCTTTCAAATTCAAATCTACTAGTTTTGTCAGCCCCAAAACGTTTTGATTTTCCACCCAGCTGGAAGCTATTAGTGTTTTCTTAAGGCATCCCACTGACAGGGCAAACCCACCTAATGTGTGAGCTGTGGAACTGATGCAGGGGACAGGGGACAACCACTTCTGGATCCCTTCTTAACTTTATTCAGTTGACCGTCCAACCAAAGTACAGTAAAGGCAACACCTTCAGGAGAAGCTCACTAATTTCTTGCTGCCCAAGTATCTCCGATTGCCTGGTGCAATGGCAGCCCACCTAGGCCTGCACCCTCAGTGCAGCTTTTTTCATGACATTGTACCTAGCCTTCCTTGGTTTTACTGCACTATCACAAAAGGCTCAAGCTATCCAAGAAAGGCACTTCTCTATAAACTTTTAATTCTTTGCTTGGAAATGGAATTTAAATATTCCAATAAGATATGTGCTTATCTGTTAACGGCAGCTCTTTATGCATGCAACACAAAACATTTGCCAGATAACACTAAACATTTCTCTAAGCATTTCCTTATTGGCAAGGCTTTCTGGACTTCTGAAAAAAGACAAATAAGACATTTAAAACATACACTGCTCTGTGAAACATAGACTAATTGAGATTACCTACACAAATCAAATACTGAGCAGTTGAAAGAGTCACCAAAGTGGGAAGAAAATATTCTTGGTTGTCTAAGACAAACTGTTCATGATGTTACCTCAAGTACTGGATTAAATTCATTTGAATTGAGAAAGCATTCATTGTCTTTTCAGTTAAGAAAACTTGTAAGTTATATCCATATTTCAACAATACTCCAAAGAGTATTTTAAATCATCTGTTAAGAAAAGGCAGCCTTGATAGTGGATTAGACTTAACAACCTAGACTGCCTACTGCTTTTTGATCAAAAAACCCCCCAAAAATTAATTCTTTTTGAATATTTAGAAATTCCAGGGACATTTCAGGTGCATTTCAGGTTTCAAAGCAATGAAAATATACATTAAAACCTAACATGAAAGAGTAGTTCCACAAAAAATTAACTGACTCAGAATGGGAGGGACAACATTCAGGCCCCAACAACTGCACGCTCTTTTACCCTCTACATACGTTTTAGTAAGAATACTCACACGGACAAACTCACATACAAGTGTACCTGTCTTGGTGTCTATCTCTTTCACTAGATCTAGGCTAAGCAAGTTTTGCCTTGCGTTTTTATTAAAAACTGTATTTTCTATAACGTGGGTAAAGTAAATTAGAATTGACTGCTAATTTCTATCATCATTTGACTTCAAAGAAAATTACCACACCATCTGTGCATAGACACCACTCAAGCACTTTAGAAAATTTGATATTGATTTGAAAATATTTCTGAAAGAAAATACCCGTGATGCTGTCTCACTAACAGAGAGAGAACATATTCAGTGTGACCTGGAGAAGCCTGGAAGAGAATATCTGCTCCTGCTGAACTATGGCCATGTTTTAAGATACAAAAAGAAGGGGAAGAGGGGGAGGGGAGGGGAGAAGAAGGGAAGAAAAAAGGGGTTTCAAGCTATCAGTTGCTTTTTGACTTGAAGCCCAGGGTGTTTGTTCATTTAACATGGGTAGGGAAACTCCTCCTGCTGTAGTATATTAACCCAAGTTTTGACCTCTAATCGATGTCTTTTCAATGTATAGACCTTCATAATAAAGATAATGTAGAGCATATTTGTGTGAAATCGTATCTACCACTAGCCATAAATTTAAGCCTTGCATTTTTCTCTGTAACATGTCAATATTTGTGACACTAACTAAACATATTTTATTCATTTGACAAGGATTGTTACATTATATTGAAAACTTTTGTTTCAATGTCACCACCTCCCCGTTTTGACTGATGGCGAGTTAGTTTTGTTAAAATGCACAGGGTGATAGCGTATGCTCCAGTGAACTTTCCCTCCTCTCAGCACCAGAGACAAAAACCTGCAGCTCTGCTCTGTGCTGGCAGCCATCTGGCCAGCTTTCTCTCAATGCCTGCCCCACACCACACTGCAGGCAAAATTTCAGGGCTCTAGAGCTCTGTGGAGCTATTCATGACATACCAATTTCACATTTTCTGCTTGTATGCTCGCAACAATAAATGCTAATGAGGACTATGAATGACATTTTTAAAGACAATAAAAAGGTCTCCAAATCCCTTGCATATGGAGACACTATTTTCTAAACTTCACCTTCTGTTAGGGAGCCATTACACTCTAAAGGAAAAAAATAACCTAAGGAGAACAATGAGATGATCAAAGCATAACCGAGTCCTTAAGAATTCCAAAGAAAACAATGTTTGCAAAGCTAGCTTAATGACAGACAGATTTTATGCTGATGTACAGCACTAACACTTAAGCATTGTAACTCTCTTTTTCGATAACACTGCTACTTCTCATCGAGGGGGCTCGGAACTGGGGGGGGGGGNTCGAAAGTGGGGGGGGGGGAAGTCATAGCAAATCCTCCCTTTCACTGATCACATATAAGTCTACAAGCCACAGACTTGGACTTAGCAATTACTAATCTCTAGATGAGTCCAAGAATATTCTAAATAAGTCCCAGAATAAACTGAAATTACTAATGGATTTGGAATGCTACGCTTTCATAGAGATCTCTGTGCTGACAAAGTGTGGCCAAGACAAATATCAAATTATATTTTCTTTCCCCAAATCTGCCTATTGCAATGCTATTGCTAAGAGAAAGAAATGAGAAAAGAGAAAAAAAAAGAAAAANTTTTACTCTGGGAAATGTCTTATATTTATATTAAAGACAACTTCCCCTTATTAGGAGGATTAAAAACACTTCCAGGAAAATCCACCAGGTGGAGCAAATACACAGCAATACAAAACATTTATTTATGCTAGTACTGCCATTTTCAACAGGGGAAAAATGGTTTACATGCAAATATTCTTACCTATTGACCTCTCTTCTTCACCCTTTTGTCATATATTGATCAATTTGTATTTATTTACTATATTTATAATGGTACAAAAACTTCGTTCAAAGGGACCTTCACACAAAGCTATTGTTCCTGATGAGCTAAATATGAATTTGCAAAACACAATAGTCATCAGAAATAAAAGGGAAATTAAAGAATAGTATTATTCAACATATATACGTATAATTTTTTCCCAACAACATAAGGATAAGGCTGTGCTTGTAAAACACACTAACAAGTATTCAGAAAATAAAGCTTAGTCTTACATCAGGTAGCAAGATCTTTGCACTGGCCTCCACTGTAATGGGCTGGAAACGTGGCCATTCTGCATGTCTGGTTATGTTTTTATACACACAGTAGTGCCCGTAACATCGCAGCAGCGCCGTTGTACAGCATGTTGGTGTTTACTATTAATGCTTTATTTTAGTATGACATCTGTCAACTACTGAGTAATTTCAAGAGGGCAAGTGAATGAGGATTGTAAATAAATATTTTAGCATATCTAAGACAGCTAAGCATTATTTCCCCATTTAAATTATTTGTTTTCCAGAGCCAGGTGAGAAAGTCACCTCATCATCAAGTATTTTCAGTTTCCCTGATGAATTAGGAGGTCTAATGGAAAAAAAGGCAGGGGGCCACATTTTTACATGAAGAGAACGAAGTCCTAACAGAACAGTGGTTCTTTTATGGATGAGTTTTCTCACAGTTATAATAGGACAACCCACTGGCAGACCCTGTAATTGCTAAAATGCCAAGCGGTGTTACCAAATGAACTGCTCTAATGCAGTTCAGCATCTGGAAACACAGCAGAATCAGTACACAGATTCATTCAACCCTTGATGATAGAAAAGCATTATCATTTGTAAGTGACAAAAGAGAGGTGCTGATTTTAGTCAAATCTTTTTCTTTCCATTGTTTCCTTAGTTACACCTTCCATCACATCTTTCTCTCACTTTTCCAAACAGTGCCCTCTGTCTTCTCTCTGTCATCACATCTACTCCTAAATTCACAACTCTGGGGCCAGCCACCTTCTCACCCTGCTACACATCTCTTCTCCAACTCACAACATGACCTGTCTCTGCTCCAGCTGCCTTGGACATTTATGCTCTCCCACCTCCACTAACCTTGACAGCTAAAAGAAGTTCCAGAATTTCAAGCTGTGAGTACTACCATAAAATATTATCCACAATTAGCACATAAACTGAATAGTAATAACCAGCACTCTAACACTGAGGGAAAAACACTGTGCCAGTGAGATTTCCACTACAAAACTAAGCCAGAATGGGATTCACTTGAAGTGCTATTGAAGGAGCACATCAAGCTCCCTGGAAGCACAATGTGTTGACCTAATCTCTGTGCTTCTAGTCTGACCCAGATGAATCCCATCATAGCTGAGGAAAATTAAAATATAAAATCCTTGTTTCTTTAGGAACTGGGAGGAGGTTTGAGGAACACAGGCCTCTAAATATAACTTCACTTTATCTAATTGTGTTGTACTCCACATGGTGCTTTGTTGTAGCCATTCAGAAGAGAAGCAGAAAAATGCAGAGGTGATTATGAAGTGGAATTTCATACCAAGAGCAAATTACACCACTTTACGCTAGGAGAATATCTGCAAAGAGCAGCAGCAAATGTGTGGGCACAATGCAAGGTGCCAGTTTTAATAAAGCCCAAACTATCTTGGGAACTATTATCCACAAGAACTTTCCTTAAGCAAGATTGTCACAGCAGAGGCTTGTGGCAATGGCCAAGATAAATATTTTTTTAAGGAGAATGCTGATTTAAAACCATTATCACCAAGGAATTCTTGAGTGGCAACCATGGTGTAAAGGCTATCATTTGTTATTATTTTCAAAGAGGCTCTAGATACCCAATGGGCAGGCAGAAAGAC
This sequence comes from Edolisoma coerulescens, assembly GCA_013397115.1. Taxonomy (NCBI): domain Eukaryota; kingdom Metazoa; phylum Chordata; class Aves; order Passeriformes; family Campephagidae; genus Edolisoma; species Edolisoma coerulescens. Next base: position 381,263 of record VWZW01001197.1, read on the forward strand.
AATGTGGTGGTTGTTGTCACCACACATCCATGGAGAACTTTTCATTTAATGGACTGCTGGTTGAGGTGGGCAATGGTTGGCTAAAGGTCATGGAGAGTTCATTGGATTATGAACTCTGCAAAAAAAAATAAAGGCAATTAAAACACTGGAAAAGAGTGACACAACTTATTTACTTGTAAAGGTCTAACTAACAGACAGCGCTTTCATAGAGACACATAATTTCCTTTATATGTACAAAGCCTATAGGAACATGAGACTGACCATAAAGCATAAACCATCTTTTTTTTCATCCAACAGATACAAGCAATGCTTATTTAAATTATGGCTTCTTTACAATATTACAGGACAGACATTTAAAACTACATGTCTAAGTAATCCACTTTTACTTAAAGGCACCTTTACACCAGAGTAACCTAGGGAGTTTGTACTGAAGAAAGGGGCCTGATTCTAAAGGTGAAGGATTATTGTACATATTCAAGAGTTCATTAGATCACAATTATCAAACTGATAACACTGTAACAGCTCTTTTGTTGCACCATCCCCTGAAAATCCTTTTCAGATGGGGGATTAGTAGCACAATAGATGACAATGACTTTTGGTCTGCCTGCTCTATAGCTGACTCCTGTCTGTGACTGCACACACACTGAAAGCTGCCTCTCTCACTGAAGGGTCCCCAGGCAATGTCTGCATGCCAGAAGAAAAGTATGCCCTTAAATCTGTATTAAAAATTCCCGATGAAATATTAGCAGGGAAAATCTAAGTTACTGCTCAAAAGATTTCCATCTCACCTATGAAGTACCCAAAATCCCTAGCACATGAATATGCTTGCTGAGCCTGTGGGCATAACTCTACTGGACCAAAAGCCTTCAGCATGAAAGGAAATGAAACCTTAGTTAATTTTCAGCTCTCCTTCTCTACTCCTGCAACCACAAATATCTTTCTTGGACTAGCTTCTGCCCACAACAATAAAAGGCAATAGTCACATGTTATGCTCAGTTTTGCTGGAAGGCCTTATTAATTATGTTCCCTCCCTTTACTACTTGTACCCAGTGATTTTAAGTTCTACCAGTACAACTATTAACACCACTATGTTATGAACACAAGTACTGAAATTGTACAAATAACTGTAATATTCTTCACTTATCATTTAAAAAAGAAGTCAGACTTTAATTCTTCACATACACACATAAAAAAACCCAAAGCAAAACAAAACCAACAACCAACTAACAAACTAACAAAAAAAAAGACAGACAAAAAAACCCCAAACCAAAACCAAACCAAACAAACAAACAAACAAAAACCAAAACAACCAAACACCTATCCAAGGCCTTTGCCTATGTAAACATATAGTATCTTTCAGCTATAAGCATGAGCTTTACATCCCAATGAACACTTTCCATCTATGGACCCAAACCTGAACCCTGCCTGTGACCTCAACAACAGCAGCTACGAGGAGCAAGGACTATAACTGACCCTATCCCAACACTTTAAAACTGAACACCAAACTGGACATCTAAGAAAATCACAGGAATAATGAGAAGGGAAGCACTGATAGCTGCCACTACTGTTTTAAAGGGCCAGAAACAAACATTGGCTTGGTTTGAATCCAGGGGAGAAAGAAAAATAATGCTACCAAGCACACTTAAAATGACAAACTTAATATGCCAAGCATGACGATTATATAAATGATAACTACGAAAAAAATAACATTTTCAAAAGTTTAACTGCTGCATAGAACAAAATCCACCTCAAATAATTTGCTCCTCAGAAGATTTGATTTCTGAAAATAAGAGGTCAAGCAAGAGAAGAATCAAATAAGAGAAAAAAGACGCGAATTCAGAAGCAAAAGGGTTAATGCTTTGTTTCAGTCAGTGTTATACCAATGCCAGAATTACAAGGGAAAGACTAAAAAGAGCCAATTTTTTTCTTTATTATTATTATTATTATTCTTTAAAAGAAAAAAATCATGCCTATCTGTCACAGGGTTGTCCGGGCTGGAAGAACCGGCAGGAACCTCAAATTCCTGACCAAACCCTCTTCCACACAATGCGTCCTGAATGGAAGGAACCGAGGCCCGGCAGAGATAGCCCCCTGTCAGGAACCAGCCCTGACGTTTGCGGACAGACGGGGCTGGCCTCGCAGGATGTCAGAGCAGCAAACTGCTGTTCGAGATACTGGGTTTTCACACACTCCCAGCCTGGATGTTTTGCTCTTCAGGTAATTAAACAAGGAAACGGGGCTGATGTGTACGAGTCTGACCCCTGTGCCGTGGCTCCGTGGTTCTGCACATCAACTTCCGCACCAGCCGCCCCAAGCATCAGCAGAGCCTTCTACTGCTGCTCTTGCCTCTCCCGACACCAGGCTTTAAAACAAATCCTCCTGGAAATATCTGCTGCCATTCCGTCCCACCCCCAGTTTACGAAGGGCTAAATTATCTGCTCTGTTCCATACACATTGCTGCTTTGTCATAAAAAGAAAAAATGAAAGAAATGGGTGCTTGAGTGTAGCTGTTCTTCAGCCAGCCATTCAAAATATTAATTTTTTTGGGAGGAGGGGATGAACAGACAGAAAGATGAGGCAAGGGATTATCAAATTAATGTCTAGTTTAAGGTCATTACTCAAAATCAGAAAGATCCTGAAATATATTGCCAATTTGTCCAGCCAACAGCCAGACATTCACTTATTTAGAAATAAAATTAATCTTATTTAAGCATTATTGAAGAGTCTGTCTTACAAGAGGACACAAATCATAGACCTAGGCATTAGAAAAATAGACCAGTGTTTTCTCTCTCTTTTTCCCCAAATTTCAGAAATGGGAAAGGGCAGGTGTTACCACCTATACTTGATAGAAAACCCATACAGGGCTGCTCTGTGACTGACCTAGTTTCTATGCTCTTTAAAGGCTATTTAAACAAAAATTATTTTTTAAAAAGGCAACACATTCCTACTTCTTTCTGAAAAATCCACAGAATAGAATATTGGCTGAAAAGAGAAGAGCCCAGAAGAAAAAGGAGTACAAAAGCATGCCTGCTTGTCTGTGTTCAACACAAAGAACATTAAATGAAAACAACTGGCATGCTGCCAAATTCCTATACAGGCAAAGAGATTCAAATAAATTGATTTCACGCATCACACTGACCTGGGATCAGTGAGCAGTGGTACAATACACTTGCTGCTCCATGTGGGGCAAAGCCCATTAATGTTATCAGAGACACATTACATTCGGGGGAGTGGGATGGGGGGGGCACAGAGAAGGAACCTAAACTCTGCAAATTCAGGGAAAAAGAAATCACTTTGAAAAAAGAACTTGAACCAGAATGCTTGGTTTCAGTTTACTAATAAATATGTCATATTGCAAGAGCTTGTCCTCTGCTCACCTCAAAGGTTTCAAAGATTGTATTTTCAAATTAAAATAAATACTAATGTCACACACACACACACTCCCCTTACATTCTACTTTTAACACAGTTGTTCTCAAACTCACTTATTCTCTGTAAATTTCCTCCCTTCCCCATCCGCTAGCGTTTTATATAGATTATGGGTTATTTTCTTTGTACTTCAAAAGCTGGATTCCTGCCCAGGATACTCTTACTGGCTCAGAAAACAAGCTGGAGAAATCAGCCACTACTCTCAACTGGCCCAAATCAACCTGATGTAGAGAGAAAAATGCCTCATTTGCAAGGTAGCAACGAGCAGGGCACCAGTTCCTGTTGCAGAGTCACCCATACATGCTCCCACACACCAGGGAGCAGTCTCCAAACCAGTATTTTGAATTTCACTTTCTTACAACGTGTGAAGTAACCCATGTTTGCCATGGAGTCTCTCCTTGTCATCCCGGCTTTGTTTTTCATTAAGCTCTCTCACACTCCAATCAAGAGCAATGCCAGCAAGCCACAGGTGTGCGCCACATGAACAGATGAAATTCTGATTGGAAGGACAATTCACTGTCTATAATACACTTGTACTCTTTTGCATCTGTGGTATGCTAGAAGGGTCCTTTACTATTTTCACTGTACTCCTTAAGATACATGGTAAGCAAACAATTGTTCTGAAGATAAAAAAGGAAACCAAGAGAAGATGACTTTGCAATAGCAAAATAAAGATGAGGATGCTTGAAAGGGCTCACATGAGCAGAGGTAGTCATTGCTACAAGAGGCCATTGCTTCAATGGGGCAAGAGATTCAAAACACCTTTTTATTGCATTTTATTCCATTTAGATTTCAAAGAGCACATCAAATCTTGGGCACAGCAAAGTCTAGATTAAGTTAAGCTCAAACAGCATTGGCTTCATCTCTAATTACTCACTAAAATTAAAAAAAAAAATTGAAAATGTGGAGCTTCTTGGCCATTTAAGACTAAAATTTTGGAGCATGTCACAAACAAATACATTCAGATGTAGATATCTTACCCAGTCACCTCAATTCAAGTAAATGTCAAAATGGGAACAACCAAAGATCTAAGTACTGTTAACCACCACTGATCACTCTCTAAGAGCTACAAAGCAGTTTTGAATTTTTCATTACCAAGGTGAAAACTATACAACATTGTTAACTCTTTAAGATGTGTCATAGAGAGATGGGTTTATTTAGGTATAAGGTTACAGCTGATGGAACTGCACAGGGAATGGAATCATGCAGTATACAGCAACTTCACCGTGTCAGGGGTGTGCCTGCACTTAGGTGATACAGAGAGCATGACCTATGCAACAGTGAACAAGAGGGATAAGGTGCTGTTCCCTCCCTTTTATGAATACTTCAGCAGATCAGTTGGACTTTATAGAGATGATGTGAATTTTAGTCGTATTCATTCCCTTTCTTTAAATGAATGGTATTAGAAAATAAGCCTTTCTCCCGAGTTGTAGGAAATTTCCATTGTTTTGCATGTGCTCTGACAGCAATAAACCACAATAAACTTCCTATTTGTATGCCAGCCCTGCATGCTTCAGGCATGTCATCTTTACTTTTACATTTATTTATTTTTTAAATCCTTTATGAAGACCCATATGGCAAAAGAAACCAACCAACAACCACCTGTACAGGGTACATTTGCACTTTGAAAAGTAAGACTGTAGATAGTAAAAAGCAGAAATTAGTCAGAAGCTATATACAGCTGAATTAGCAAAACAAAAACACAAGAAGAAACCCTGCTAAGATTATTCATTCTCTTCCAATGCTGCCTGAGTACACAAAGGTCCCACAAAAGCATTTACTTGTTTTAAAATGAGCTACGAACTCAAGTTAGAATGCAAATTCATTTTTATTAGGATTTAATTTTTTAAGAGGATGTTCACACTGATGCACAAAACCTCAGGCCTGGGCCTTGCCACAAGGCTCCCACTGGCACTCTCAGCTGTTCTCCATCTCTCCACACCCCAGGCAGAGCAGCATGGACCATGGTGTCTCAGGTGGGAAAACAAGTAATATGATCAAGGCTGAGCTACCTTTAAAGCTATCCAGGACAACGCCAAGAGTACTCAGACACTATTCATCTTACTTGGTATCATACTCTATCAAAGTTATGTCAGGCGATATGGTCCAACACTGAGAAAGCTATCCAAGTGTTGGAAAGCACTTAAAATCAGTTTAGCAGTTTCTTGCCATCCAGACACACACCATTTTAGAAGAAAAAATGTAGTTACGGTAAAGACAGGAATGACCGATACAGGTTATCTAGAAATTTTGTCCTGCAATAGCAAATTTACTTTTCTCGTACAGTAAAAATCTTTGCACACAAGAAGCAGAAATATCCATTCTCATTATCATGTCAATCAAATTTATCACAGATTCCCAATGCAATTAATTTACCAGAGGGTTCCACTAAATTACAAACAACCATTTTGCCAATGTGATTACAACTGTCTCTTAACCTGGTTGCAAATATTAGTCCAATTCACAGTATAGAAACTGAGCTTCATTATTTCCACAACCCAGCCAAGTAATATTTACATGACACATTAAGAGCAATTATGTCATTAAGAACACAAAAATAACCCCAAAGTTAAAAATTTCACATAGACATATTTAAGATTTTAGAAAAGTCACGGCTGATGGATTTTATTAGCATTGTAGTACTCTTTCTCATTGGTATTAAACAAAGACAGCATCTTCATTGATTAAGGCAGACTCTTTGGAGGCTAAAGGGAAAGATTTCTTTTTTAATTACAGTTTACAAGGCAAGGTACAGTCATTATATACACAAGAATAACTTCTAAAAGGTATTCACATTATAACATCAAATATTTTTCTGTTCCTTACCTTGACAAAATTCAAAGTTCCCTTTTTTCCGGCAGTCACCTATCACTAAACTCAGTGCTCTCCAAGTGTTTCTTTTGACAGATATCATTCTCCACCAATCGCTCTGCTAATTTCCTCTTTCCTTTTCTGACTGGGACAGATATTATGTTCACCAGCCCAGAGATCAATCTTTTCTATTGACAACAACAAATGAAAAAAGAAAAAAAAGAAAAAAAAAAAAAAAGCATATATCACAGCCAGTTTGAAGCACCACACCCCTTCATTTGCATGATAATAGCAGTCTTTTAAATAAAAAGGGAAGACAAGAAACATTATTCTAAACTAAGCAACCACATTTTCTTAGCTAATATAAGGTAGAACTTTAAAGCTGCATTAATTCTTCAACAAAGGTTGTTTCATAACTTGCTCAGTTAAAACAGCTGACATATAGAAGGCAAAAAATTACGGGTAGCCTATATTCTACCTATTAGTAAATTCTGTAAAAATGCTTGGGTTTAAATACATTCATATAATATAAAATATTACATACTTTACCTGGTTCAACAGGAGCTCCTGAGAATCATTTATTAAATCAAAATGTTTACTAAAAATAGAGATCTTCCAATTTACACATCACTATACTAATTTGGATTTGTAAGTCATAACAGCAAACACATTTAAACAAAGAAAGGCAGATTAAAAAGCTACTGATATATTTACAAATCATCTTCCCACTTTTGAAAAGGCAACTTCCCTCCCACTCCAACACCTAAAAAGCCTGTTTATTTGGGTTACACAAATACTCTGCCATTTGTATAAGTCTGCATTACAGTGTTGTCAGTTTTTCCAAGGCATTAATATGCTTTTCAGGGGTTCATAATTATGTCAAGACAGAAAGTTTTTTCAGAGCCAAGCACACACAGTTACGTACATGCTTCAATCTGCAACCACTATTCGAGTATTTTGGGACATAAAGTTAAGCATGCACAAGGATCCGGCCGTAGCTCATGCATCTAACCGAGAATCCAGCCTCAACCTTCTCCTGGACTAGGATCTTTCTGCAAAAAAATGCATTTCCCAAGGGCATTTGCAAAAGATCACACTTGTGTTTGTGCTAGAAATTGCAATCTTTCCAACAAACAAGCACCCTTCTCAAATCAAAACAAACCTTCCCAAGTTAAAGTTAAGGCTACAGAACAAAGGAGTTCACCAAAGTCCTTTCTTTATTTCCAGTGTTCGTGGCCGGACATTTCCCCACAGTCCTGAGAGAAGCCAAAATTCCACTGATTTCAGTGAAAACAAGTGGTAAGGACTGCAGGACTCTACCCAGAACTCGACAACTGTGAAGCTCTTAAAGTGACACAATTGCCTCTGGCATCTGGAAAATAATCTCCAAAATGTGGTTAGGACTCCACAACTTGGGTACAATAACTACTTGTATAAAATTATTTTTATTTTGTATGCAATTCTCTAGTTGTCACAATGTTCTTATATAGGCAATAAATTTACTTTTCAGTTGTATGAAATTGAATGAATTGTGTACTTTTCAATTGCCCAGACTTTTGTGTAACACTTTAAATTTCCATAAATACATACAGCATTCTCTGAATTGTTGTTATTGTTTGATCTGATTTTTATGGTCATAAACCCATGCCCCTACCAAAACTGAAAAATCCTCCACTGACCAAATGGCCCTAATAATTTCACTGAGATCATTTAAACATTAAGTTTTCTAGCAAGTGACGATAGCACAATCTGGTTGAAATACTGTCTTATAGTGGAATATTAAATTAACATCGTATCTTGGATTCAGAATTACACAGCAGACATCTGTAAAGATGTATTCATGTTTTGCTAACCTTTTCTAATTTGGCCACTAGAAACAATCATGGCCAAATATGTTAAACTATGTAACATATAAAAATTCAATATTTATGTCTGCAGAATAGCATATTCCTTTTTCATGGCTGGTAAAAGATTTTAAACATCTTACTGTAAAAAAGTTCTTATTTTATAAAAAAATCTGTCATCCACTTTACAATGAAGACATCACTGCAATTTGCTATTCTTCCTTTGTTTCAGGCCCATGTTCATTTTTTTCTATATGCCACATTTTCCAAAGTGATGGATGCATTTTGTTACACCCATTCTACACTAACCTCCTTCTTTAAATGTATTTGCTTCCTGAATTGTAAACTGCTGCTGGTTTTCGAATGTACATGCAAAACTGTCTATGTCTGAACTTCACTGAAAGCAGAATGCCTCAAACAATTTGTAGTCTTACATGAGTGTTATAAAAAAGGATCAACATGTTGTATTACCATGGAAATTTTGAAAAACATACTTTCCCAAACAAATATTACTTTTTCTCAATGGTATGAAGTAATGAAAACCACATGTGTAAATCTGCGATCCGTGCAGTAGTTCAAGCTGCAGCTAATAGAAAATACAGAGAGTGAACTCTGCCATATAAAGGATTCTTGTTACAGAAATATAATGTGAAAACCAGATGCAGACAGAAAACCTTAATCACAGATGGGAATGTAATCACTGGCATACAGAATACTTTTTTGATCAATCTCAACCATATGAGAAATGTATTTATTTTCTAAGGAATGCAATAACTCTAGAGAGTCTTCTATTTGAATTCAGTTAACCTCATATTCACAGTGCTTTTATCTTATATGTGTAGAGAAGGGGGATATAACCTGAGCCAAGATTTTTAGAAGAGCCGTTGGTCCTGGCAAATCGTTCTTGTATCAGCTTATCTTTCAAGGAATTAATAGGATGTAAAGACTACAAATATCAGGATCAGCCTCAAATGAAATCAACCATTATTGTACTTCCTAGTTACTGCCAGAAATCCCTTCATCACCTAAGCACTTCCCCAGTTAAATTTTCCCTTTAATATGTGGCTCTTCAGAAACAATGCTAAGAGCAAGCACACTGTCGCATTCAAGTCCTGTGAATCAGAACTGGAGTCCTAGAGCAACGAATCTCCCTTTATAAAAGCTGAAGAGTCATCAGTTCAAAAACAAGTTCACCTGGGGCTGCCTTCTAACTGCTGAAAGTCCCTGTGAATGCCCTCCACCCACACAGCTCCCGGGGGTTAGCAGGAAACAAAGGACCACGGCGCAGGGCAGCTATCCAGCTACAAGCGTCTAAACTGCCGACTGTATTCTACCAACTATCCAGACCTAAGTAACTTCTGACAGTTTTCACTGCTGGTGACATTTAGGCTACTACAGTAGTAGTAAATGCATCATATAAAATATGGACTGATACCTCAAACTGCAATATATATTAAAAAAAACTCCACAACCAAAACCAACTTGTGCTAGGAAATAAAACTTAAGAAAGAAAAGGCATTCAGAGATGAGAGGCATCCAGGCTCTTGGGTACCAGCAGTGGCAGTTTTACCTCCTGGCAGTCCCCAATCCCTGCTGCGCCCACCTCCTGGTTGTACCCAGCCTACCCAAGAATACACACCACTGCCTGACTGTCACAGGTCACAACTCAGCTTATTAAGATAACCTAAAGTTGGTATAAATTTATTTTAATAGTATAATTAAGTAACACAAACCACATTGATTTGGTAGCTGTTACACCGGGGCAGAGAGGGGATGACAGAAACCCTTTGACAGGCATAGGGTAGCAAGATTCTCCCTCTCTCTTATAGCCTCTAAGTCCACTTGCCATCATTTCATTTTAGGTGTCTGAAGCAAGAGGACACTGCATTTCAGTACCCTACCACAGGGCTCCCAGCAATAGCACATCACAGGTGTCCATCAGACTAACTCTGCTTAAGTTCCTGTAAAGATGTTTTCTTAATTGAATGCCTGTAATGCTAGGTGAATTTTGAAGTCTGCTACTTGTTTTTTTGCTCCCATGTTAACAACTACCAAACCATTTGATGAAAATACTTTGATTCCACCACTGCAATAAAACAGTTTTTAAAGCATCTTGTCTCTTCTGAGACTTAACTTTAAATTTCTGAGACTGCAGCACTAACAGATATCGCAGAAGTCAACATTTAACACTAAAGTAATATGGGCTGGATATGCTTGTCTTATTTTTAAACAAGCATGCCTAGATTAATAATAAACTTTGGCCAGATACATATTTTCATTTGCATGTTTTTCATATAGCATCATCATCATGTGTGTGTGTAGAGTGCTAAAAATGGAGGGAAATCTTCCAGCTGAAAACAGTTCCACGTGACAAAACAGAGAGGGATCCTGAAAACTCCTGCTTTGTGTCATGTGCGAGCGTGTGTGCCTGTGTCTTTTTTTTTTTTTCCCCTCTCATCTAATTTCATCTGCGAGAGACTGTCCCTAGAGGACAAGACAAGAGAGAACCAATTATATCCAGCGGTTGGTTTCTCCAAAATGAAGGCATCTGTTCCATGCCAACGACTTCCACATGGAAGAAAAACAGAACTTTGAAGGCATCTGCGTTCATGGTTGACAGTTGCAGATCTCAGGGTCTACTGTAATTGCCCAGCTGCAAACATGATTTGGTTGCTGCTGCTGTCAGCTGATCTCCTTGCACTGAAAAGAAGGGAGTTTAAATAGCAAATAGCTGGATAAAAATCAGATATTCTTCCACAATACTGACACCTTTTCCTTCTGAAGGAGGTATTTTTCCTGGTACAATGGGTTTGATGGAAGCAAATTGCAAAGTGGTTCTTAAACTAACATTTTACAAAATATTCTGCTTAAAAATGCTATTCTTTAAATAATGTACCCGTCCAAGCACAATGTGTTCATTATTTGCTAGTATTTCAGGCTGGTATTTTGTAAGAGTGATTCAGAAACCAGTGTGATTCACCAGCCACATAATCCTGCAGCCCACCTTATTTAGCCAAGCAGTCCCAGTAATATCAAGGGTACACCTGAGCAGAAGCTCAGTTTTCACCCCAAATGCATATGGCAGATAAATAACTAGTATATTCATTACTCAATTCACATCACTTCCAACATGAGTGAATACCTTCCAAAAGACACTTTATAGAAACATTACTGGTAATTCAAAATCTGGCTTACAGCACTGGGTGCCACATTTGCAGTGAGATGCTCAGCAATGCTGTGCACCTTCACTGCTAAAAAAATCAAGCAAGCTGTTAACAAGAAGCTCGTATAAAGTAGCAAGACCCTAAATGATTTTCCAAAGCACAGGACTGAGTGCTATTTAGAGATCCAAGACTACTGATGGTGCAGTTGCAACAAAGACAATAAAAACTGGCCTAAGCAGAAAATGCACTGACATTCTCCATCCTCAACTCACCAGATAAAAGCAGATCATAGTTTCCAGAAATATTTCATGCACCTCTTGAGTTTTTGTAGTTTTCTTACCTAGGACTTTTATGAATATCTTGAAAGAAGGAAAACAGTACATGATAGAAATACTTTTTTTTTTTTTTAAATAGAAGTCTTTGTTGTTCTGCTGGATTCCAGCTGCAATCCCAAACATACTCTGCAACAACAGCATTCAGCCCTCCCAGGCAGGTAGCCACTCAGCTTAGAAGGGACAGTAAGGATTCCCAGAGTTTCCCTTGCTTGGCACATACCTCAAATTATTATGAATGCCTGAAGTAGTGAACCTGGGGGGACACAGTAGACCTAACACTTCCTGACCGCTTCTAAATTCCCTCCAGGAAGGACAAGAGTTGGGAGTGAGGACAATTAACACAGCCACCTGTTTCCTGTGACCTCCTAAGGGGCAGACATGGCCACTGATGACTTGCTCTGGCAACGTTACTGAGGTCCTGCCCATCCTTCTCTTCCCAGAGAAGCCATGGAATAATAAAAACAATAGTGGCCAATAACAACTCTGTAAGAGATAGTGAAATTTAGGCCTGGACTTAAAAACAAAAGAAAAAACAAACAAAAAAGAAAATTAACATCAGAAGCTCCCCATGTGAAGAGGATGGGATCAATAAATCTCAGAATGTGGAAGGAAAATTATACATTGATCCCCTCCTTCCAACTACTGTAGCTGTTATTTACTGTAGCTGTGCACTTCTCTGGAAAAAGTCTGGAGCAGGCAGCTGGCTTAAACACAATTTAAAACAGCTCTTGGGACACACGAGTTGAGAATCCTGGCCCAATGGACTCAATAGTAATCTGCAAGTACTATCATGGAAGGAATAGGCTTTTTCTCTCCTTTATACGAAGTCTGGTCGGGTAAGTCTGCCATTTACAATTCAAAAAGAATGCCTTGCTTTACACGGAGACCTGAGCTAGCCTGTTTAATTAGGGAGAGCTCTAGATCTAAGTCTCAGAATCAATCCAAAGAAGTATTGTCAAGATCACAGATGTGTGATGGGAGCACAGAAAGCCTGAAGGTCCAGATCCTCAGACTGGCATTTAAACCAAAGAAACACTATCTTCAGTGAGAACTGGGCATGGGAGTACCACGGAAGATCTGAGCTCCAGTACTTTAATTCAATGTTTACAAGCTCTGCTGATCCATGGAGTCGCATTAATTTATCATGGTGCACATGAAATGTGTACAACATTGAGAAACAACGCTGGGCTATTCAGTTCAGTAGGATGGTTTCCCTGTCCACCTGTAGCACACTTTAATACAGGTTGCAGCCTGGTTTTCCGGCATTAAGTGGTTTGCCATCAAGCTTCAAAATAATAAATAGCAGAGCTATGAAACAGGTTTTGCTTAATGGTTCCTAGAACTCAGTGACTTCACTCACTAAAACACTTTCTATAACATTACTCTTAAATACTTTTAGCAATGTCACCACTAAAATAAAACAAAAAATCATCCTGGCAGTACCATCCACTGATAGCACGCCCACAGGTGCCATTATTCCCACATTTGTTGGCAGCTTTTTCTGGCACCACTGTGCTTTAATGGCTCTGGCAACAAACCTCACCTGGATGTCACTGGAAGCGCTCCTCTGGAGCACGCTTCCCAAATATCCTTTGCAGCATTCTGTCTCCTTTATTGCACCCTATGCATCCCACTTTCTGGCAATAGCCTCACCCTCTCATTGTCAAAGCCTGAGCTAGTCTTGGGGAGTTCTCTTCCTGAACTTGTCTAATGCATGTGTGGTTCAATGTTATGATGAATTTTCCAAGAGGATTTCAGGACAATATCTTTGCTGCTCAGGTTGGGTGTTCACTCACATCCCAGCTTTAAAATTCATTTTATTACATCCCAGTAGCACAACATGACCAAACCAATGGGACAGCAAAGCACAGGTACAAAACCCTATATAATCTGATGCTTCATCAGAGTTTGTTAAACCTTGTGACACCCAGAAAGCACACACAGAAAGCACACACAGCTTTACTCAACATGCCACATAACCTGTCATGGCAACATGCAGAACCAGCATTCTGATACTGCCATTACCAAAATAAAAGAAGCAAAAACCAGAAAATGTATTCTGAAAAATAAGCAATTGTGGGAAAAAAGTGGTGATTTTTTTGGTGGCTGAATCATTTGGTTTGTTTTTTTTTTTCCCAAGCTATTTAAAATGACACCTGGGCCAACAACCAAAAGGGGCACCTGTGTGGTCACCATCAGAAATCAAAAAATGTAGACAGCAGATCTCCAAATAAAAGGCTCCACAAAAGAAAAAAGCTAGTGGTAATGCCTACTACTTATTCAAACTGTGTATTAACATCCAACATGGCAGACATTCATAAGCCTCCTAGAGCTCCAAAAGTAACTACAGTCTGGTACAATTTGTAATGGTCATAGAACCATCACCTCAGATGCTTGTCTGAATTCCTGGGCTTTACTCTCTGTAGCAACTTGGCTCTCCATAAATGATACCTACTTTATTACACACCGCTGCCTGCCACCATGTGCATATTAATTCCACTCCACTAGGTGGAGTCTTCTGTCTTTCCAGACTGCAACCTAATTTCCGAAAGAACCTGTTATCTATCCTCCGCGAACTTTGCGTATTTACTTTACTATAAGCGCCAGAGTATACCTGTCTTGATAGACATAAAAGTGGCAATGAATCAAATGCCTTCTGAAATGATTTAGAAATCATCAACTATCCCATGAGGATCCCAAATCAGCATGTTACGATACAGGATCATTCAGGATTATTGTTGCTGTACAGCTCTGTAAAACACAACTGTACATTCACAAACACTACATTCAATAAATAATACTGAGTATAAAAACGTATCTCTTAAATAAGTCACCATATCACACATGACCAAAAACTACATATAAACAAACCCAAGTTTCAGAACTTCTATTATATTCTTTTTATGTATTCTGAAATACTTTTGAGCATCTAGGGTGCCCTCCCTTTCCAGGCATCCCAAAATGCGTTACAGAAAATGAGAGGGAACATTAAAGTATTTCTTCCCATATTCCCATTTCCATTCACAACCAGTGGAGTTAAATATGGCAACTATTCAATAGGAACAGCAAAACTGCATGCAGCATTTCTGGCAAAGATTAAGAAGACAGAGCATTCCCATGAATGTGTTCAGAACATTTAGATAAGAAAATCTGGATACCCTGCATCCAGCTATAATCTTTCTTTTGGGGCTGGGCTCTACCCCAACCCCTGTGCAAAGTACCAGAAAATACCACGACCAGAGTAAAAAGCTCCTTGGTTTAAAAACTCTTCAGGTAGGCAGTATCTGCTCTCACACGCTGCGCCAGAGCATTTGCTCGGCAGTATCTGCGAGCAGAAAGCCCCACGTAGGCACCGAGCACAAACGCGAGGCTCCCCAAGGCTCTCACATCCCCGGGTCAGCCGAGGTAGGGCCTCCTCAGCGCCACTCCTGCTGTTGGCAGATATCACGAGCTATTTAAGGCTACAGACATTTTGCCCCAATCGGCCATGTTTTCTGTAATATTTACTTCTCGTACATATGTCTATAACTATGTATACATCCCACAGAAGGTGAGGTTTAACAGGGTTAGCTTTGTTGGGGAAAAGAAGGTTTGGAGGAAAGGAAACAACTTTCATGTTGAGAAGATTTGAATCTAGTGACTGTCACGGGATGTAAACACTCTTCTGGGGAGGGAGGCTTTTTGTTATGTTTCAGGAGAGCACAGAGTTTTGGATAAAATCTGTATAAATAATTATCCCTCTGTCATTCAACAAAAATTTATGCACATGTGTGCGTACAGTTATGCTGGGGAATACAAGCTATAAAGTAGACATGCCACAGACTTCTAGACAACCTACCACAAGCACGGATCTCACACAGAACCCATTCTATATTTAAATTTCAGTTTATTGAATTTTAATTATTTCTGATCTGCAGATCACTTTGACGAAAATCCCCCAAGGTCAAAAGCTTACAAATCCAATTGCAAAACCAAACAGAAGCATCAACAAGGCCCTTTCCCATGCAGACACCTACCAAAAAAAATTAGTTCTTGACTACTAGATGAGATTAGAATTCAACAGCTAAAACCCATTCTAATATTAAAAACGGGTAATTCTCTATGTTGAAATAAAGTAATAAAAGCTCTCATTCTATTCTGCACATTTACTCATATTATGTACACAGGGCTCCATAGATGTAACAGTGAATTATCCCTTCTTCATTTAGATCCTTATAACAAATACATATCCTTTCCATTAGGTTGTTGTTGGTTGGTTTTTTTTTAATTAAAAAGCAACAATGTTATATTCTCCAGAGATGCTTGTGATAGAAAATGTATGCTCTACCAATACTATGCTTTCCAAGTCATAGAATTCACTTGGATTAGCAGCTCTGCAACTGTGAATATTTTTGTATATATGCATTCAAATACGATTCAGTCATTTCATTTACCATGGAAAAAGTTACCCCGAAATCTCCTTTAACTAAAATGTCCTTGATGAGCCTAAACTTAAGATTTGGAGGTGGATCAGGAATGAAACAAGCCAAAGAATGTCCTGTCATACTCTGAACATCCTTTACATTGCTCGAGGTCCTCCGTATTAAGTAAAGCTGTATTGCTGCAATGGAGAAACAGCCACATGTCATTTTAAGATACAATCAAAGTTTATTAATAAAATTATTTCAAAAGTAGGAGTTAAATCCTTTTACCAACATAGTGACATTCAGCTATCCAGTGTCATTTTTCCAGTTCAAATAGATATGGTCCTAATTGCATAATGCCATTTTATCTGCTGAAGATAAAAGTGCCGATAAACAAAAATGCACATTAGGCAGGAGATTTTTCAGAATAGATTTTTTTTTTTCAAATAACCCACTTGCATTAACAAAAGATTGCAATGGCTTCCAAATTATAGGGTGTTATTTTTAGTGGAAGTAGTTCAATATTCATATTGGAGCAGATGTAGCAGTTTAACAAAACAGCTCTTCAAATCCTGCACAAATTGAAAACAGGAAAACTGATTGCATTTTCTCTTATCACTTTCCTTTTCTGAATTGACACTTTTGGCCTTCTGAAAATTTACACATGGCTTTCATCTCAACAGCACCTGCTGATCAAACAGAAACCTAACATTTTCAGGAAAATGGTATAAAGGACTAGTTTTCTTTTTACCATCTTAAAGGGCATCAGCAGTCCACTCGATGGCAACAATTGCTGAGTAGATGGCACACAAAATACATTTTTTATTTTCATTCCACTTACTTTTAAAAATTAGTTAAATTGTAGTGGCTTTTCTGTATTTTGTATTTGTCTGTTTTAAATTAATATCAATCTCTATCTCTGCATTACCCTGATGGGTTTCATTCTACAGTCAGCTAGATTTTAAAGATGATCTTAAAGCCTTTGAAATAATAAACACATTGCATGTTCTGCAGACAGGGGTCTTCTTTATATATGCATTTATATGCAATCCTATTAACTGATATATACAATTATGCATTCACGTGCATATATTGCACAGACATTTCTTTTTATGGTGCTTATACCAAGGAAAAAACGTGTATGTGCTTATATGTAGATATATATATACGTATGTATGTATCATTCTGCTATAGTCTCACTGCATTGAATTCCCTGAGCATTGTCGTTAGAACACGCTGAGGGGAGAGAAATTCAAAGGGCATTTATTTATTTTAAAGTTGTTCTTTGTTTCCTTTGCAGTCTTCAGACTGGGAGATGGTCTAGCAGATGCTCTGGAACTTGAGCATCACAATAGGCTGAGATGCTGCCATTGGTGAACATGGCAGGCATGCACACAGCACAACCAGAAATCCTGGGGCTCCTGCAAAAGTTAAAGGTATCAAGTCATGTATATAAGAAATGAAACGTAAGTACCTTGTTATCCGGTCTGCTTCTGAGCCTGTAAACTCTGAAGCACAGCAGCAGGTAACAAGGACCATCTTCCTTTGTACATAATTCTAGGTGTAATTAAAGATACTCCTGAAACCTGCTATGTGTCAGCTTCTTAACTGATAGAGCCCTCACCCCCCTGAAGTACTCTGCTGCCATCCATTACCATTCTGCTTCAGTGATAAGGTAACCTGAAGGCAGAGATGACATACAGTAATATATGTGCCACTCCAGACAGTTGGTTCATGAATTTCAGTGTTTCATCATGCTCACTGAGGCAATCGCAAACCTGAAATGTCAATATGTTCAGTCAATGGAAGTAAAATAATGGGGCTCTATTGTCTTACCCTATCGATCTGCTGCTGTCAACAAGAATACATGCCCCCCTGGCTTTAAACAAATTTTAATTAGGCTTTTAGTTACCAGATCATATCTATATATCTATCTGTGCAAACCCTTGACAAAGTGAAGCAGCAGTATAAATATTTCAAACTTTTAAATATAAAGGTAATTGTTTAATGTTATTTTAAGATATGACCACTGATAGAGCCGTTTGCTAGAGCAGCGTGCATGCACACACTGAGCATGCAAGTCATCTTAATCTGGGAGAGAACTCAAAAAGCACCACCGAAAGTCCGTCCGAAAGAACAAAAAAGAAGGAGCAAAGAGGATACTTTTCCTACAGCCCGCTATCATCCTCTAAGGGGATTTTGGAAGTTAGGAGCCCTCATTAAAACGACCCCAGGAGTGAGCGGTGCGTGCCTGGGTGTGACAGGCCGGGGCTGTCACAGCCCCTCGGCCCCGCTGCCACCCCAGGCCGGGGCTGCTCCACCCCGTCCCGCCAAACACCCAGACACGGCAGTCTCCGCTCCCGTGGGCTGTGTTTAAAGTGGGGTCCCTTAGTCACCTTTGTTCTGTGGCCACCTCCTCCCCCCCCGCAGCCAGCCCGGCAGGGGAGCCCCTCTCCGCTCCCGTCGGCGCTGCCCGGGGGCGGGGGGAAGCAACACAACAAAAGGCAGATCCCGTCTCCCCGCCGGCTAATCTCTGCCCGTAAATCCCCCGCCCGCTCCGGGGGGAGATAATAAGTGGTTACATCTTCACTTCTCCCCGCGCCTATCGACTTGTGCAGCGCCGAGGGAGCCGGGCCGGCCGGGCGGTGTGAGGCGGCGAGGGCTGTCCCCCCGCCCGCCTCTCCGCCTCTCCCGCCCGCGGGTGGAGATTTTACCTTCCGGCGGCGGGAGGGACGAGGAGGCGCCGGCGCGGCCCGGGCTTTGTGCGCCTCACGCGCCTCGCAGCTTATCTGCGGCGCAAGGACGGAGCATCGCGGCTCCGCGGCCCCGCCGGCGCGGGGGGAGCGGCACGGCGGCGTGCATCGGGGCGATTACGGTATCAGCGCGGCCCAGATGGCGGCCGGAGGATGTGCGAGGCAGCGGGGCCGGGAGCGGGGCTGGAGCCGGCCCGGGGTCCCCGGGGAGGCCGCGCCCGGCACGAGGAGAGGCGCCACCTCCGCGCCGCCCACCGGGGGAGAAGGCGGCGGTGCCCAGGTCTGCGTGTGCCTGCCCTCTGGCCGGCATCCGGCCCCGCTCCGGCCCTGGAAGTTGCCCAACACCTCTCCGGGATAAGGACCCTGCCAGGGGTCGCGCAGCGCTGGCTCCCCAGGGCTCCTCTGCCGGAGGTCGCCGCCACTCCCATCAAGGCGATCGTCCCTGTGACTGCCTCCAGCCCAGCTCCCCTTTCACAGACAATACCTACGCCTGCAGCCCGGCTCCCCCCTCACAGACCATACCTACATCCCGCACGGAGCACGACGGCCGCTGGCCCAGTGCAGTCAGACTGTACCCGCTCCCAGTTTGGCCAAGTCCCTACCTAACCCAACTTGCTCTTTTCTCACGGTTGGCATAAGAGCCTGAATACAGTACTGCTGCTACAAAGTGGTGGCATCATTCACCAGAGGATGAGCGATAAGGAGGAGTCAGGTCCCCACACTTCACAACTCAGGTTCTGTGAAAACTGAGGGGCTGTTTTGTCGGGGTTCATCAAAGAGCAGAGGGTTGGCACGAGGTACGGAACGGGGAGACAGCAAAGCAGCCTGGCCTGCCTACCATGAGCACAGCCGACCAGCTGAACAGCTGTGCCAGCACCAGGTACTCTATGCGCTCGGTTTTTCAAGTTTCCAAAATGTTTCTCCCTGGGAATCAACACTTATTTGTTAGGAAACGCATTTCCATTGCACGTCTGCCGAGGAGCACCACGAAGGAGGAAGGAGGACAATGACAGCACGCTGAAGTGAGACTGGCATTGTTCAGTGCAAAACTCCTTCCAAAATCACTCGTCCAAGATAGCAATTTTTTCCACAAGAAGAGGAATAAAGGGAATTTGACACATAATACAAAGTGAAAACCAGAACCTAGATGGGGGAAGGGCATGTGTGTGAAAATCGTGTCACCGCAATGAATGTCAGATAAAAAGGGGTCTGTCACAAATCCTCCACTAATCCAATAATGCGAAAACCTCTTGGTATCACTGAGACATAGCACAAGGTAATTTTTTTTATTTTTCATAAATCACTCTATATGTTTAGCCTTGGAAAGACAGCAATTGGGCAAACGTTCCTATCGCAAAACCAGGACTTTGATTTTTCAATAAAGGGAAACTGATTTTCACATGTCAAATCTACTATGCATTCCTCAGCCAGTAATTTTACCCTAAAGAAGGGCCACTTCTCCCTCAACTTCCTCCAGTTGTCAGTTGTGTGACAACCATATTTAGAGGTAATCAGACAGGTCATATTACAAAAGTTAGCCAACTTGTTTGAAACCTTAGCTCCTAAACTTAATGGTATGTTCTACTCATTTCTAAAGAAAAGTGACTTATTAATTAATTCAACCCCTGCAAGGTAATCCAGAGCTTTCTCTCTGCATATGTTATTTCAAACTACTACGCACAAATTAGAGAATGCTCTTTTTTGGTATTTCTGTTACGGAGGTTTTCCTTGAAATACATACATATCATGCCATGAACTACTTCAGGATCCACCAGATTCTCATCTTGCAGGGTCACCACGTGCATCTTATATCTATGTTGACCATTGTTTTATTACTCAAATCACTAAACTCTAAAGAAAAACTAATCCAGGATCCTTCCTAATGTAAGCAGTTTGCTGTGAAAACACTCACATTTAAAAATAAAACAATGTGTATTAATAAAATAAATACAATCAGAATACGAATGTGTAACAGAAGTGGCGTTCCATAAGCACAGCTGTCTCAAAGTCCAAGCTGCAGGCTAGAAATCTTAATTTCAACTGACTCTCTTGTAATAATGGGTTACCTTCCTCTAAAGCGGAAAGTCCATCTGCCCCAGGCAGATAAGTTTTGAAGCATTAAAACAGATAAAAATCTAACATTTTCTTTCTTGCATTGAATATGTGAATTCTAGTGTGCTATAATGTGAGAATTCCAACATATGACTATTATGGCATAATATCTCATAGCTCAGCTTGTCATTACCTCACTTGTAATTCTTATGTTAATTATGTTCATAATTACTATAAACAGATGTGGTAGAAATTCATGTGACCTTTTACTGCAGAATGCATTTCTCACTCTTTCCACTTTATTTTAATAATACAGGTTAAACCAGAGGAAAGTATTTCTGACACACTCTGCATGTATGTGTGTACATATTTAACATGAAACCATTTCTGCCTCATATTTCAGCCAAAGGACCACCTACATGCCAGTACATTGACATGAAAGTGATGATAACTGAAAAGTCTACCCTGAAACATACCCCTAAATAACTGTGCCTACAGTGAACCTTTTTGATTAAGCGTAGCTAGAGCCATCACTGAAGCCTAAGACTTAAATGGAGCACTGCATTTTTATTCAGGACCTTTGTTAACGCAGCAGTATCCTGCTTTACAACTACAAGTACATAACAGCCATACAGCAATTTATTTTACTCACAGACAAACCATCACTGTCTGTACACAAAACACATTTACAATAAAATCACTATGGATTTCATTAAGAGAAAGCCTACTCGAATTTCATTTCTTTGGACCTAATCTATAATTAGTGTGGACAGACAGGTGCAAACCCTTCTCCTCTACAGATGGCTACTGGAAATGGTGCAAAATAGCTCCTTCTGTTTAAACAACACACAGATAACCTGCTCTGCTCTTATCACTTACAATTACCTCCATTATACTGAACTAATGTTTACTTTAATAAAATGTCCACTGTTGTCTAAACGTTATTTGGAAACTTCCATATTGATGGCAAAAAAAAAATGAAGATGGAAGTCAATGTCTTTTAGATGAAAATTTGGAGGGGAGGAAGTAAAAAACCCTTTTAAAGAGCAGGATATTTTGACTTTGATTTTATGTCTGCTGTTCATTTTTCTTTATCCACAAAACCACACAGTCTGCTGCTTCCTGATGTATTTGTGCTACCATATATAAAACTAATAAAGTTTATAGTAAGAACAGGATAGCTGCATTTTAAAACCAGTTCTTTAAAAAGGAACATCGATGTGGAAAACCAAGGCCCTTTGCCTTAAAAGTTCAGTTTTTAAACCAACTGTTTTAGATCTCTGATGTGAAACAACATGAAGACAATGTAACCTGCAAGCCAATGTTTTAAGGATTTACACTCTCATTACTTATACTAAATTCAGTGTCCGTTTTAACTTTTTAAATATTATACGTTGTTTTTAAAGGCTGTATGAAAAAGAGCAGGCTGCTACTAACTACATGGATCAAGGTTTTTTAATATATTCAGATTAAAAATAATTATCTTTTCACATTTCTTTAGCCAAGCCACAAGAAATAGCCCCTTCAGAACACCAAACTCATGTTTTATTTCAGCTATTAAGTCTTCTTGATCTCTGCATGACAACTTAAGTTTCTTCAGAACAAAGAACAAGACCTTCTCCTCCCCCCCCAATCTAAAAAGTCTGAAGCTCCTGCAATAGCGACATACTGATATCCTTATTCAATTAGCTAAAGATTTAACAGTAATGGACTGTGGCAAGTGGATTTGAAAGTTGAAAATGACGATTGCAAGCCCTTTCTCCCGTCACCCCCAATGCAAACACTGCAGATGCCTATTTCACCCAAAGCGTCTGGCAACAAGGAGTTTGCAGTCTGCACAGTACCTCAGTGAGGCGAGCTTCGCATTCAACGCCTGTCGTCTGAAGTTCATTTCAGAGAAGTGAGAAACAGGATTTGACAGGGAAGAATGTCCTGAACTGACTATCCACTGACCAGCACTCCAGGTGGAGCTATTTTTCTCCCCCATTATTCCAAAAACAATACTCCCAGTATAAAACTCCATGTGCACGCAGGCATACATAGTGTTAAGCGTACACAGATGAGAGACACCGTGTGATGTTTTACTGGTCCATTATTTAGGCACGAAACAAGTTAACGTTAAGGTGGTCAAAAATGGTAGAAGGCAGTGTTTTACTTAAAAAGATTTTGGAAACTATTTAAAAGCTCAAAGCCTTTGAAGAAAAACAACTTGTGCAGCAGTTGCCAGGAAGCAGTGACCTAACACTGCTGTCTGCATTCCATTACAAACAGAATGGTTCTTGTCTCCCTACAGCATGCTCATGGCTCAAGAACCCAGCCGCTCACCCTTCTGCAAGCACAGGACAGAAAGAAGTCCTGCTATCATCTCTTGTACCCCCTCGCCTGGCTCCAGCTTTCCAGAGGCACCAATGGAATTAAGAGTGGGTTGGGTTTTTGGCGGAGTTTGGTGTTTTCTTGCACTGATGCATGGTTGAACTTCCCATGATAGCAAAGGAAAATGACTCATTAGTTGAAAATAGTAGCAATTATACTGAAGGTTCAGATATGGCGACACTGGCCTTAAGGAAGTTATCAATTGTCAAACATAGTGTAAGTTCCTAATTAAAAACCTTTACAGCAAATCTGCAATGAATCTCACACCTAACAAAGCCTTTGCCAACTTCATATTTTCACACACTGTACAGTTGTGAATGAGCCATATTCATGTCTTTTTCCTATTATCTTCCTACTGAAGGAGAGCCACAGAAATGCCTAGTGCTAAAACCAGAACGCATAAACAAGATGGACTAACTTTTTTACCATTCAGCCAAGCTGAAGGAAATTCCCTGATCATATTGGATTTCCTAAGGAAATCAGCCCAGAATAAACTGAATGAGGTTTTCAGACTTCCCATGGAAAGGTCAAGCATCAGCTTTAACAACCATTAGAAACCAGTTTCAATCCTCTCGGCTATCCAGATTCACCAAGCCGTTAACAGAAAAGCTGAACAGAAAACCTGGACAATAGAATTCAACTCTAAAAAAGTCTTTCACATCTTGCCTCAAACTGCAGTTAACAAAGTTGCTTATTTAAACTTTCCATTGCATCTGTCAGGATGCAGAAATGGAGAAAGAAATGTAAGGCTTCAAGGGTGTAGTTAAATAAATTATACTCACCCTTAGCCCTAACATATTGTGTTTACAAATACAATAATTATGTTTCTAGCTACATGTCAATGGAAAATATTTTCTAAGTCCTTCAAAAAGCATACAAGCATTACTGTAAGTAGGAAATAAGTCAAAACAGATTAGTAGACCAAAAATGGGGAGGGGAAAAAAAATCCTGCTTTGGTCAGCAACTCGGACCACCATCAGGGGATAAATCAATTTGCAGCAGCTGTGGACAGCCATTTAAGTCTGGGGCCTGAACAGATTAATTAGGAGAAGTGATGTTAAAAGTTAAAGGGGTCAGCGTTACATTAAGCACACGAGTACTTCCTGGAGCAAACGCTTGGCTGTACATACCGAGACTCAGAAGACATTCTTCTAGTTAGCCAGGGCTACGCCAATAGCCAAGCGTTTGGCACTCGCTGCTTTCCCAGGGACAGCACGGCAGCTCCCGCAGGCTGATTTTAAGAGGTGTATACCCATTCTTGCCCAGCCCTTGCCGCGCCGTGCTGTGCCCTCACCGCGTTCAGCACTGCCCGCACAGGCGGGCGCGCAGCCGTGCACAGCGCACCTCGGGGCCGCACCGCTTCCCGCCAGGCTGCGCTTGTCAGTGGAAAACTTAGGCAGCTCTTTCGGGCAGACCTGCTGCCGCGGACTCAGCAGATCGCAGCCCGCTCCCGAGCGTCACGGCCGGGCGGCTGCGAGAGACGGATCCTCTCCGTGCCGTGATTTAGGGCACGGCAGAGGTGGGAGGGAGTGACGGGCAGAACCTGCTGCGGATCGGGAGATGGAGGGGGCTGCTCTCCCAGAGAAACCCGAGCGGCTTCGAGGCGGCTGTTCCCCTCCGCGGTGATGCCGGGGAGCCCCCGGCTGCAGCCGGGCAGGGCGGTCCCGCCGCGCCCGGCTCCGACTGCAAGCTGGGGGGCAGGAGGGGGAGGCTGCTTCGGTTCCCCATACCCTTGCCCTCCCTCCTTTAAACTTATCAGTGAACTGAAGGAATTAACATTTTAGCTCCTGGTTGGAGCATGAGTGATTTAAGAGCTGCGTCCGATTAGTTACTTTCGGTTTCTCTCTAACATCTAGGGGAGCAGAGCACGGGAACGACAGATAGTTCGCTATAAATTAACCCTGCAACGGAGTCATGGGTGCTCCTGCTAGGGTGGCAAATCCTTCCCTGCCCTAAATCAAATTTCTCAACTTTGGCACTAACAAAAGGACTCGAACTCGGCAAAAGTCAAAGGCTCGTCTAAATGGCAGGGAATGTAGTTTTCATCCTTCCAATCTCCCGTATCGATGGTCTGTTGCGAATTTATGGAATCGAACCTTTCAGCTCAACCAGACGAGATGACACAGTTACATTGTATTGCAGTTTTGGAAATGCAATTCCTAACCCTAGCCTGTCGTTTTAGGAAACAAGCTATTTGCAAGACCGCGGTGCAGCTAAAGGCGACGTGCACCGCCTAAAATATTTCTTTCAAAATAGTCCGAAAAGATGTTGCCAGTGCTGCATGAACCTATGATTGCGGTGAAACAAACAAGCGAAACAAAACAATCCCATCAGAAATATTCCAGGCACTTCGACTCACACTGGCCAGCGCTAGAGCCTGGAGAGCGGGGAGGCAGGAAAGAAAAAGGCAAGTCCTAAATCCAGCCAGAAATCTGACGCTTTGTTATAATGTATGCCTGGGAGGGTTATTTTCTGCAAAACTGGGTTATTTGGTTCCTGAGCTCTTGAGCGGTATCTGGGGTGCTAGTTTGTAAGCCGGGGACAGAGCGTGTAAGGCTGCATGCAGCGCTAACCTGGCCCGGGCACAGCACCAGCCCCGGTCCGCCTGGGTTAGTTACAGCCGCGGGAGCCCCTCAGAGCCCGGGGAGCGCTGCGGGAGAGGAGAAAGGGAAAGAAAAGGGGCTCGGGCTCCC
>VWZW01001197.1:407703-804209 GCA_013397115.1 Edolisoma coerulescens
TGCGGTGCCGAGCCGAGCCCGCCGCCCGCCCGAGGCTGCGCCGCCGCCGCCGCCGCTCCGCTGCGCCCGGCTCCCGCTAGCAGGCAGCGCGCGAGGCAGGCAGCATACTGCCGGCAGCCGGGCCGGCCCCGCTACCCAGGTGCAGGGGGGGAGGGCTTAAAGCAGTGGGAGGTGATAGAGGTAGGAGACATCTGTGTCGTGAAGAGGTTAGTGGGGGTCAAGTATATGTTAACAATAGGCGAGCGTGGTCCCTCTCGGGCAGCCTGCCTACTCTTTCTTTCTTTCGCTCGCTTTTACTGGGTGGACATCTAACTTGCTCCCTAATGATGCCTCCCCGGCTTTAAGAGTCCAGACTGCCCTGCAGTAACCCAAGACAAACACTTTCTCTAGCCATCTGGAGAGCTCCTGGCTGCTCTGCCTGTGTCTCATCACTGTGTGAAGAGACAGCAGTGCTAGAAATCAAGCCACTCTCAGATCTACTCTCTAATCCCCTTCTGTTAGCTGATTTCCAGTCAGACTGTTTGCTTTTGCATTAGATAATAGCCTTAGAGAAAACAATTATCATTTTCTTTTTCCCTTTGTTTTTTCCTCTTTCTAAAGTACAGTATCGAGGAAGGCCTCCCTCTTCTTATTTTAAAAGAAATTTATAGTCTTTCATGGCTTGAAGAACCCAGATGCAATTTCACACTTTCCTGGAAGAGGATTCTGGATTCTTCTGAAAGCAGCGACACGATCACAACTGCAGTGAAAATTAATTACTATCATCTACAATTAATAGAAGCATGCCACCGTTTGACTTTGTGTTTCATTACATAATCATTTCGGTAGGCATCCATATATTTTCCGATTCATCAGTTATTCCCTTCTACGTGTTGCAGAGAATATTATTGTCAGTCCCACAATCTACAGCAAACTGGTATTTCTGCTATCATGTTGACACTATATAAAGAAGGCGTCTCCACAAAAAAAAAAAAAAAANAAAGACTTCTTACATTTGATTCAGAGTAAAAAAGTGTATTTTTTTTTCAGATTGCAGATAATGGATTGGAACTGTCAGAAATGCTGGGACATTTAGTTTCATTTTTTTCCAATGTCAGATGTTAAGTAAAAGAGTGAGCATGGAATGGAACTTCTAATCAAGCTGCCTTCGTTATTCCTGTTCATACACATGCACACACGCATGCACACATACATACACTATAGGCCTGATCTTTCAAATTTACAAATGCTTAATTTTAAACACATAAGTAGACCTACCGAATGCAAAGTAGCGTGCTGTGTGTTTATTATAAAGGCATATGCATTTCCAAAAGGGGGGAAGCATTTTTATGTATATTTATATGCATGTTTGTAGCAATATTTGCCTCTGTTGCTGGCTTTGAAATTTTGGTTGATTTTGAAAATATGTTTTAAATATATTTTATAATCTGGATAAAGCTACCTTTTCTGAAGATATTTAAGAATATGGAGCTCTAATGAACTGGTCAGTATCTCATAATACACCGTCAAATTTACGTTGCAGTAAATTCAGCTCCGCAGATCATAAATCAGGACATGTTTTGGTCTGCTGTGATTTCAATTTACAAAGATGGTGAGCAGCCACAAGTTTGGCATTGATTTCTAATTTAAAAACTATCTGTTTTACAGAGGTCTATTTCAAGGCCAAAATTATGGGAGAATCTTTTAAAAAGTATCTTCAAATATTTAAAAATAATCTAAAGATAGCAAATTTTACAAGGCTTCTTTTGTCTACAGCAGATTTAGAAACTTTAGTTTGAAAATCTTTGTGGCATGATACTTTCATTCCAATTGTTGTATGTGTAAGGTGAAAAATAAAGAAGAGGTTTGCCAGTGGTCTCAGAGCATGTTTTGATGAAGTGTCAGGGACTGAACACTGACTCCTAATTCTCAGCTTACAGCTTTAAAAAAAACCATGCAATGCTTCCTCTTTAGCATGTACCTTCACTATAGAAGATCAATCAACTTTCTAGGCATTACTGTTCAAATTAGTGGAGGAACATCAGCTTAGATTTAGAAACTCTGGAAAATCGAGTCTGAACTATTAGCAAGTTAATATCCATGAAGTTTATAGACTTCTGTGGTCTCTTTCCATAATGAGAAATCAACTATTAAACTCCCAGCCCTGGCTTGTCTTGTATGAAATTTCCCACTGTTCCCAGTAAGGACAAAACCTTCTCAGATAATGGAGTGTAGGAGAGTGTGTTAAATGCCAACTACTTCATGGCAACTATATTTTTCTTAGACATGCTGGGAGAATTGACATGATTCCTAAATAATAAAACATTGTAACCATCGAGTCTTGTCATTTTATTGCAAAGCTGATGATTGAAGCCTGGCTTATTGCAAACTTCTCTTATCCATACCTTTTTCTTTTCTCTATTTATTTCCTGGAGAAAGTAGATGTGTTTTAGTGAAAAGGGAAAAATAAACACGTTCTTTGGAAGATGAATTCATGTTTCAGGAAGGAAAAAAAAATGCAGCCTCACAGTAGACCTCACAAATACTTGGTAACTTTACACCCTGCAGATTTTTTCTGCAGACTGTAGATGCCATGTCTGATTTGACATATGAAGGATTTACACTGTGTATCACTGTGTGACATTGTGTGAGAGAAAGGCTGGTAAAAGTATAGTTGCACATGGAAGTCAGAAATATCCTGCTAGGCTGTCCAAATCTGACTATATTTTGATTGTACAGAGACCGATCAAATGTTCAGAGCTGAAACATGGCTCAGTCTTTACTGTGAATAATTATATTCACAGTATATATATTATATATATATATATATTAATAATTATATGGGCAGTCATCTGCACTGAAATTCTTGGAAGAGAACTTAAATATCAACTCACCTCATTGCTGTTTAAAAATAGAGACAAGTATGTCCCTCCTAATTGTCACTGCCTTGCAGCTCGGAGTATTACATATTGTCACATGTTCCCATCCAGAGCTCGTGCTCCTGAAACACTTTTCCAGTCAAACTGTGCAGACTTTAAGTCCATCCTTGTTTTTCAGGGATGTTTCTCTATAAACTTGTCTTCCACTTCCAAAAGCTCGCTTTCA
This sequence comes from Edolisoma coerulescens, assembly GCA_013397115.1. Classification (NCBI taxonomy): domain Eukaryota; kingdom Metazoa; phylum Chordata; class Aves; order Passeriformes; family Campephagidae; genus Edolisoma; species Edolisoma coerulescens. The sequence goes on from VWZW01001197.1 coordinate 410,788, forward strand.
CAGTCCATGAAATGCACAAGGATCTCACTATTTGCTTCTGCTGAAGCAGGATTGGGCCTTGGCATCCAGATCGGGGCTGTAGGTAGCTACTACAGCACTCATTTGAGAAGCTCTCATTTGGATGGAGTGACGCCGTAAATACTCATGTAAAACCAAACAGTCAGATAGAAAGCTAAGCTGGATCATTGGTAGCTTTAACTCACAAACCTTTCCCTTAACCATATCTTTCCAATTTCCCCTCTAATTTGCAAGTATATTTTACATATTCATGTGGGCCACGCTTCATTTTCCCCTCGGTCTGTTTGCACACCTTTTTTAGGTTGTGCAGTGCAGAGGATTGCAGTGGGATGGAGGCTGCTGCAGGATTAGGCCCATGTTGCATACACTTTCCTAGAAATCGTTGTCAGTTTAGCTGGGAGTGCAGGCTAAATCCTGCTTTGACCCCTGCACAGAAAAGCAGCAAAGACATACGAAGTCCTGTGTTGCAGAAATGCTGCCCCCTCTCCAGGGCTTGGCAAGGGCTAGGACAGGTGAGCCGCAAGTTGCTGGGTGCGCTTTGCAACTCCACGTATGTGGAAAACATGTGCCAGGAATAACACTTGATAACGTGAGCAGAAAATATGCAGTAGCAGGATAGATCCCCACCCTTTAGTATGCAAAGCATGTCCACTAGGTGATGTACATGCTGCAAGAGCTGACATGTTACCTGCCTTTCTTTCTGTGCACACTATTGTTTACCCTTTGGTAGTGAGGAAAATGTGTTAAGTTCTTTACAAATTAAAAAAAAAGAGAGGCTATCTGCTTTCAGGAGGTTATAAACTCCATTGATGTATATTTTGACATCTTCTCCTTTTCTAATGGGATAGATTTTAGCTCTACTTCATGTATATTTATTTGGGATATTCTTTAATTAAATTATATGCTAAGGATTCTTTTCGCGTTCTTGTTTGCCTTTTGGCGTTGTCAGGAGTCCTAAAACCGCTTTAATTTTGCAGCATTCTGAAGCACTTTGCAGAAGAATATATGCACAGTGACAGAAAAAGGGGAGCTGGGTTATTTTGGAAAGATCACATAAACAAAAATAATATATTGGCAGTCATTTGTGGGAATGCCAGCTTTGTCACTCATTTTCAGTGAAATATGGCTTCTTATTAAAACCCAGATCTTTTCAAGAGAAAAAAATTCTACTGGTTAAATAAAGCACACCAAGCAAAAAGAGAGAAAAAATTATTTGAAAAGTTTCCTTTTTACAGAAGCAAAAAGCTTATCTTGTCTGAATCCCTTGTTTATGTTTTAGTTATGCAAATAAACAGGTATTGAATATTCATCAATTTAATATTCAAATGTATTTTTAAATATAAAATATTTATTTTTAGTTCTGAAATATTTTTGTCTGTGCTGAAACTGAGAGAATAGATTGTGCTGAAATAATACAGGCTCAGTGCTTCTTCTGTAACAAACACAAAAACACCAAAATGGAAATAATAAATTTGTTTTTCATCAATGTCACAGTGCAGGAAACATTTTGCTGTTGAGGTTCCTGGAAGCAATAAGTGCTGTATTAACTGCCACGCAGCGCGCACACACACTCGCACGCGGGATACCTCGCCTAACAAGGGGAAACCGTTGCCCTAACACACATGCATACAGTTCCTTAACTCCCCACCTGCCGGGCAGCCACCTGCAATAAACAATAGTGGTCTAATATCAGACAGTAATAAAATAAGCAGCCACAAAGCCATTTACCTAAACACCACTAGAAGTCCCTCAAAAGTTGAGCTGCAGGCTGAGGGACCCTTTCCTCCGAGGTGGAGGGGAGACCTCTCTTAGGAGAGCCTCTGAAGGCCAGCACGTTCCCTTTTTAAATATACCTACTGTTTAACTAGAGACAGCGACCATCTGTAATGTACATAATGGTGCACAGCTACTATGAGGTAATGGATCCAAGGTGCATGATCTGTTCCAGGTTTCCTTTTGTGTATACAAAGTCCCTCAGTGCTACGTCTCCTAAAAAGTACAGTGACATTTTGTATATGGAAGGCTAACAACACAACTCTCTTATCTTTTTCACTGACATGTTGACAGTACATTATTCCACTTACACACATGCTTAAATTGGGAATAAAACTGCATTTCCCTGCTGGCTGTAACTAACCAATATACGAATCCTGCTCCTGTATTGAAAATCTGGCCCATTCAGATTTCACAAAGAGAGGTGAAGTCCTCTCTTGGTATATCAGATCTCCATGTCTCCAGCTGTAAATAAAAACAAACTGGTCTAAGCTGGGAACTCTATTAATATCATGACCTCAGTATGATGTAACTGAAACCGCATTTTCCACATCCCCCCTAACCACTGTTTATATTTGCATCAAACTAAGTTAAACAAAGGTAGGTTTTAAAGCTGCTGCCTTGAAAAAAAACAAAAAATCTCTTCTTGAAGACAACTTTTATTGTAGTGATTGCTTTAAAATCCATGTGTCTCTATAACCTGAGAAACTCCTCACAAAGGTCCAGAAATACTCTACAAGCCACCTAGATATGTTGGTGTTCTAGTTCCCTTTACATTGTGTTTACATTGTATTGTGTATATACTCATATGTTTTAGCTGTTCATTTGTGACTCAAAAGCTTGCTTAGATATAGTCCTTCCATGGCTATGTTAGAATTCACAAGACAACAATTAAAACCTCAAGTGCTAATGAGGATGTAGTTCACTGCTTAAGCTGAAAAATACATATGAACATAAAGTAGATATTTTATTTAAAAAAAACCCTGACAATCAAGTATCATAGTGAACAAAGATGGTATTTCAGTGTTTCAAACTGCTGTGAAAAAAACTCAGCTAGATAATTGAGTCTGATATTACTGCATTTGTTGGACTCTATTTAAAGCCTGGTTTATTTTTAGAAAGAAACTGATGAAATCTGGTTTTCTCAGGAATTGTTATTTGCAGATCAATAGCAACTTAAAGTGTTGTCTTATATGCACATCATTACAGGGAAGATGCTTTGATACATCAGTCACTTATTATTTCTCCTTTCAGACAAACAGGAAAAGTAAAAGTAATGAAAAAATGATGTCTTACAGAAGAGAGAAGTATTTTTTCCCCCTTTCACTGGCAAAAGCTTTCTTTTTGAAAACTTCTAAAGATGCAAGTTGAGAGGACACAGGAAGTAAATAAACCATAATTCAGAAATATTCAGAAAGAACAAAGCACAGTGTGAGACACACTATTTATAGAAAAACGAGGAAATAAACATAGCACTTTTAACACTACACAGTGCAATGTGCAAAGTTACATTTTAAAGGGAAAGTAGCAATGAGAATGTCTAAGAAAATCCACAAGTTGTATGGTTAAAGAGCTAAATTCAGCCACCTTTAGTTGAATTCTGGTGTATGCTCCACCAGTTTGCTGGAACTTTTCTTGAAATTAGCTGCTGCTGCATGTGTCAAAACCTCATGTGACGTGCCATAATAATTTATTGCCCGTCTGCAGAAACAACCTGATTCTGTCTCCCTGAAATAACTGACATGTTTGGCCACTGATTTCTTAGGAAAGGAGCCGAACTAGAACACTCACAAACCTTATTACTAAAAATACTGTTCTTTTCAAATAATGTTTCTTTAGCTCAAACTTCTTTTCTTCTTACATAATTACTTTCCTTTTAACCATGGGCAAAAAGAACGTAAACCATATTGCATTTGATAGTTGTGTCCTACATAACAGAAACCAGGTAAGTCAAATTTAGAAGGCATTTTGAAAAATTTCAAAACTAGAAACTATATTTAGTCTGCAATACATAAACATGTTAAAATATAGAAAGGAGTACTTTCCCTGGTTTGACTTGTGTTTTTTTCTCTTCCAGCAATGACACAGCTTATAAACTGTGTCTCTAAATCATCCAAGAGACCCAAGAAACTGGGACTTCAGAGCTGCTTTCACCACCTACAGGATATGGTGCTGCAAAAGGTCCAGCTTACAGCAGCCCCTGCCACTTTCTAAGCATCTTAACAAAAAAGCTTTTTGAGAGGTCTCATGTCAGAAATGAGCACTTCTGATTAAATATCTTAATTTCTTATATCACTGTGGTGTCTGTGAATTTGGGGAAGGGTGTTGATATCTGTGTTGTAGAGATCTATGTAAGTGGTGGCTGGCTCTCAGTCTCAAGGCTGTGACATCCTCCCTGGGTTAGCAGCCAAAGGAAGAACTTACAGTTGGTTCTGTTCTTCAGCTCTAATGTAACAAATCTGCAAGGAAAATTTTTAAAAAAAAGTTTCAGATTTTAAATTAAAATTAAGGAATCATTTCTGTTTCTTATTTGATGACATGGCATGAGCTTCCACTTTGTCCTTTTAAAATTTCTGTGGTTTTTATAATGAAAAGGTTCTCATACTGACCAGATCACTGTGAGAAGGTGAATAAGTATTTCCCTCTTCTCACAGTGAGTAGTTGTTCAAACTTTACTTAATAAAAGTCTATTTGTCTTCTTATCATTTTTTGCCTGGAAGCTTTCCAGTTTTGTTTGTTCCTCTTCTCGTATAGTTTGGAGGAAACAGCGTACATCTCCCCAGGCCCTCCCTCTACCTTCTCAATCCGTAAACAATCTTCTAGTGAAATTTGCTACATGACAGCAAATTGCAGTTCCTGATGAACTGTAGGCTTCAGTGATTTCAACATGAAGTCAGTTTCTCTGTTTTCTGTGACTTCTGTGAAATTGATTCCTTCAGATTTACCATTTCAAAGCTAGAGATTTCTGTTTATTAAATTTAGCATTCTCAACAAAATTATCTCCTTATTAGTATGATTGTCACTCGATCAGCATTTCAGAGGTCAGTAACAGGCAGTGAAAAAAACTGAGGGAGTCTAATATACTTGCCTGTTCAGATATATCAGAACAAGGTTTCCTAATGAGTTTGCATAAACTTTGGGATTCATTCCAATAGTTAAAGAAGAAATTTTGAGGATTCCTAGAGTTAACATCTGTTCATCTGAAGGCCTTTAAACAGAGCCATACAAAATGGCAGATTTTCATCAGGTTGATTGTTGTGTATTGGGGGCTATTCCACATCAAAAAAGCTATTGAATTCGGCCTCACAGGCCTTGTATAGCTCACAGAGCATCTAGCTCACAAATATATATACGCACATATATATACACAAACATATATGCATGCACATATATGATCATATGTATATATATGGATATATATAAACTTTTCTGTTTTACTTCTGTGTGGAATGAGTGAGAAGAAGGATAGCCACACATCTTAAAATCAAAAAAACAGAATGAAAAGAAAAACGAGAAACCTCAAACAACCAACCAGACATGTTTCTGCTTCAGATGCTGCTTTCACTGTTCTTTCCTAAAGTCTCTTATTGAATGTTGAGTCTCCCATTGTGTATGAGATTTCTCAGATTTTTTTTTCCCCTGGATATCACAAGATTTCTGATTTTATCCCAAGGTTTTGGAGCTACTTACTTGGAACTCTTGTACCTATATACTGCTCTTCAATTGAGTAAATATCAGGGTCACTAATGTTTCTTCTGTAATAACTTCACTTCTAATGGGCAAACTACAATTCTTAGAAAAGAGATACAGGAAACCTAAAGAGTTGTTAATTATAGGCAAATAGTCTTGGACTTCATCTGTCTCTGCCTGCTGAAGCCATGGATGGTCACTGATAAATGCCTCAGCTAGCAGGGTTAGATCACTAAAACTTGTGTAGCAATAGTGCAAAAGCCACATGTGATTTGTTTGACACATCTGGTTTCCGCAGTGATGCCAGTGCATCAAAAGGACACCAACTTACACTTTGGCTTTGATGACCATTTCTACTGACAAGAGTGATCTCCATGAGCTTCCAGATGAGGTTAATGTGAACAGATTTTGCAGCAGGGGAATTTGTCTGTATTTCAAATGAGTGAATGATCTCTCTGGTCTAAAGAGTACCCTATTAATAACATGGGAATCATGGGGCTGTCATTAGACATTATCAAGACCAAGAACATGCTATATCATTCTTTTTGTGCCCATATGGTTGCCCAATATTCTCTCTCTATTGGATTGTGCTTGGTTTTGGCATCTGAAAGCTATCTGGAACAATAAGCTACAGGTTTCCAATCATGTCCATGTAATTGGAGTAGCACCATACCAAGACCATAGCTGCTAGCATCTGCTGAAACAGCTGTAGACTAAGAAATATCATAAAATGCCAGAACTGGGAATATAGTCAACAGAGTCTTTAAACTCTCAAAAGCATACTCCTGTTCTTTATCCTGTTTATTTTCAGTGTCTGTTCTAAGCAGTTAATAAAAAAGACTGGCCTTTTTAATGAGAGTTTAAGTACAAATTTGCTTCAAATTTTATCATGCTGATGAACCACGCTAGTTCTGATATATTTTTATATGGTGGTATTTCAAATATAGTCTTGATTTTTTTTCTACCTCCATTTTACTTCATGTCTGTCACATATCCTGACTGCCATAGCCTGTATTTCCTGCTGGTTTAGTCCAGCAACTTACATGACCTTCATAACTTGTGTTAACTTTAATGTTGCAATGTTTCTCAAAGTCCCAATAACCTATTGCTATAATTATATAGTAAAGAGCCCTTTAGGGCTCATAGGAAGTCCTTTGGAATAATTCTGAGATATCTGTGGTGCCAGTCTGATGATCAAAGCAGTATTTCTAAATGATGTCACAGTTTCAGCACTGTCATGATGAAGTGGACCTTGCCTGAGATTCTACCTGCATCTTGTAAGATTGCTGGCATACGGTTGATTGTGAATCAGATCTTCCTGCCAACAAGAAAAGAATAAGAAAAGGCCTTTTAAGTCTACTTGTGTAGTATTTTCACCACAACTGATGTCAAAAAAGAAACAGTTCAGGTCTGAGCTCTAATCTGTAGCTCATCCTAAAACTATTGATTTTAAATTGTGGAAAATACAACTTTACACAATACTTGGCATGAGAGAAACATATACCACTTCATTTAGGTTAAACAATTTTTTCCTGAATTTGACAGATTTCACCAATCTGGCCTTATCTCCTCTGTTCATTGTGCAAAACCTCTTTGAAAGATTTACCTATAGTGACATTATTAGAGGGGAAAATCATCTTTGCCTGAATAACTGCAGCACATGCTGATTCAGTGTGTGGTATGTCTCCATCCAACTGAGCTTTTGACCACTACTGTGGGGTTCTTCAGTGTAGCCTTAGATATTTAGACTTACGTAGAAAGAAAAATCAAACAAAAAAGCTAAGAGATACGATTTATTTTTCATTGTTCTTAATGAAGACATAAGGAATACTTTCCAGATTGCTTCCACATTTCTCCTGGGCTACGCTGTAAATAATTTCAAATTGCCCATATCCCAGACCTGTCTCACCTTTTTGCTGTTTAAAGCCAAAGAGTCCAACTGAAACTGTCAGGACCAGCCTGATCCCTCATCACCAAAGCAAAGTGGAAACTACAGTCACTGTCCTCAGGAAAGTCAGGACAAGGAAACCAAAACTGGGCTTGGTAGCACTGGCTTCTTTACATTTCGTCTGCTTACCTGTCTTCAGTTACTTCATACTGGTGACTGAGGTTCCTAGTCCACAGTAAAGGTAAAACACACCTTAAAATAAGGAGGTGCCTGAGAGCATTCACTCCTGCACACTTGCAGGTGAGAGCTGTCATCTTCTTTCATCTGTGTGGACACACAGCCATCCTGGGATCTCTGGTTTGTGGATGTGTTGGTTCGGTCCCATTTCCTTGATAAGGGGTGATCAAGCTTGCCTGCCTTCCTTCCTTCCTTNTTTCATTTTTCATAAGTTATTATTGCTGTGCCACTTATCCTACATTTTTTTAAATTTACCTTAGCTTTTAACTGTAAGATTTCTGTGAGTCGTATTTGTCAGTTCTTTACAATTCTACATATCAGGCACTCTCTGATGTGTTCATTCTTGTTGGTATCAAAGCCACAAGGCTCTCTGTATTCATTTTGAGTCTATCTAAAGACTTAAATCACATCAGAATGTGCTTATCAAACATGTTAAGGGCAACATCTTAGCATCACCTTCCTTTAAAAAGACAAATGATTTATAAATAATTTCCGCTTGACTTCACATTGGATAAACTGATGTGCTAACATGTACATCACCACTCTTCATTCTAAAGTGTACTTCATCACTCCTTGTGCTAAGTTTTCTGTACTATTAATTTCACACATGCCATTTGATTACATTCATGTCTGGAAATCCAGAGAGCATTGCATTTTGCTAAATCACAGATTTTTGATAGGATGGCATAAAACAGCACAAAAAAGGGGAAAGAGCCACTCTGTTTCACAGGTGTAACTTCTAGAGGCCAGTGGCTATGATGGGGACAATGTTCAGTGTGCCATGGTGGTATTTCTTAAAAAATCTATCATGTGGTTTACATCTCTTCCTATAATCATATTCATACTTCTGGCCTTGTGAATTAGGAAATTAAACTTGCTTCATTATATTTGCAAGTGCTTCTCCATATTACCAAGCATTTATATTTCCTATGAGAATCAGAGTAACAGAGAATACAAGATTTGGGGGAAGAAAAAAGTGTCTCTGGTCAGTTATCAAAGTCATAGTTGTATTTTAATCAGAAATATGAAATCTGCTCCAGTTTATATGCCAACATATTGGTTAGAGACTGTACTAGATTCTCAGTGTCAAGGTCATAGGGATGTCAGAACAAACCTATGTGCCAAAAACCTTTATTTCCTATGTCAGCCAGGAATACTCAGGAGCAACCCCACTGCTCTCACAGAAACGTCCTTCCAAAACACACTCTAGTGTGAATCCACTCAGAGCAGGTGGGGCTTCTCAGCTCTGCAGTCCACAGTCAGATGGGATGGAGCTCAGTGCCATTGCTACCACTGCTGGTCAGGGGATCCCGCTCCTTTATAGGATTTACACCTTCACAGAGGCTCAAAAAGACCATTGCCACCTCTGCTCTGCCCTGGGGGTACTCTTGGCTTTGTGGGCCCTCACTCCACCAGTTTTAATAAGGCAGAAATGGTGCCCTCAGTTCATCCAACAATAGTCTTGGTTCCCTGCTGAGAGCCAGACTTCAGCACCCTAGAAAAGCCAACTTGTCACAGCAAGATTTACACTACCCAGAGCACTCACCATGCAGCAGCACCTGCAATCACACAGAAATAGGCTGCTGATAGCAACATAGGATCAGTTGTGCATGTTGAAGTATGACCCAATTACAAAAAAAAAAAAAAATCCAACAACAACAACACTTCAGAGAAAGCAACAGTAAATGTATGTACAAAATAAACAAAAATACACGGAACAATGTCCAGAGTGGGTCTTCTGGTTCTTCCCAGTAGAGGGAGTTGGGAGTTCCCTTCATTTCCCTCCATCGTTTCCTCTACTCACGTTGTGTAAGTATGGAATTTAAAATTACAACAGGAGAGAAGAAAAACTCTGTCACTTCTTTTATTTTTGTACATATTTGCTTCCTACACAGGGTGGGTCATTCTTCCAGACTAGCTCAATGTCTTTCTTGGAAAACTGGTTTCACTATTTGGATATCATTATCCAACGCTATAGGATGGTTATCTGCAGCAAAAATACCACAGATCATTTCAAAGGTTACTCACACTATCAAATATACTATTTTGAGTTGCGTGCATTTTTCAACCACTCAGCAGAATTGGCAAGCATAGTTTCTTTAAAAAGGAATCAAGAATAGATCTGGTTTTGTGGCAACTGTAGTTCTTGTTAAGGAACAAAATGAGAGGAAATGATTCACAGACTTTCAGGTAAGAACAAAGTGTTTATTATGGTACCACGTCATAAAGTGCATGATCATGTTATTTAACACCACAAATATTTTCTCAGATTCTCTAGTGATTATCGTAGTTCTCTGCTCTTACCTAGTGGTTTTCACCAGTGTTATTCATATCAAATAAAAAGATCCAAGTGAGAAAACAGCAGCACAGTGTGAACAAGAGCCACAACACCCAGAAGGTCACCGGCACGGGCTCAGCCTCGGACCAGTGCAGTGTTCTCAGCCCTGGGCAGCATAGCTGGCCTCCCACCCCATCCCCACCCAACAAATGCAGTCTAATGATAGCTCCCAAGGAAGAATCGCAGAGGAGGAATCCCGTTCTTCTCTCAGTGACAGACTTTAATAGTTACAAGCTACCAGCTCTTCTTCCCAATGAAAGAAGATATCAGCAAAGTTACATACCTTCTGTAACTCCCAGTAAACCAAAACCTACTCTGCGACACGTGTGCAAGTTCATCATTGTAAGGAAAGGGCATCAACACAGAGCCATAAACCCAAAGGGATCACTGGCAGCTATGTGGAAGCACACTTTCATTCAGATTGAGCCTGTCCTATTGTAAAATGATCAACACTGGGAAACATCTCCAAACCTCTTCATAAGCTTAGGAACTGCAACATCACAGAAATTAAAATAGTCTCATGCACAAGGCAGAAATGGTTTCTTTCCAGGGTATTAATCAGTCAGCCTTAAAGAATTTTAAAATGAACCTATTATTAATTTCGGCTGTGGTAAATTTTAGAGTAATGCTAATTGCTTAATATTAAAAGCCAAGAAATGTGCAGTGGTTCACATTGCTAGGCTTGTTGGGTTTTTTTTCCCCCAAGAAAAAATACTTTGACATCTTCTATTTTTATCAACTCCCTTTTCAAGTTTTTATTAACCTAGGACACAAAGGTCCATCGTAGAGTGCTCTGTAGCTGTTAGTATAAAAGCATGTTGAATGTGGTCTGACACAACTATTGAAGCTTGTTACCATTAGAAGCCCCAGCTCCTTAGGCTCATAAAGGGAAAGCAGTATTCCTCAGAAGGGTATTACCCCAACCTGTACCTGGGCTCCATTATACACATACAACACGTCAGCACAGCATCCTACTACTTTTTTGATTTTTCCCTTGGTATTTTGCTCTCAGTAACACTACACAAGCACAGAAGGATAGTCTGGGCCTGACACACGAAACGGTAAGTACCTTTCTACTTTCCCAGATCAGCTTCTCCTGCTACATTCTATGAGATTTAAGTTGGTCTCACACTATTGATGGCCTGCCCTTAATTTCTCCTGATTAATTCTTTTTTTTGCCTATTACACAGTTAATATAGTAAATACAAAGACAAACACAAAAACAAAGTTCACCAAGCCACATTCCATACAACTCCTACGTGTTGCTCTGGTCAGGGTCTGGCAGGCTCAAAAAACAGGCAGAGCTTAAAAATAAGGGATTTTTTGGCTGCTTCAGCACACGCCTGCTCTGATAGTGGTGTGATAGGTGCTTTTCGCTTCTGACATTCTCCAAGCAAATCCAGGCCAGTCTAACCTTGCCAGTTAGTGCATAACTTGTCACCCATTTTTGTGGCACCAAATTTTGTATCACTTTCAATTTGGGTTTCTCTGGCCTTTTCCTCTTGACTGCCACTGGTTTCTTGATAATGCATCTCTTTCCTTGATGCGTTTTCTTCCCTGCAGTTTCATTTCATGGCACTGTTTTGAAACAGATGCTCTGGCTACTTGCACAGTCAGTCCTGCCAGCTTCATGATTCTTCCTTGCTGTTTTTGACTGTAACCCTCAATTTACTAAGGCCTAATTGTAAGAGATAATGGGAAAAAAGACCAAGTAGGCAAAACATAAAATGTAATTTAAGACTTTCAAGTATACATTTTCTACAGCATATTTGATTTTTCAGTAATAAGAATTTCCGGTTCCATGCTTTTTATTCTGGATGTAATGAAAACATGTTCTTTACGTAACTTAGTTGAAATAAAATGAGCTATCTAGTAAGACAGAACCTCTGGGAAGGGAATCTTTTGTTCCTCATCTTCCCCTTGCTAGAGTGTTTTATTTATTCCAGTAGGATCAACATGGTTGTTTAAAGTTACATAAAGTAGCTTTAAAGGTACATAAATCTGTATTCAAAATTACAAAAATCTTGCTTGCTTTATGTATAAAATTTATACGTAATATTAATATTACTTCAGTGAGGACTCCATAGTTAGGATCTCTGAGTACCCAGATATTAATGAGGTATCACAGCATGTCATAGGTATCTAATTTTAGGCTTGTAGTTTTGACATATCACTATCAATGTTACTTTTTAATTCACATGAAAATTCCCATAAATACCACAGAAAACCAAGAAATTATCTATGGCAATTTAGCATTTGAAAGTCCTTAGATTTCAGCATTTGTTACTCACATTTTTTTACTGTAAGATGCCAGTGCATTTGGATGTAAAATGAGATATGGATTCCTGGAAGTGTAGTGGATTAGCAAGCTTTTAGCAAAACCTGTCCACTTCATATTTCTCCTTCGGTGATTTCCCTCTGTCTTCTAAGGAAAAGAAATTAGCCCTCTACACAACATTTCAGTCAATAATTTCCAGGAAAACAGAATGTTATGTCAGACAACATCTTTGTTCAACAGTTTGCATGGGCCATTGGAATTTATGGTCCTTAATGTTAAAGACTGTTCATTGAGTATAAGAGTATTTATTGGTCATAAGGCCACTCAGTGGTCATAAGGCCATTACATACAGAGCCATGAGCGTGCTTCTGTCAATTTAATATAGAGAAGGTGTACTGTACTTTGGTGATTAAAGATAACATTACCAAAAGCCTCAAACAAAGAGATAAACCATGTATTAATTACTGTGGAATTAGCTTTCATTACAATATTTGTGCTGATACAGCAAGAGCAGGAAAATTAGAGGGAGACAGACTTATTTTTTAAGTAGGAATTCCAAAGTTTATGGTAGGGAGAAGGCACAAGTTGGTTCTATTGGTTTTAAGCTATTGAGGTCCAAATCTGAATACTGTTGGGAATGTTTGTTACGACAAAATGGTTGATGTGGTGAAATAAAACCACGAGATAGCACCCAAGTTCACATATTACTCAATAATTCCTCCACAAATATAAATTTTTAAGATTATGCTGTCTGATAGGAAAAGTCCTGTGAAATAAGAAGATATATATATTTGCAAAATGTCATTTGTAACCCTCACTATGTCAAACTCCTGTCGGTTTCATTAAGGTGGGTCAATTTTTCAGCAAGTCTGGAGAGATTTAAGACTGCAAGAGTTTCATACTATAAGGTTATGTATGTTCTAATAATTCAAGTAAGATGGATAGTAAAGACAGGTTGGATGGTTTTGACCTCTAAGAAAGTTGTTCTTTTTTTCACTGAGTTTTGGATTTCATTCACAGCTGAAACTCATGGCAAAACTCCAGGATCCTGCTTTGTGTTTTCTTGACCTTGGGCCTGCAGTGTTAATATGTCATGTGACAGAGCAGTCTGAATGGGTTAACCTCTCAGACTCCTACATCATTTCTTGATGGTAACCAAGTTACAAGGAAGAGCATTACCACCCACCCATCCCAAAGTGAGATTAGAGAAGCCCTTTTTTGGTGGCCAATGCCTTGGACAGACTATGCTGTATTTAGGAACACTGCACAAAAAGCGACTCCAGCAAATGGAAGGATCCAAGCTAAAGAGGACAAATCTGTATGCATGAATAACAAATGAAAATTCTACACAAAGACTTGGTGAGTATAACTGCAGTGTTTTGCTTAACTTTACTGTAAAACACATATTCCTGTGAGAGGAAACAGACTCAAAAGCTTCTTCATGGGTGCAGACTACAGAATCAACAGCTGTGCCTGAGCTACCCCCAAACACCATTCCCCCACATCTCAGGTGGATTGGTTGATGGTAGGGCTACAAGCCAGACAGAAAAAGTGCAAGTGAGCTTGGACGGTGGTGAATGCTTTACTGTGAACAGGTCACAGTTTGCCACATTATTCATACCATTGAGAGTCATTGCAATCTTAAAATGGAGTATATTTTACTTTGAAGTCTTAAACAATAGAAAATGTCAGATTCAGTTATGTGCTCTCAGATTTGAGTTGTAAACGGCCTTTTATAACCACAGACACACTATTTTGATAGAGTGTGTAAAATGCACATACAATATGAAATATGAAGAGAGGAAAACATAAATGTCACACAATTGTACTCTGCACTCTTGCTGAAATTTCAGCTTTTCACAGAACACCCACCAGCAAACATCTAAAGATTTGTTTGGAGTCTCACAAAGGGTTAAGGCAGCTTGTTTGGCATTAGATATTTGTATAATGAGCTTTTACTGAAGTAATTAAAATTTGTTTATAATTAATACAGATGAATTGGTTTCTGCACAATAATAGTTAGGAGATTAACAAAGGCCACATTTTGGCAACAGGACTACATTCTTTTCCAAGTGCTGTGGGACTTTATCCAATGAATGTCTGTCCAATCCGGCCGATTCTTCAGAGATGCCATATGGCACTGCTATGCATTACAATTTTTTTTCTAAAAGGCAGCCATATGACATAACTGATCTTCAAAACGTTGTCAGAAGGCATTACCTAGGTAGGCTGCGAGCTGCTTTCCAAAAACTTAGCAAGCACAGGGGCTATTAATTATGAGCAAAAGAAATGTGCACACACACGCTGGAAAGTTGGCATCCTTTCCTCTCTAGTCACAGCTGAGCATCTCTTAAACTGCTCAAGCTAGGAAAGTGAAGATGGATTTATCTTTTTTTAACTTTACACATCTTCTTCTAAAATTTTAATGCAGCAATTTCACAATCAACTTATCTCAGAAGTGTCAGCACATCTGACCCCCAGTGCCCATGAACGTCTTATTTTACCAGCAGCATGTGTTCTTATACTAACTCCGCTGCTTTCATTAGCACGTTTTCTTAGATCAAGAAATTGCTGCCTTTCCACACCTTCACATATGCCCTCTCAAATCAAGATGATCCAAACCATCCTTGAAGTCAGTCATACTATTTGTTACATATATATATATATATTCACCTGTTACTTGTTATATCATTTACCTTCCTGGAAAAGGGACTAAAGGCCCCCATGTCTTTTATAGTGATGTGTGACTGTTGTTATGAATGACACCTAAAGACTTTGATTTTGGTACTTCTTGCAATACATGAACTGCAGTATCACTGGGGGTGGTTCATGTTCTTTTCTAGTCTCTTTATTATCCCAATTGGCATAGCCATGCTCATTCTCCTCTGCAAAAGCTCTCGAGCACTTCAGCTCACACTGCTCACTCTCCTAAAACCTACCCTGGGGACCTTTGTGGTCATTATCATGTCAAAAAATTTTTACAAACCTGGGAACATTCTATGGGTTTGTTTGCAAACCCTATTGTGACACCTCTTCCAGTCTGCTTTCCCATGTGGACAAGCTTGTTGCCTAAAGAGGGAATAATTTTCTATGTAATTACTTATGAGTTGGAATTGCATCTAGGCATCTCTTATCCATGTGTGCAGTCCCCCTCTTCTGGTGGTTAAGACATTTGGGCATGGCTGCAGTTCAATTTTCTGTGTGATTTTTTGGTATTTCTAAAGTATGTAGAATGATCTGTTAGACTGAGTTACTCTGGTAGTAGCACACACACTGTATCGCTATTGTCCCCACTGCCATATGACAGCTGCTTAGCGTGGAGATATTTTAGTGCATATACTCTGAATTCCAATTATAGATCCTATATATTTGGAATCAAATTAAATTATTGTTGTTTTTCTCTCATACTTTCATTCTCTTCAGGTATTGTGTAGCCATGTAGACTAGTATGTTTTTCTTCTGATGATTAGCAAAAAGAGGCTTCTGCAAGGATATCAAAAAGTTATAAAAGGGATTGCAGAGCTCAGGCATGATCTTGAAAACTGGAGGCTAATATCAAAAATCACACATAGAACTTGTTTTGAGGTGGCTTATAGTTGCACATCAGTCAGTGGCAAAGGGTTGATGTGGTTGGTGTAGCACATCCGGTGACAGAAGTATTGAGTGCTGAAGCTTTCTTTTGTAACAGGTTCCTGAAGCAGTGAATGTCTCACTTGAAAACTATTCACATTGCTACAGCTATCTGAGAGCCTGGTATTTCTCATAGCTCAGTATGTAGGGGAGGAGTTCAACGCAGGTAGAACAGTTTGTGACACTGATGTAAAGGATTCAGCAAGACAATGCTGAACCGAAAGGCAGGAAACCACACAGGAGGCTTTGAATAACATTTCATCATTTGGTTTCCTGAAATGTTCAGTGGCAATTCATGAGTTATCTATGCTTCATTTTGCTCTTCACACCACATTTGTGAATTCATAAATGGAAAGAGTTCCTTCTTCGCAGTGTTTGAAAGCCAGGATAATGATTGCTTGGAGAGACCAACCATATTGATAGGCACTGCTGTAAAGTTCATCACTTTTAATTTACTGGAAGTTTTCTGCAATAAGAAATGAAAACTTTTTCCCCCTGGTCTATATGTGTACTGCTCTTCACTCAACGTTTGTGGAAGATGTGTTTTCCTTGGAGATGATTTTCCTGGTCACCTCAAAGGGACACCAAACCCCTGAAATATCTGTAAAATAATGTAACATACACTTAGAGGACTGGTGGAAAAAGACTGACTTTTAACCTGAATTTGCTAGCCTGAAAGAAAATGCCTGTTCAAGTCAATTACCACTTAGAAACATGGAATAAGGCATTTGCCAGCCTTCAGATTGGAAGCTGGTGAAATCTCTGAGTGCTACATGTTTTAATGTTTTACTCAGAATTGCAGCATATTAAAATAATGTGCAATTGTCATAGTCCATGCACCTATTAATGCTTCTTGTGTGTGTTTTGATGTGATGTAACATTATGTGTGCATTCAAAGAGTGTATGTTTGGACTTTAATTCCATGCTTGCTGAGGTCCAGGGAAAGCTGTGGGTTTAATGAAAGGATTTGTGAAAATAAGAGCAGAGTAGGTGGGCATTTCTATTGATCAATGAATATTCAATAAATAATGAGTGCACAAATAATTCACAAAGTTCTGAACTATAAGAAAAACAGAAGTGTTTTTCTGAAAAACAGAAGTGTTAAAGTTAAAAACATGCCTATGTTCTCTCACAATGTGGCTGCTGGTAAAATGGTGTATCTTTTGCTAGTATTAGAATTGAGAAGAATTTGCTATACCCAGAGTTTTCTTTCTTGTTTTGTGACACAGCTTCCTTATAAAGGGATTTCTTTAGGGGTGATGCAGCAAATTGTGTTTTAAAGAATGCATACGCTTCTGAGACAAAAGCTTGAAGGGGACATTCAGATGACAGGAGAGCCGGAGATGAGAGAGCCAACAGCTGCCATGTTCTCCAGACTCTGTGGTCATCCAGCCCAGCCACTTTGCCTGGGAGAACAGACTGCTTTGCTGTGTTGTCTTGTTTGCTCCGTGTTCTGCTTCACGATCCCTGCTTAAGTGTTTTTCTGAATCAGGTTACATCATGACTTTTAAACAGGGAGTTGTTATAACAGAAAAAAAAAAATATTGACTGTAACAGCTGTTTCATAAGTGTTAAAAGTTTATCATGAAAGCATGAATTAAGGCAGATTTATGAATATGTTATTTTTAACATTTCTTTGGGATAAAAACGTATTTAGAATATGTGCAGCAAAAACCCTTATGTAGAGTAGTTATTTGACATGTAGAAGACACACTCTCCAAAGTTTAAGAACTTGTTATTTTTCATAATACAAAAAGCAATTAGAATACATTATGAACTGTCAAACTATATCCTTGAGCTGAAGAGATGCTGATTTATAGAAATTTTAAATATGTCTTGAACTGATAAACTTTCCATTCAGTTATACAATTGAAAGATAACAAAACAACCAAGCTGACTCATTCTTAACTTCAATTTTTTAAATATTTTTTTTTCCTGGTGCCAGGTTTCATCTTGGAGGGAACTTTTCTAGCTGATTTAAAACACCGTAAAAGAGGATTTATAATGGAAATCTCTACCCTTGCTGTAACAGCATTTGCAGGTACCAGCCTCTAACAAAAGTCCATACTCTGCCATGATGTACTGAAAGTGATGTGAAAAGAATGCCATTATTTGAAGTGAGAGGAAATGAAATTCAATTCATCCACCCTAATAGAATAGTCTTATATTTAAGAGATAATGTCAGCAGAATAGAACATTGTCACAGGAAAATTAACTGCTGCTGCTACTACATGAACACCAGGGCAAAGCTGAGGTACTTAAAATAAATATGGGGCTAAGCTGATGGTTACTTTTGAAATAGGAAATCCTGATCCTGTGACAATGTTCTGCTATACAGACGTCTTGTTTATCCTGAAGTACAGCAGAACCACAGGATCAGGGATGCTTCTTTCCTTCGGGGGGCAAGCTTGCAAGGTTTCCCTCCACCCCTCCCATTCCAGCAGTTTGCTCTCTCTCCAGCTGCAATGTGATCCCCTTTCTTGGCAGCCATTTGGTGGAGATCAGTGCATTGATCTGTGTTAAAAAGGGCCTCCATCCTAAATATGGGGTTTTTTAAAAAAAACCAAGAAAATTCTGTTGCAAATCTCCAGGTCTGCCTTCTTCCCAAAATACTGTCTTAGCACAACAGCCAAGGTAACCCACTGTGGGATGGGGATATGGGTCCAGCAGGGACACAAAAGCCTTCAGCCATTAGCATTGCCTCCAAAGTCAGCAGTGATGAAGTGACAGCCCCACTGACAGACGCAGACAGGATCACCCCACCTGGCAGTGTCTGTGGTGGCAATAACGCTTTCTTCAGTTGCTGACCTCTTGTTTCTGTTTGCACACACAAGTATTCTGAAAGGCAGTGCTGGAGGAAGTCCAAGGTGTGTTCCCTCAGCTCTTCTTCATATGAGAATCGAGCACTGAAGCCAGCTACAAAACTTTTCAGCCAGGGGTTGAATTCTGTCCTGGGACATTTAATCATAGTCTGAACAGCACTGAGATTTGGAGGCATACAAGCAATGTCGGTGTGATTTTAATTCTTCCACTGGTTGCCACCGTGCTGTCCCTGAAGATGGAGAAAGATGCTGTGGACACTGATACATGTCAGCGAGGGGGCAGAGGTTCTCCATTCCTGCCTTCCCTGGCCTGTTCTGCTCCTCACAAGAGTGTTTTGAGCTTTATGGATACTGGCCAAAGAGGGGAGCAAAGCCTTTTTTACCTTGGTATTTCATTTATAAAATATACTATGTATAGGTACATCATCAAGTTGATTCAAATAGTGTGTTCTCTCTTTATTCAAACCCCTTTTGCACTACATTCATCAACATGGGTCTGAATCTTTCCCAGTGCACAGAATGGTGAACAATTCCCCTGAAATAAACGAGTCTCACCATGTGTAGAATGGCAAAATTCAGCTGATGATGATTAACCTGAATGAAGACAGTTTTATATTGTAGATCCCATTTATTTTAAGGCCAGAAAAGACCATCATGATAATCTAATCTAGTTTCTTGCATTACACACGCACCAGAACTTCACTAAATAATTGCTGCATATGTAGTTCAGTAACTTGTAGTTGAGCCAGATTATATTATTTCTCTTAAGACATGCAGACCAGATTCCACGTGATGAAGACTTGCCACATACCTGAGCAATTTCTGCCAATATTCAATTAAACTCAAGTAAAATTGAACTCAAGCAAAGTGATAATTTCTAACATGATATATAGGCATTCCTGATTGTTACCTTCAGCATTATGGGCTCTGACAAAAATTACTTCTGTCTGTAAAAATAAAAAGTTTGAATACAAATGACATATATTTTAGAGAAACCTTTACTAACCTATACTAAGCCACAGTTATTGAATATAAAATGCTTCAACATGCCATGTTTCCTCTGCCATGTTGCTAACAATTAATTAAAAATGTTTTATATTTAGTTACCAGAGAACAAAGAGCTTTATATATCTTGATAACTACAGCAGTTTACAAACATTTCAAACAGTCTCTTATTATTTTCCCTGATACCTAGCACTGTTTTCAAATATTCCCTGATTCAGATACGGTATATTGTGAGGGACAGTAATGGAGGCATCACATTAAACAGCAAGTTGAAAGCAAAAAAATGAACAGCGTCTTTCATTCAATATTGTAGAATTCCAGATCACAGAATGAATGTGAAAACATCACATTCATCCATGTCTGATGCATTAAAAACTAATCATACAGTATTTAATTAAAGTACTATACCTGCATCTCAAAATGCCCTCGAGGTACAGATATTTGGAGGCCAGGAACATATCCTAAGGAGACATCACTGCATTTGCCACGGTTCTTTTTTACTTTTTCAAGCAACTGCTGGTGCTTAGCTTACTCTCAGGAGCTGACTGGGTAAGATGTACTTTTGCTCTGACCTGATAAAGCAATTGTTATTTTCTTTATTCAGACCTGAATTGTTCCACTTGACCCGCAGTGCAGTACATCTAAGAGTAAATCAAAGTTATGGAGAACAAAAAAGTAGAAGAATTTAAATGCTCTGCCTCGTAAGGTTGCACAGATCTCACTTACGAGCAATGCATTTTTAGAAGCGTGGTTCATTTGCAGTCCAACCTTTCAGACCCACTATCAAAGCGAGAATTGCCATAAATATATCACCATGTGTAAAACAATTGGCCCTCAATCAGTTGTCAAAAACTTGAAATTACAGCTAGAGTATATCTTTCTTTATCTGAGAAGCCTCCTAGATCTGTGATTCAGAGACCGGCAATTACTAGTCTAACAGGACAAGAACAGTTACGAAGTTAATTACCTGTGATTATCTTACAAAAAGTGGTGATTATATAGCTGAATGACAAAAGAAGAGTGTTCATGGAGACAAAAACAGGCGGTACCATACACTGATAAAAACAGGACCACCCGTTGTTCAATTAGAAATCGCCCACTTTAGTTTATGTTGCTGTTACAGTAACACCTTCCTCATTCTCCTAAATCTCCCTGCTTTTTCTCAGAGGAAATACTAACCTCACGAAAGACCTACAGTTCTTCCCTTTCTTAAGGCTGTTCTCTGTCTTTAAGGTTTCACCGTGAATGCTAAAAGCTGTTAAGAGCCGACACAAGGTACAGCGTGGAAAGGGGCAGCCAGCACCATGCCATCTCCTCCCCCAGCTTGTTTGCGCATTTACCCTAATCTTCTAGACCTTATCGTACCTCCTTGACTCATCCTTTAGCCTGCTGAATAATAATAACAATGAGTTCCAGCTGCTGAATAGCAAATCTGCACCCCGTTCACAGTCCCAGCCCTGCAACACGTGAAATGCCAGTGGTGGAAATACGGATGCAGCAACGTCTCTTAAGAATTTGTTTCCGAAAAGAACCCCCATGATCATGGAGTCACACACATGTGTTCCGTGATAAAATCTGTCAACAGAAAATCTTATTTATGCAAGAGCCCACCTGTCTTTGGACAAATTGTCTTTAAAATCTCACAAACATTTTGCCTTCCTTGGGATTTTTGCTTCAGTCCAGGAATCAGTTTTTTTCTCTCCACAACGTTTAGCATTTTGGTAGTTACAGGTTCATGTGTTGAAGGTGTTAGCTGTTGTCTGATGGGGAAAATTATCCATAAGCATCGAGGTGAGTCAGAACTTGCACACACTGTGTTAGCGTTCCTTTGGGTTTCCTTAACGTGTGTGAATGAAGGTTTTATAATACAAATATTAATAGGATTCCTAATGCATGTCTGTAATTTGGTGGTCTCCACAGTGTCCTTGGGACTTCTCAGAAAGATGCCCATGGTGTTGCAATTAGGAAGAGCACTGAAAGCTGTGTTCCCAACATTCAAGTAAAAGGATTTTTTCATAAGTGCACTTAAATGTAACCAACTTATAAGTGACTGTCTTGTACTTAAGTTCTGAAAATATTCCAGCCAGAGTCAATACACAGGGAATTAAATAAGGCAATATAATTAGGCCATACCGTTCAAGATGAGACTGCAGAAGCATAAGTGTGCAGGCTACAACCATGTTTGAAAGCCTGTGAAGGGAAAAAAAATAACTTGAAATAAAATTTCAGCTCTTAAATGAGTGTCAGGGCTTTAAAGTTTTCTATCAACATGAGTAACTGCACATCAAGGAGGTAAATGAAGGATCCTTTCCCTTCTGGCCCAGTTTCCAGAGTACAGACAGCTCACTGTTGGAGGTATTGGCTGCATTGCTCCATGGTAAAGACAGTGACTGTGTAAAGCTCCCAACCTTTGGATGTAAATACCCTACAAACCCAGAACTCAGGTTTTTATAATTGCTCTAGTCTACCTGCTGTGCCCTCACTGTCATGCTGCTGTGCCTGATATATTTCATTTTAGTGGATGAGGATCCAAATAAATTCTTAGGAAAGCTAGTTCGCTGAGGACTGCAGAACATGTAGCACAGCTTTTGGCCCAGCATCTCCCAAAAAGCAGCACTTTGTGTATGCTGGGAGCACCTGGTGCGTGGGGAAGGAAGCATCAGTTGACACTCTGCTCCTCCACTCTTGCCCAGTGTACTACCTTCCTGGCTGGAAACCAAAGGGACATGACGGGGGAGCTTCATAAGCAGCCAGGGAAAGGAACAGGCTGAGCCAACGCTGACGCCAGCCCTGCTGCACCGCGCTCCTGCTGATTTCAGTGGGTGTTGGATGTGCAGTTTTGAAGGGCAAATTTACCTCCAGCTTAATAAGCATGATAAGTCATAGATTTGCTGGGAGTAGGAGCAGAAGCCCTCCCGCATCTGTTAGCACATTATTAGCACAGCTTGTTATGGGGCCTCACGTGATGCAGCCCTGGTCGCAGGACGCAATTACAGATGAATTCCTGCTTTGCCTCCCCCACTGACTCAGCATCACAGCTGGAGCCAGCCATAGTCACATTGCAGGAGGTGAAAGGTACTCTGAATTATAGATTGCCTTTGACCTTTTTTTGGTTTAAATTCAGGATACCATCCAGGAAAGTGCCTCCAGCTAGGACACTGCTTAAACATATGCTTAACTTCCACCAGGGGCTGGTGCTCATCAATGGAGATGAAAAGCTTGCTTACAGTACAGTGTGTGCATAGACACCACCCCGATGACGATTAAATACCTTTCCAAACAGTAGCATAAATGACAGTTTCCTATAGAAATGGTAACCAGCATAGCTCTTGAAATCCAGAAACACCCTCAAATTCATTAAAATATTCACTTAAAATTCAGGGCAGATATTGAAATTTAGCCACAGAGTACAGATAATTTAAAAGTGAATACTATGAAAATTATACATATTTCAAAATGTAAAAGAAACAAAGACTGTTAATCGAGAAAATAAAAAGTAGATATTAGTATGCCATCACAGAGGGATATCAACCTGAACAAACAAACTGCCTTACAAACCCCGTAAGAGGGAATTAAGGTCAACTTAGTGTCTTTTCATCAGAGTGTTTTCTATGATAACTTTGTAAGTGCTCTTAATATATAACAAATAATCTCAGGGCAAAGATCTGTTTGAAGGAGATATGATTGATGACCTATCATCCCTAATTCACTGTTTATACTCGTAGTGAGCCTATTGGGAAAATACCTCATTCATCAGGGTATTAGTGAATTCAACCAACGTATGGCACCTTCATTTTAACAAACTAAAGGAGAAAAGCTAAATGGGGGGAAATTGACAACCATCTCTGATTCTATGATAATGCAATTAGGCTGCTCCTCTCCAGAGCTTTTGCTAATTCACAAAACAGCTTCAGTCGGCAGGTCATAAATATATGATCATTTTTCACACTTTGAAAAGTAATGATGCCTTGACACGAATCAATAAATCTTACAGAAGTCATTTATACTTTTGTGTTCTGCATACAAATCAGTTTAAAATCAACTATATATTATTTTTGACTCTTACATAGTCTTTGTTTACAAAAAATAATTTTGCAGAGGCTTCTGTTTTCCTTGTGTACCCCAAACTCAAAATGAAATTGCTGCCTGTTTTCAGGACCTGGCAATCCTAGACCAGGTCTTATGGCACTTAAAATCTCATCAAGTCTGATGAAGTTGTAAAAGGAAATGAGCGTGAGAAGGGAATGAGGTAAAATAGAATTCTTTTTCTTTCTCATTTGGCTTTGAACTTCCTTATGAAAATATGCTGAGGGTTTCTCAGTAAATATTGAGATTCCCATTGTTAATTCATGCAAGTTCTTACTCTGTACCTTCAGCCGTCTCCGGGCAAAGGCAAGTGTTAGGCTTGCCATTATGCATTGCAATGTTTCTATGAGGAAGAAAAGGACAGACACAGTACAAGAAGAAAGGATATCAGAACACCAAAACTTGTCCTTTGGTCTCAGGAGAGATGCAAGAAGAACCACACCTGATTGCTGCACAACAACTGAACCTTGCCACCTGTCTCATTTATTAGAAATTTTAAATCCCAATGATCTTCTTAATGCAAAGTCTGTCTTCTCATAGGATTATGACATATTACATGGTTAAGGTAAATATAATAAACCCCTGAATATGTGTGTATGCCAATAGGAACAATGCATGTCGCTGTTCTGTGATGTATGGAAATGATTTCCATCTGCCTCCCAAGTTTTGTGATTAATAACTGAATAAAACCCAAATACATTCCTTATGTCATGAGTATGATAGAATTTTACCTGAGGCAGATATATGCAAAGATAACCAATAAAACTGAAATGCTAGCCACTGATTCAGTGATAGAACTGTGTTGTACAACTTAGCAAAACGTAGATCATGTTGTACAGTCTCTCCATACATCCAGGAGCACACGAATTCACAAAAGCATACTATAGCACACAAAGGAATGATCAAGAATGATCGACAGTAAATGTAAAGATGCACAGGCTGATAAATACTTCAGGAAGCTGCTGATGTTTGCCTTGTTACAAGACCTACATGTTTTATTTTGTAGTCGCGGTGTATTCTGCCCTGTCTCCATTATTTGATCTCTATTATGATAAGTAGCCAGTTTGCAATACACTGTGCAACTAAGCCAAACTCATACAGCACATGGATGAAAATTTAACAGTGAATTAAAGTGCAAGCTTCTGTGTTTATGTAATTTATATTTCACATACTTAAGTAATAAAATAATAATATTTTAAACAAAGACAGGATGTATTTCTTTGAATAGACATTAAATATCACATTATGAAATGGTACTTCAGTGGTAATTTTAAACAGTGTTAGTTTTCAATCACATATTCTGTAATGAGTATTTTAATAAAATACTGAGGACTGGGTCTCAAGCTGATGGCAATTAATATGGCTTTGCTGAAGTTAGAGGGAATTTGTCGTGTGCTTTAAGTGTATGTGATTTTCTGAATCAGAGCCAGGAGAGAATCTAGACATTATATCTCCCCCTGATGTCTGATGCTCCGCCTCACGATTTTTGAATTT
This sequence comes from Edolisoma coerulescens, assembly GCA_013397115.1. Classification (NCBI taxonomy): domain Eukaryota; kingdom Metazoa; phylum Chordata; class Aves; order Passeriformes; family Campephagidae; genus Edolisoma; species Edolisoma coerulescens. The sequence goes on from VWZW01001197.1 coordinate 436,047, forward strand.
CAAGGGAGAAAGAAAAAGTGCCTCAGTAATTGTGTCACTGGCCTGCTCACCAGAGTTATCTGTAACAGACCTGCCCAGCATCTACAACTGCATCATCTTCTGTCAACTTAATCTGGTTTCCAACCTTGCTGAAGGTGTGGTATGCATTTTGAAGGTTTTTACAAGGAAAATATTTGGATTAATGATATAATTTAGTGGCAATTTAGTGACAGTAGGTCTCAGTAGAGTGACAATAGGATTGAAAAAGTAAACCAGTGGGATATACTTGATTGTGGCTGTTGGGCCGGCAGCAGGGAAGCTGCAGGGGTCACACTGATTGGCATTGTCACTTTCCCCATTCATCAACCAAGGCCAGACTTCCCAAATCATTTACCAGATGGGGCAGCTCGTCAGTTTAAACACCTGATATGAAGCCATCCGTCATCTGATAACATGATCGTTGGGCTGCAGCTGGCTCGGTGCTCTGCAGCCTGAGTGCACATGTGATGGACTGGAGCCAGGGAAGCAGGCTTAGCGGTGCTGCACTCCCCTGATAGGATTTGCAGCCCTCCACTGGACCATGGAACAGGTGGAGACGGAGAGAGAATGAAAAAATTACCATGTGTTGCAGGGATTAGAGAGCACACACTTACCACTCCACTTGAATACCAATCAAAGGACAACCTTGAGCCAGACAAATTTAAGGCCATCCATGATGTAATACAGAGAATATAGGTTCTTGCATATGTTGACGTATCTTCATTTTCCTGCAGGGTTTTGAAGGAATACTTTGCAATACTGTAATTTGCCTTTTGTTTTCTAATGTGGAAGAGAGAACAGATATTTGGAAATACAGCCTTTTTCTACTTTCTTTTTCAAAGGACATTTTAAACCAGGAAATCTCTTAAAAAAGTAAAAAAGTGTATTTCTACAAAGTGGTCACAGATCCTGTTAGTTTTTCTCTGCAAGACAAAAGTCTGGACAAGATAGGGAGGAAGTACTATGAATTCAAAATATGATGATGCTTACTGAAAGCCAGTCCCATTGCTCAAATTCTCCCAGTTATTGAAATGCTCAGATCTTCCTGATTGCAAAGGAGTTAGGTGCCTAAATGGCTCTGAGGGATTTGTCTTTTAGTGCCTCTGGAGCAACACTGCAAGTCCTTTCTCAGACATCTCAGGTACCGTGGCTTTGGTGTCAGGGAGGTTCCTCCCGGGAGAACCACTCTGGGGGAGATTCTCTGCTGCAGTGTTAACAGGTACAGCAAATGGCTTTAATATGTAAGGGTAACTTTCAGAAAGTGATCTGGTTTTCTGCCCAAACAGGATATTCACCCGCCTCCCTGGGGGCATCACAACAACAGGATTTATTTCACAGAATTGTAGAATCACAGAATCATAGGATGGTATGGGTAGGAAGGGACTTTAAAGATCATCTAGTTTCAACCCCCCTGCCACAAGCACAGTCACCTTCCTCCAGACCAGGTTGCTCAGAGCCCTGTCCAACCTGGCCTTGGACACTTCCAGGGATGGGACTTCCACAGCTTCTCTGGGTAACCTGTTCCAGTGTCTCACAACTTTCTTGCAGAAGTGTGTATCAGTTGATCCCATTTTGGTGCACACATCCTGGGGGCATTCCTTCTCTTCAGAGCACATGCCGCTGCACTCTTCCTCCTCCTCACAGCCTGATCTCACAGCTGCACCACAGCTCTGCTAGGTGTGAAGGACCAGAAACAGCATTTTGGTGGACAACCTCTTGGTGGAAGGACTGGCACCCTCCCGCAGCAAGCTGTGGGCTGAACTGGGCTCCTCTGCTCCAAGGCAGGTCTCTCTCCCTGCGCCTCAAATTATAACAATAGGGAAACCATGTCCTTCCCCTAATGATCCAAAGACAAACATCTTTGCGAGCACTGAGTGCCCCTTGGTCTCCAGGATCCAATGCTGCTTCATCCAAGGAATAACAACTCATGAACCTGCTTGAGGTGTCAGTGCTGCAGTTGGTTATTTCAGGATGGAGACGAGGGAACTCGCCCCACTGGAGGATACATATGGTCAAGGACAGGATGCAAGATGTGTATTATCAGTGTATATATGCCTTTTCCCTCAAAAACAATTGCTTATGCAAAATTCTTCCCTTGACTGTGCCTTTTCCTTCCTGAAAATTGTTGCCAGTTAAAGATCTGCTTTTGTGTGAAGATTTATTTCTTTCAGTTCTGATCAGATATTAAGACACGCTCGTGAAGCAATTTTTGTGTTGAATTGTTCCCTTTTTTTTGTAATTTCATTTTAGGCTTTGTTACAGTTATGTGAACTAAATTAAATACAAGTTTAAGGTTGGGGGGGTTTTGTTTTTTGGGGTTTTGGTTGTTTTTTTTTTTCAAAGAGAGTCAAAGGAGACATTCCCACTTCACTTCTTAAAAGGTTTCATCTCCACATGGGAATTAACCTGCTGTTGCAGTGTGAAATGTTTAAGTTCTTTTGTGAGAGGGGGACACTGTTTTGTCAAAAACTCATTACTCAGCTGTAGATACTTAAAAGCATCAGAGGTACTATAATTTATGTTTGAGACAAATGGAATTAGCTGTAAGGTGTTTGCTGAAAGGCAAGTTAAAAGATTGTCATATGTTTATCATACACCTTCTTTTGTCTTACTTTTATTTTTTTATATATACCCTATACTCAATCTCTGTTAGATAAATTCTGCTTCTTTTTCTATTTCAATGAATGTCTTTTCCTAAGATTGATAGTTGGGGACTAATCTCAGACATGAGGAAAGCTTAGAAGACATGCAAAAATTGTATTTAGAGATACAGCTTTAAAAAGGTGAAAACTCATGAAAGGATCGTGGGAAATAATATAAATTTTGAGAACTAGTCATATATCTGCAAACCTGCAAAAAGATCCTTCCTTCCAGCAGAGATGGCAGAAAAGTTCAGCAGAAACCTGAGAACGAATTACTGAAAAAAAAATGCCCCGTGGCTCATTAGCACAAATGATTCATGATATTTTAGTGATGAAACAAAAGGTTTTATGCTGACAATATACCTTTAAATCTGTTTCTGTTGACAACTGCTTTTATCTATCTATAGAATAATAATTAGCAACTTCAAACAATAACAAGGCTACTTCATGAGAGGAAGCATGACTTTATTCCCAGCATAAAAATGGAGAAGCTGAGACAGATGAAATGAGTTTATATCCCTGTGAGGATTAAATCACGTGATGGTCAGAACTTAGGTTTGGTTTTAAGCCAAGTAAGAAAGTTTTGGGTTTGGGGTTGTTTTTTCTCCCTCACTTTTAACATAGCAGCTAGATAATAGACACAGGCGTACAGATGATTTGTGAAGAAAGTACAAAGCAGAAAAATAAGACAGAAATGACAGAAAGTGGTAGATGGTAACAGAGGGTAATTTTCCATCTAAATTGTACAAGTATTCAAAAGAGCATCACCTTAGTTTTTTATTTAGTGTATGGGTATCTTTAGGTGCCTTAATTGCCTAAGTATGGTGTTACATTTATTTAGAAGCAAATAGGTGAATTAATTTCATTTCAGTCCTCTTCATTTTAATTTGTTGTTGATAAATAAAAAAATCTCCCCAAAACCATCAGGCATTGAAGTGAAAATCCAGATTTAAGAAGTAGGCAAAACAGGAAAAACATGCAAGCTTGTAACTAGATGTCTTTAAACACAAGACATCCCAGGTTTTCAAATCCATTTCTCACATCTATCGAATCTTCAACCACCTCCCACTGAAGTAAATTATTTTTTTCCCTCTGAATCCTGAAGCTCAACCGAGTTCTTTTTATACAGCACCATGGAGAAAATATAATAATAAAATCCAATAATAATAATACCAGTTGTCATGGATGTACAAAAAAATTTGTAGGAGACACCCTGAACACTTAAAATTACATATTTACATGTCTTGTCTGAATCTTTAACACAGAAGTAAAATTCATGACTTGCTGATAACCTTGGTGCCAGAATGTCACATTCTCTTTTTATTCTCCTTTCTTTTGCAGTTGGAAAAAAAAAAAAAGCACATTACAATCCTCATATGTAAATTCTATAAGCTTTACTGTTCTCCTCAGGTGTGCATGCCAAGTTTTCATTATGAAGGCTCCCCGCTGTGAAAAAAAGGTACATTTTCACTTTCATGTGTCTGTTCCTTTGTGGTAGAAAGGCTTGAAACATTAATGAGTAAACTAAACTAAAAACTGTACAGACATTCCTGCAGGAAACTGGGTAAGTTTCTGATTCTGAGGGGAAGAAATTCAAGTAGGTCAATAAAATCGTGTGATTTTGACACTGTGAAGTCAGTTGTCACTAAGGAGTTACCCGTGCTATTTTTATTCATGTTAATGACATTTTTATGCCCTGGTGTTTTGTTTTGAAGATTTTATCCCACTGAACCAGAAGACACAAAAGAAAAGAATATTAAAAAAAAAATGCATGGAAAAGAAATATAATTTCTTCCCAAGTTGAAGGCTGATAACTCTGAAGACTTTTTTCTTTCTCAAATGATTTTACTAAGTCATCATATCATACCACCTTGAGTTATGTTAGATGCAACATTAAGGATAAATGTGGTATCTTAATTAAACAATCATTATTTACAGCTATAATCCATTGTACAATAGGTTAAATGGGTGTATTAGTGACAATATGTCTTTAAGTCCAATGTATATATCAATACTCTTAGATATATAAATTAAAGTTTTTTCACTCAGTAAATGTTAATACTTTTTTATTTAAAAACAAGAAAAATAATTTATCCTTTTGTATAGGTAGGATGTTGATGTGGCAGAGCTCACTGGAAGCCTTACAGTAAAACAGACTTAATTGATAATGGGGTTTTTAAATGTTAAATTGATAAATAAATCAATTGATAAATTGATAATTAAAAAAAGCCCAAAACAACCACCAAGTCTTCCTAGAAATTGTGATTGTTTGTTGAGGAAATTGCTTTGACATGAACAGCCAATGGAAAAATAAGAAATCTTTTCTCTCTTGCAGGAAGCGTAAACATTTATTTTTCAATTTCATTAAGTAACCAACTTTTTTTTTTCCGGCTAGATCTAGGTTTTTAGTTTTCCCAAGGATGAAGCAGAGATCCAGGCAGAGATTCAAGTAAGGAGCTTGCTGTAGACTGTTCAGTCTCACCAAGCATATCTCAGTAAAGCATCATAAATTTATTCTGAAACAACCTTGGAGACTGAGATTCTTCACTCAGAATGACAATGTACTCTTGTCTAAGAGAGAAAAAAACCAAGGAAACTATTGCATCTAAAAGGTACCTCAGATTCTTAAATGCTAATGAAAATAGGTTTTATTTATGTTTCTTAAAAAGGGGGAAATTCAATACAGTATTCAATATTCAGGACATAACAGGAAGTCAATCATCACTCTGTGTTACTCTGGCTGGTCTAGACCTGTAATAGAAATAGAAGAATGGTGGGTTTTTCTAAGGAGAATGGTGGTTGTTGAGCTCAATGGACTGATAAGTAGCTGGGAGGAGTCAGGGTGTCCTCCTGCCACACACCCTGCACAGTCTGTCCAAAAGCTGGTGGCTCACACCCAGCCTTCAGGCACGGCCCCAGCCTAAGGCCACCAATTGCTGGTACCCACCAATGGCAGGATTTCTTCCACTGCAGCATCCTTCCGCCAGTCACACAGGACAGAAAATGCTGTTGGCCTCCCCCTTCATTTCCCTTAATTAAGTAAATATCTTTGATAAGAAGGGAAATTAGACCAAACTTTCTTGCCAGTCTTTCAACTGCATGCAAGTTTCCCAATTTCTGTGTATCTCATGCAGCAACCTGTTTCTGAACGGAGGCACGCTGGTCACAGACACTCAAGGATCTCTCTGATAACACTGTATTCTGTAATGTGATAGAATCACATCTGCTAAATATTACTATAGTACAATTTATGATCTCAAAGTGCTTGACAAACATTTTTTAATTACTCTCCATACCACCGTAAGACAGCTAAGTTTAATTTTCCATATTCACAGATGGAGAAACTGAAATGTAAGGATGTTAAGTGACTTGACCAGAAACCAAATAACTCCAGGAGCTGGAAATACAGGCCCTGATACAGGAAACTACTGGAGCAGATGCTTAACTTTCAGTATTGAAGCATTCAATACAAGATAAACACTTTAACAGAAGGGCAAAATACTGCATGGAAAATTCTCCAGTCATCCCATTTTTCAGCTACTACAAAAAAGGAATATTAGCCTTAACTTGCCATCTAACAGCTTGCAAATAGCCTCTGATATACCATACAAAAATGTTGCACTCTATTGTCTGCCCACTTACCCCAGATAATATTGATCCAAGTTCTGGAGCACTGCTGAATCTGGTGTAGCGGGAAAAAGAGGGCAGACTTTGAGTTTTAAAATATTTATATCAGTGCTTGCTAAGGGAGGAGTCCACCCTTAGGCAGGCATAGTGTAAGAAGAATGAAAGAGTCAATAGAACAAAAAAATCAGGCAATGTCATTAGGTGTCCTGTGAGTGAGAGGTTCCCCAGTTCCTGCTCTCCCTACTCGTGTGGGCTGCTCTGCTGGTGGACAGCAGTTTTATCATCACTCAAGATTCAGTTGGGATAAACATTCTGACTTTATCAAAATCTGGACAGCAAATCTCCTCAGGAGAGGTTTTCATCTGATCTCTGGTAAGCTGTAGTATTGGCTGGACAGAAATACCTGAGATTAGCTTCTTATTTTCTCTGCCTTTGGCAAGAAATGCTAAATAATATTAACATCTAATAAGCGTACCTCAGACTTCTCAGTATTTAAGAAAAGATTCAGTTCAGTCCCTGTTTGATCATCCGTTTTGACCTCTGTTATAACTCTAAACTCAATAAATATGTCAGTACCAGATTTATAAATGAAAACTTGTGAACCTGAGAAGCCTTGGGTTGGAATCCTTGCATCTAGGATTCACTTCTGAGCATGTTAATACTGAAGCACATTCCTCTGTAAATTCCTGGGACTTGATTCATCCCTTGCAGCAGAGGTATGGAAAAGCAAATGCCCTATTTTAACCACATATTATGTATTGCTCTAGAGCATCTTTCTGCCAGAGACCACCTCTACAATCTGTCATCTCTTATGGGCTTCAGTTTTGTTTTTCAGGGGGGAACCCACCATAGGGCATTTACCTGGGGCAGCCCCACCCTCACTAGGCAGTACTGCTGGTGCGTTGGATGATGTCCATCACGGATGGCAGGATGGTCTGAGAACCATGGCCAGTTTGCAGCACTTCAACTCCCCTTTAATTCCTTTTTCTTCTACAGCCTCTCAGGACTCAATCCACACATACAGGGGTCTGCATAAACAACAGCCAAATCTGCTCAGGCAGTATGCCTAGAAAGAAATATTCCTTTCTGATATTTGTATCTGCACATGAATCTTGGCACTATTCAGAGCCAGATAAAAGGAAGCAGGCTAAAACAATGTGTGAAAGTGGGGGAAAATAAATATATGCACAGAATAGATTTGACCATTTCCTTTTCATACTACTTGCTAAACACTCTACATTGTAACTTAGATATTTGGTCATGTTAAAAGTTATTTTTGAAGTTGGGTACATTGAGATGGCTTCCTGAGTCCATCAGTAATTTAATACCAACACAAATTACTGGGGCCAGTGAAGCATTAAGATCAAGGATGACCTCTTATTACATGCCTTTAGGTGGCTGTCATTACAAGAGGAGGTCCCATAATATGGGATGCTGTGAAATTGAAACCGTGCTGTGAGAATACAGAGGAGAGAATAGATATATCAGCAATAAGATCACAAGGTGATAAAGTGACTAACTTCGTACAAATAAACCAATACTAAATATTAAAAATGCATAAACATTTCCCCTTTTCCAAAAGGCAGCGTGCAGAACAATTCTGACTACACATAATTTCAAGACATTGTCTGCATTTAATACAAGGGTTTTAAAAAAAACCCCAAACCCGAATAAAGAGGATATGGGATTCCTACCAAAAGTATTGTTCCTTGTTACCCCTCCCAAGATTTTAGAATTAGTAGGCTGCTTTGATCAAGAGAATATTTTCTTTTCTGGAATGTAGTTTTTAAGCAACCCGTGCTACTCTTTATGATCTTGATGTATGTTGGAAAACAATAACTACTAGATACTTATTTTTAGATGGTAAAGTAATTTTAGGAGGCAAGTGCTATTAATACTGTGCAGCATGTACTCAAACAATAAATGTGACTTGTTTGTGACTAATTCCTAATAGCAGAACACAGTATTTGATGAAATGCAGGTCTTTCCTGTTAAGCAATTCAGGCAATATGAGCTAAAAAGCATTTTTCTTGCACTTGCTTTAGAAAAGAAGAATTGTAAAGTGTTAAACTTTGCTTTAGAAAAGAAGAATTGTAAAATGTTAAACTCCTTCAATCTACATGTGTGAAAAAATCTTTCTCCTGTAACAGTCATCTCATCCTTGTTCTGCTCATGTAAGGTATGAGTTTGAACAAAGGAACATGCAGAATAACATACTTTATTCACTCGATCTACTTAACTGTGTTCTTCTCTCTGACTAACAGCTGAAAAGTGAGTCTAATTTGCTGATGAATATAATTAGAAGTAAATGATCCATTACATTAACTTTAATGAGCTGCAGCAGGTCACTTGGTTATGGATGACACTGTACAAAGGTTATAGTTCAGGGCAATACTAAATTTCTGACGGTCACCCACAAAGCTTTTATGCAGCAGACACAACAAACACTTACCAAGTCCTGGTCATGGAAGGGACTAGATTTCATAGCCCACTACTATCTGCTGAAGCTTTAGTTCTACAGTTTAATAATTCATAATTATGTCATATAACTGACAGCCACATAATAAAGGGCAGTGTCTTAGTGGTCTTGTAGTATCTGGGTGTGAGAGCAGGCTTTTCACAACTAGCATATTTTCTCAGGTAAGGGTCAAAGAACTCATCCCAAATTTACATTTGTTTCTCAGACATTGAGGGAAAAAAAAAAAAAGGTACGGTAAGAGAGCCCAGGATAGTCAAATGTAACACAGTCTCATGTGTACCCTCAAAAGGAGTTTAGTTCACAGAGGGAATCTTGATTTCGTAATATTAATATTGATAAAACTCTAGAAGGTAAAAAATAGCCAAATGAATGACCTAAAACACTGGTATTAGATAGTGATGATTTTGCTTAATATGATAATATGAGTTGCTTAATATTATGCTTAATATTATTTTCTTTGACTAAAGTCTCACACCTCTAGAATTGTGTTACTGGGAGAAGCCAATTCTGTATTCACTTCAAGGCAAACACTTTAATCTAGATATTCGAGACATCCACTTTATTTTAGGGATTGAAATTGCCATAATCAGAAAACTTCTTATGAACCCAGTCTGAGCTCTGTCAGAAGTTATCATCCCAGTGCATGGTAGGCACCGAGGTGAGTCAGCCGAGCACGGGATCTGCCTGCCGGGGGCTCAGGGCCACCTGGTCTGGGATCACAGCTGGATCCCAGCTGGATCTGATCGGACCTAGCTGGAGCGAGTGCTCAATCCGGGCAGGGCAGGCTCAGGCAATTCATTCTGCAGCTTACCTCCAGCAGAAGGAGGCAGGCAACTGGCAGCTGCTGCACTAACACAGCTGTTTCTGATCACCGCTCAGCAGCAACCTTCCACTAGATTGGGGATTCCTCTTTTAGTTCCACTAAATGCCCTGCTCTCTAGAGTGATTGCAGACAGATTTAGGGGGAATGCTCATTCATGCATTGTCCTTTTTTTTTCTCGCTATCTACAAGTTGTCTTTACTTTGAAAATGTTACATTTAATAGATGATTAACTATTTTTAGACCGTGATGAACTGCCTAATTTGACTGCTTGTTACTCTTATTTTTGATTTGTGTTTGATCACCTAGGTCATGCACCTTGAGTGGACAACAAACACTTCAAAAAGGAGAATAATGGTAGAGAAGCACAAATAACCAATAGTGAATAAGGAACATTCTTGTTCACACACAAATGCCCTTGTTTGCACATGAATATGGAGGTTTGTATGAAAAAGACCCATTCGCCAAACATCCATGTGAAGGGAAACCCATTCAGCATGAATGTTTGAGAACACTGAATAACAAGTGGATGAACAAGCGTGAATCAAACAGCCGTTCAGACTTTGAACCAATGTTCGCAAACACTGGTTTGCATTATTCACCCAGGCCTGTGAACAGCCATCTGTTCGATAACTGATAATGGAGATGGAAGTTGGGTTGTTGGGTAGATATGGCTCATCAGGGAGAAAATGGCTATCTATTTGCAGGATTTCTGCTTAGTCTGTTGCAGGCGTAGCCTCTGTTCCTCTTGACCCGTGATACCAGTTTATCTTCTCCCTCTCCTGCCAAAATGAGGTTTTGCTTAACGTATGAAATAAATTTGTGTATGCAAATATACATTGCGACAAACATACCTACACACACACACACAAAAATATATATGTATTTACCATTACTGGCTTTTACTTAGTATTTAAAATATATATTAAAGTTAGGCACTTGAGTGTCTTTGTGACTAGAGTGCTTAAGCATGTGTTTAAGACCTAGATATATCTGGGCAGTGTAAAAATCTGGTTTAGGTATCTTTAGATTTAAACCCAAACAAATTAACATTTTCCAGAGTTATAACCATCTGCATGTAGTAGAAAATAATCGCCACTTTGCTTATGATTTTATAATTGTAATACCAAAATCAGTATTTTCAGATATTAGGACAGACTTTGAAATAAAAGTTTTTGCATCTTGTGTCTCAAACAACACATCCTCACAACTATAAACTCTTCTTCCCTTCCTCGCTAATATGAACTCTTCTTATCTAAGAGATGTTAACTTTGTTCCACCTTTTAAAAATTGCTTTTATGTGAGAATAATTAAGTACAGACAACTTGCCTGGATTGGTTGGTTGCTGCAGTATATTTATTCCAGGTATTTAAATGAATAATGAGCATGGTTAGATTATATAGAGAAGTGGTAATTGCTTTTGTTCTTCATATTGCAGGTTGGTAGCTATATTTCTATGCAACTGATTTAGTATAATTTATCTTAAACTCTGAAACCTTTCCAAGTGCTTCTACTGCTTTTCTAACCCCGACATGAAATATTTCTTTGGGTTAGAAAACATCAAAATAATGTCTGCATAAAGTGCTATTTTTCTATTTTTGATTTCTGACCTCAACTTCCTGTAGTCTTAAGAGTGTCCTTTATCATTCTTGGGAACAGCTGATTCTGTTTTAGGGCAAGTACCAAAGGTAGGGAAAGTCTAGTATAATATATAACACATTTCCAGTCAATGTGGGGTATTTATCAGCTATGTTTTAGCACTTGTTTAGAATTTAACTTTTTAGTTTTATCTTTGCTATGTCCACCCTGAAGATTTCTTAAACCTAAAAAAGCCTCAGTGTACCACTCAGAACAATGAAAATAGTTATAAAAACAGAAATCTAATAAACTAAGGTGATAGCTGCACCTGGTTCCCAAACTGTAGCTTTCTAGTTTTTTGAGACTTCACTTTGTCAACATAGCTATAGGCTAATTTTACCCATATAAGATTCAATATTTGCTCATTTCCAAGAATGGGGAAATCAGGTCCCTGTGCACAAACTTTGCTCTAACATAGCAATGTTATTTGCAAACCAGTTGCTCCATTCTTATCTATGAATTACAACCTGAGCATGTATATATTATCACAACTCAAACAGACAAAGGAAAAACAATTAATTAAGAATTTAAATTAAAAAACCCTGAGCTTAATTTCTATTTCATTTTAAAACTCCATATCTAAACCGTATATGTGTGTTTTCAGTTTTATAGTGACAAGTCTAATAACAAATTAACAGACTTGAGTTAAGATTAGAGTCGTAGCATGCGGTGATTTTTTTAATGCTGTTGATTAAAACATATATAAAGAAGTAAGAAGCAGAGTCTTACAGTGTGTTCATTCTAAATTTCAATGGTTTTGCAGTGGACCTGAGTATGTAAGTAAGTAAGTAATGTTTACCTCCCTTTTAAAATTTCTCTTGCAGAGAAGGAAGAGATAGGAGTAACAGTAGCCCTCAAGCAGTCAATCAGCTGGTGGGAAGAAGAAATAGCTTGATTTAGAAAAGCAAACACAATGCAAAGGTAATGGCTGGAGCTATTACCCAGCTGATGGGTGATAAAGCAAGACAGAAGCAACACTGATCATGAGGAGATTCAGTTTTCAGCAGCCCATTTAGAGGAACGGTTTTTTTCAGTGTTTTAAGAAATATTTAACATTTTTGATAAGAAGTAGATTTTTTGGTTCTCAGCTATTGAAAAAGGGGCTGATTTGCTCCAGCTTTTCCAGTAAAACATGAAAATTGCCAAAGAAACACACCTACCCAAGAAAAATGTTTATTTTCCACAATCATTTTTCAAAGAGTATTTTTTTGTACTTAAATTTGCAAGCTTTCTAAGGCTTAAAGCATTTTGTGAAGAACACAATGCTGCAGAACCTCCTTAGGCCCTGCTGTTCTGTCGAAAGCAATGAGGGACCAGTGATACCACCATGTGCTGTGTGTGTGAGTATAGAGTCATAGAACCATTAAGGCTGGAAAAGACCTCTATGATCATTGAATCCAACCATCAACCCAGAACCACCATGTACACCACGCCATCATATCCCCAAGTGCTACATCCACGTGCTTTTCCAACATTTCCGGGGATGGTGATTCCACCCCTTCCCTGGGCAGCCTGTTCCAATATCTGACCACCCTTTCAGTGAAAAAAAAAAATCCTGTTAGCCAATCTAACCTCCCCTGGCACAACATGAGGCCGTTCCTCTTGTTCTATTGCTTACTTGGGAGAAGAGACCAACCTCAATCTCTGACAATCAGCTCAGTTTTCTTTCAGAAGAGCAGGGGTCTACCAAGAGAAGATTAGATGTGTGTGGTTTGACCTCTCAATAACTGCTGCATTTTCAGAGAAAGTAGAAAACTCCCTTCCTAGATAAAAACATGGATCATTTCCTTTAGTACTGAGCCTGAGTGTTTCCTGTGTTTTTATCAACTGAGTGGGTTTTAAATCTGCGCATCAAGTACTAGTTTGTTTACTCCTACTCGTGTAATAAGATATTTACACAGTCTGAAAGACAAGCAATTGTGAACAAATAGGTTTTTTCCAGAGTTTACAAACAAAAGCTTTGAATATCCAAACTTTTGATTCCTTTATATATGCTAAGGGGAAGCACCATATTTCTCTTGTGTGTCTTGTTCGCAGAGCTGCCCCCACCCTGGCTGGCAGAGAAGTGCCTGTCCCCAGCTGATCTGGGGTCATATTGCCTGGCCTGCCATGAAGGCTCTGGTGTGGCAGCGAGCATCCTCAGCCAGGGAAACCTGCCAGCCCCAGGGCCAGGACACCTGCTGAGGATTTGCAATGTTCTCTCTGCAACAAACTTGGGCTTAGTGACAGTGTTAAACAACCATTTTGCCGACTTTCCATTGACTGCCTGGCTTTTGTGGTTTTGCTCAAGGGCCACAGCTCCTTTCTGGGATACTTTTCTAGCCTTTTCCATACCTGGCACTGGGATAATAATATTGCCTTTGATTATGGTCTTGGCTGCTCTCCAGCTCATACCTTGGAGTACATTATAAGGCTGTCTGAGCCCCGCAGAGCTCGGTTCACAAAGAGGCTTGTGAATGGAAGCGCTCGTCTTTGAGGCTGGCAGAAAATCCAGGCGAGCAAGGCGCCTTCGGTGGTATCTGCTGCCCACTGCAGCCCTCCCCAGCACCACTCAGGGCATCTTCCTCCTCTCCTCATGTTTTACCCAGGTGAAGGAGTGGGAAAATAGTGCTCCCTACCACTGAGTATCCTTTGATGTAAATATTTCCTATTACTTCAATGCACATTGTCTTTGGTTTTTAATTTGAGAAAACTATTCTAATTGAATCCCTAACCCTACTCTAAGTAGAGGCAAACTTTATAGCCATTTGGTTCTAGTAGCCAACACCCCAATATCAGTTTTAGCAGGACAACAAGATGTTGTTTTGGCTATAACGATGAGCTACTGTAAGAATTACCCTACTTGTTAACTCCTCCTAGTAGAACTCCCCAGTAAGAAAAAAATAGAGCAAATTATTAGATACTTATCTTTACAATGTTTAGGAACATAAATTGCCTCAGTTGTCACAGTTTCTTGCATAAAGACTGTATTAACCAACAAGTATTTGCTATCTATGTATTTTATTTAGGATTGAGAAGAAATAGGTTTGGAGTGACTCTTTGGCACCCACAATGTAAAATAAATAATAACTTTGCTTTTCCTTTTACTTGCACATTGGTCAAGCTCAAATACACTAGAACCACTGGCAGTTGTTCATGGACCCTGTTCACGGGTAATGAAAGAGGCCATTAAGCCTCATATCCATACAATTGTTGAAGAAAAAGAAAGCTGATTTGCCTGTGAAGTCACTCAGACCAAGGATAAAATCTGACCAAGTTTTCCTGGGGCTGAATTCTTCTATTTCTACAATAAAATATTTTCTTTCTTATTTAGGAAGTTTGTTATTAAAGAATGACTAGAGGCACAGATACAAAAGGAAAGTGTCAAAACAGATATTTTATGATTTATTTTCAAAATATAAAATATGTTTTTGTCTTTTTATAACAAATACACAAAAGTTTTATGTTCTTATTTCTATGGTTAGAATCTAATTTTACTTTTTTGCCTTAGCTCCTACGATTCAAAACTCAAATGGATTTATTCATCAGAAATTTGCTTAATACAAGGAACATATTGCTAGATATGGAAAGCTCATTTAGTCAAATCGTCACTCTGAGATCTTGTCATAAAATTCTCATCTTTAATAAACAAAAAATGTGTTTATAGATACATGTGTACTACATTATGCATGCATGCATATGTATAGGTGTGTATCTACGTATATACTTATTTTTATTTTGTATGTATTTATACAAGATAAAATATAAGCACATACAAAACTAATTTCAAAGAACATAAACAATCCAAACAGCTTTTGACATTATTTCCCTGTTTTCCTCAGCACAGAACACTTTCTTTGTCGATCTGAAGTTCATCGGTACCATTCAGTAAAGTTCCCATGATATGCAGCTGCTGTGTCATCTACGCTACAATTATTGCAAGCATAAGGCAGAAGATCTTTTGGGAAAAACCGCTCTAAAACACTGCTCACTTTACAATTATGTGTGGCTTGTCAGTCTGAGAAAACTATTGTCAAAATCACATGGAATGATCTAGAGCTGCTGCTATCTCCCAATAGGAGAGGGCCTTGCACGCACCTCTAGGTGCAGAGGAAAAGGTTTGTCTATGAAATCCCAGAAGCCCATATTCTCAGGAGGAAATGCTGTCCCAAAAGACATATATGTTTTTACACCTGTCAGGTCTTCCTAGCTGGTTCTCTCCAACTCTTCCTCTCCTTTCCACCCTCCAGGGGATGAGCATTTCTCCTGACTTCTTTTGTGTCATTTTGTCTTCTCTAAAAAAGTAGTTTTTTCTGATTCCCTTGTTTCCTCTTCCCAGCTGGTTATAGGACATGCATGAATGCTGTTAATACATCCTGAGTGGGCTCATTTCTTTGAATCCTCTGTGAAAGCTACGGGAAAAGCTCCTACTACTCCTACCTTTTGGCCATCTTTTTTTTTTGGATGAGGAAGTCTTAAGTCTTCCCCCTTGAGAACAGAAGAAAACAGCCCCTATTTTGCGTAGCTTAATTCCTCCCAATTCCCTCTGACTGATGCAGACAGAATGCTTTTGTTTGACTGGCCAAGGAAGCAGCTGCCAATAGTGTTAGAAGATTTAAGTCATGTATCAAACTTCTGCCCTTCTACAATAAAAAATACACTCTGGTGTCTGCATTAACTGTACATGCTCAGATTCTAAATCACCTTCACTCTTAACCTATCTACAAGTAAATGATAGTTTTATGTCAACGTTAATGTCAATTAAAATACAGCTTTTACTCATTCTTACTATAATCTTTTGAAGAAAAACTGAGCATGCTTTTACTTTGGTTTAGTAAAGTTAAAATAAAATGTAGGCAGCAGTAGGATACCACAGTGAAATAGGTATATCCTTCAGGAACCTTGTCCTCTCTACACTTACAGTTTATTTTGTTCTGTCGTCCTGGCTGGAGTGAGGAACATGATCGGTTCAAAGTTGGTCTGGTAAAATCAATTTTGCCCACTTGGATAAATGCATTATACGAAAGAGTGAGAAAAATAAAGACAGCGTAACAAATTCCAGAATTGACAGACTGTGTAACAGAGGCCCTTGACAGATCCTGAACACGTGTGTCACACTGTATACCTGCGGTCCCACAGCACCACAGTGTAGGTGTGACTGGAGAGCCAGGGACTGCTCAGCTGGTGGCCGCAGGGTTTGTCTCAGCAGGAGTCACTGAATGATGAGCACCAGGGAAAAGCAGGAAGGAGTCTTTGGTGCTGACGCTTGGATTGAAGAGCCTACCACTGTAAAAACAACTCTGTGCAATTTTGGCTGCTCCTTGTAGATTTTGATCTCTGCAATTTCTCATTGGGCTGATTTCCATGGGATAATTTAGATAAAAAAAAGAATAATTTTCTTTTGATTTTGACCTTTTTTAGAGGTCATTATGTAACTTTTGATTAGTATTATCAATATTTTTGTCTTACATTCCATTTTTTATCACTATAATTTTAGTAATGGTTTAATGGATTGGGTTTGTCTGCTTTCTGTAACCCGGGACTGTGTAAGCTGGGGATAGAGGACGAAACAGCATTAAAACAAACCAGCTCCACAAAAAACTTAAGGAGAAAAACTGAACCAAATCTAGTAATAAAGTAGTCTAAAATCCAATACCAGGCAGAGCATTTAGGAGATCTGAAGCACTGTATGGTTGTCTGAGGAATCAGTGGTTCATTTGTAGTTGCACTTACAGCTGATATTTCATTTAGGATTTAATTGTATATCTCCCCTGTGCTTATAAACAGTGGCTTATTAGAGCAGATTCTGAACATTTTCCCGTCACCCTCTCCTCTGAACAATTTCCTGTCACTGGTATGAACTGTCATCCAGTGATACCAACTCAGACTCAAACTATTCAATTTCAAAGCTTCTTTGTGAATTGGACTGTGATGATACCCATCTAACGCATAGATGAAACCTGAAGCCCAATGACCAGGTGCATTGCTTAGCAGAGCCACGGGGAAATTTCTGCACAGGAGTTGATGAGGGCCAAAGGATTGCAGCGGGCATGGGCTACTCCTCGTGAGGTCTGATGCCCAGATCTTTGCCCCTACCAATTAATACCCACTCTTTAGTATAACAAAGGCAATAGCCTAACTGCTCTCAGAGGTTTACAACCACAAGAAATTAACACATTTTCAGCGACTTGAGTGCCACAGTTATAGAATTAAATTGTATAATGATTAACTGACCAAAGTGTAGTCCTTAAAACTATTACCTGTGAGTGTCCCCCTGCCCCACAACTTAAACCTTTGTAGGAGCTGCCTTAGACTACACCTGACCTTGCCTAAGGCTGTGGAAATGCATAACTGCGTAAACAAATGTGCTTCCTTCCCTCTGTGCAATTCCTACCTTGTGTTTCTCAGCATTTAGGAGCTGATGTGGGGGATGTGCCTATCTTCCTCAGCACCCACCAAGGCATGCAGGACTGTGCTAGCAGTGCTGCCTGGTGCTGATTCCTGCTGCTTACACCGACCTCAGAAAAATAGTTCCTGATTTCCAAAGTCTCAGCATCAAGTGTAGACTTACTCTCCTTTCACAGGAGCTGACCAGGAGAAAATATGAGATGCTGATAACACACTTAGAGGGAAATCTGCAGCTTTACACCCAGACGCTGGTCAAGTCCAAGGCTGAGAGGTGTTTTCCAAACCTTCCTGCACAATGAGAAAAATTCTGCCAGGTGGCCACGGGTGCCTGCAGTCAGGCATGTGCAGAACCGTGGAGTTTCTGCCTGCACTTCCTCTGCTTTGTGTTCCGTATCTGGCAATGCAGTGCTCTAGCTGAGGAGTTTTAGCTTCACTCAGCAGAAGATCCAGCACCACAACCTTTTTGTGACACTTCGTTTCTTATTTACATTAATATTTTTTCTTTGTTCATGGTTAATTCAGCCTCTTGGTTCTTATTTAAATGTTTGAGAGGGTATTTTTAATACGGCTAGTGAAACACAGCAACCCTATTTCTCTTGCACTGCTGCTGGTACAGCATGGAGGGAGGACAGAGGGGACACTTAAGCTAAATTTCTTCTCATTTAAAGTCTAGCATCTTCCAGAAGAAAACATACCTCACAGAGGACAGAACTTATTTGATAAACATATTAAATCACATAACTGATTCTGGTCATCTCAGTTTGAACAGTGTGTAATAACTTCAGGATCTAGAAGTACTGGAAGAATAAATAATATAACCTATTGTCAGGAATGAAGACAACTCTTGTTTTAATTGAAAAAAAATTGTTTATTACAAGAAAAATAATTTGGAAAAATAACAGCATCTGAATTCTTAATTTAAAATAAGATTAAAACTCCGGGATCACAGGATCGGAGACCATTGGTGCCAAACTAGCTAGGTACCCACAGGAGAAATCTTCAGCACTGGTTTTACCTCAGCCAATCTGGGGCAAAATTCTCTTAAAATAAAAAAAAAGGAAAGGTCTCTGAACAGAGATAGGCCTCTGACCGCCCCCCCCCTTACCCAGCACTATGGGAGCAATACTCCAGCAGAGCTCAGAAACTCCACCATATGGAAACAGAAAGAAAAAGTAACAGCTCTGTTTCTCTCCTTTTATACCCCCTTGGCCCTTCCCAGAATTCCCCACTGTCCCGCCCTCATGGCACAGGATGATTGGTAGATTTTGAGGTACATCACCAGTTCTTTTCACCAATGGAACATTTGCAGGGGAGGGACATTGGTTTCCAGAGAGTTATGAAAACTTCATATTAAAAGGTATTTAACAATTTAACTATCTTAACAACTTTAATAACTATTAACTTGGTCATAAGATAATTTTTATATGCAAAAGCCAACTACCTAATTTCATATATGACACCTATAAAATATAGGACACACATGGGATAGAATATTGCTATTAGAGCAGTGCAACACTGCCACTGCTGTCATCCCAAATTGATGGGGAACATCTATCTGCAACAGTAAGCACCACGTACCATTAGTTGTCCAAGGCAGTTCACAAGTATTTTGGGGATGTGGTATGCCTCCATTTCTGGAAGACCATGACAAGCTGATTGAAACAAGCTTGATTTGTCTGAATGTGCTAAAAGTAAAGACTCAAATATTTGAATTTGCTGTCTGCTAACTTCCAGAGATCAAACTATTCAAACCCCAGTCATGGTGAGTTAGTGCTTTGTAACAATTTTACCTTTTCAAGGTGTATTCGCCAGTTTGACACTACTTGGGAATACTATTATGAAGAGGGCGTGGTGCTGACGGATTTAGAAGCCCTGTCTCTTTTATTATTCTTTTCATTCTATTTATCTTTTTTCTTGTAATGTTTTACATAATAAAAGGTTTAGCTGTTTGTTGGTTTGTTGTTCTGTTTTGTTTTGTTTTGTTTTATTTTCCCAGAGGACAAAACAGATATTTTCAAAGAAGGCTGCTACTACAAAGGCCTTAAAATAATCTTGGCCATTGCTAAGATACCCCAGGCAAACACTAAGAGCAGGCAAAATAATATGAAGAAAGGCTGGAGAGGACACAAGTTCTGCCAAAGCAAACAGCCAGAAAAGGAAAAACAAACACCCTCCCCCTGCTTCCCCAGAACTCACATGTAAATTCAATTGCATTTACAAATAAATTTGTTTTGGTTATGCTTACACCTTTACATGTGTGCTTTACACGAGTGACTGTCAACATTTACTTATGTAAATACTGAAGACCTGTGATTTTGATCTTTGTATATGCAAATATTTACACTGGAATTCTTGTAGTAGGATATCACACCTCTGGAACCACCAGCTGACAGTGTTCCCTCCCACCACGTGTCACAGCCTTGGCAGAGAAAGGACAAAACCAGCCAAAGAAATACGTGACTGTGGGCTTTGAATGCGGGTCAGGACAAGTACTTCAACCCACTTGGCTTCTGTGATGCCAGAGTTGGAAAATTGCACAGCAGGTAATTTGATGATACCCTTGGAGGAGTTTATCTGGGATGGAGAACTCAGAGCTTCCCTAAATTCTTTGCTGGAATAAAATGCATAAGATAACATTGTATTGGGAATCCTTCATTCAGCTGTGCAAACTGCCAAGGGAGAATTTTAATTTTAATTCCTCACATTGCCCAGGTTTTTACTGAAAGTGATTTTTGGGAAAGGTGTGTCTAGCTCAAAAAAGGAAGCTATATCACCATTCATGGTAAATTTTAGGAACCCTCTGCATTTGTCATATAATCAAGAAAATCAAAATTGCAGGGAACTTATCTAGGTCAGTGTACCTCAGATTTAGTGTATGCAATATAGGCAAGCATTTGCAGTTCTTTCAGACAATAGAAGAAAATGCACAAAAAAAAAGGAATAAATAGTCTTCTGCTGCAATCAGGTGGAGACAGTTTCAGTCTTCTCACATGTCAGTCCAAAGGGATGGTACACTGCTTCACTGGCTGGTTCAGAATCATTTGCTCAACGTCTCAATCTGATTTCAAGTGTAAAATGCTACGTCTCACAAATTAATTTGCTCTTTTATCATCGATTTTCGTGTATTCTGTTTTCAGCCATGGAGATAACATAATATCCCAAACAATTTTGTATGGGCCAAAAGACTAGGAAGCAAAAAAGGATCATGAGATCCACAGAGGAGAATGGAGAACACAGAGTTCTTCATTTCAGCAGTTCTCTGCTGAAATTTTGGTTTATGAGTCATATGCACTCTTCTGAAAGGTCTCTTCTTATTCATATTCATTTACCTACTCCTTGTCCAGGCAGTCAGCTTCATTCTTCATCCTCCCCAGGTTGGAGGCCTTTCCCTTTTAGCCTGGAATTTGTGTCTTATATCTTATACTGACATTTTCCTAAAGGCACAATAAACTACCCTTATCATGTTGTATATTTTATGCTAATAATAATAGAAATAATAATTACAATAATAATAAAAAATGTTTATATCTACAATATTTATCCCAGATTACATTATCTCTTCAGCCCTGCAATAATATCCTTTCATGTTAACAACATATTTCAGGTACAGTGCAGCTATTTCAGCCATCATTTCCAGGATATTTTAAGGCAGGTTCTGAAGAACATCACAGAAACTGCTAACCTGCAATGGTATCTCAGGCAATAGCCATTTTTTCCAGGCGTCTAAACAGATGGTAACCAATCCAAATTCAGCAGTGCTAGCAAGCAACACTCAATAAAACTGTAATTGATGCATATGGTACCTGCTAGGCTGTTTAAAAACCGACTGTGGCATTAAAAGGAAATTGTTTAAAACTCCTGATAGAACTGCACCTGATTTTTGGGGCAAATTTATTGGAGATAGATGAAATCTGCACTTCATGCCTTTAGCCTCTCAATAACCCCTCTGGTTTTATGTTACAGCAGCAGAATGCTTCTGACCCTCACTTTCTAGGCATCTGCCAGAGATGCTGTAGGTAATGTCACTGTAAAGATGTGTGTTGGGTCTTTCAGGCTGTAGCAAAAATCTGTGCAAAAGGAGCTGAAATAACTTCTTTCAGCTGAACTGGAGACAAAGGAGCATAACGTGTATTTTCCATTCTGATGAAGTTCCACGCCTGGTGTTTCACAGAAAAGACCCCGTTCAGCAGTTTGCTCCCACTGTAACACAACACTGTCACAGGCTGACTTGTTTGTCTGTTGCATAAGGAAAAGGGAAGGAAAAATCGCAAGCACTCAGCAAGCACTCAGCTCTGTGTGATTCTCTGATTAGCCCACAGAGCAACCTGGGGGAAGGAGTGCTTCACCACATTGTGAACCACAGTGAGATTTTAATGGAGAATGGTGAAATCCAAGCTCACTTGTTAATTTACACAATAGGATGTGACACTGAAAGTATTCCTAAATTATGTCTACTAAAGAAATAGGGATAATTGCAGTTGTCTTTTAATAGGTCATTTTAATAGATATTCCAGCAATTTGACTTCTACTCTGAAAATAAGCAGCAATCAGGTATCAGGGAACAGATAGATGTGTGCCAGCCACCAGAAGATACTATTTTTCAAATTCATCAAAACAAGAGCTCTTCTTCCATGAAGAAAATGAATGAGATTCATCAGTACTCAAGCTGAGCGAAAACCTATAGGAAAGTGATGTTTAAAGGCATGTTTGCTCTGCATAGACCAGTGTTGTCCAGGGATCCCAGCGTTAACTCTTAGTGACACCTAGCAGGTTAAACCAGCCAGGCTCAGCAGTTTTTGCTGCTTCTGAAGTGGGCTTGACTATACAGTAGCTCTGGCTCATTGTAGTGCACCTGTAATGCCGGGAGGCACACACACAGATCATGAGAGGCACATGAATGGGCACAGAGAGCCACCGAGGCTGCCTCACCAGAATTCCTTAGAGGAAAACCCCATGTGTAAGGACAATCCAAACCTTCATTCTTTAAGTACTCAAGTTTCAGAAAATAGGGCGAGTGGACTGAGAAGGAAAATGAGAACTGGAGTGGGAGGATGACTGTTTATAGTCCTCCTTGAGAAGAAAATGAGACAATAGTGGCAACATGAGCTGCACAGCAGTGTTTGACCATTACTGGGTGTTGTGAGTATGACAATAGACTGTTACAAGGCAAGGATCTGAAGGAAGACATTAAGCAGATATGTACAGTGACCCTCTTTTGGGTGTGAGGGACAGTATGGGAAAATGGATGACAATGCTTGTTTACATATTGGAGAAGTGACAGAAATAAAAGTGAGCTGAATGTGGGTGGGAGCTGGCATCCTCACAATCACACCATGAGAAATTATAGGCAGACATAAGCTGTGGTGATTTTGTGGTGAAAATAAGATGACATTAGAGAGATTCCTAGGAGAGATGATGAAATCCAAATCATGGATTGGGAAAATTTTCTGAGCAGCTGACTACCATTGGGACTGTGTTTCATTTATCAGGGGGGAAAAAATAAGAAAAAAAAAAAAGGGGGATGCAAAATTATGAGAGACCAAAAGGATTTCTCTCTCACAGAGAGATTAGAAAAGCCATGGCTTGGGGAATATCCTTCAGATACTGTGAGTGAGATATATACCTTGCCCAAGCTGTAGGGTCCAGAAAATGATCCAAGCTGAACTAGACACCTGAGTTACAGGCAAGTGCTCGGCGTCCAAGGCAACAAAAAAAAAGATGTGTAGAAGGTGGGCTTGGTAGAAGTATGGAAATCTCTGCTTTAGCCAGTGTGAGTTGGAAGTGACAGGCAGAGATCTGAGAAAAAGTTTCTAAGAAACAGGCCAAGGTTTTGATTTGGGGTAGGCCTAAGGTAGAAGGGTGTCTCCATCCATGTGTCAGGGTCTGGAGTGGAAGATTTGTCAGTGATCTCCAAAAGGCAACGGTTCGGTGTGAGTTTGTCAATGAAATTACTGAAGTCCTGTGGAGTAAAGAACAGAGAACTGAGTCTAGATCTTGGTGACATCTTCACGGACATCCAGAGGGAAATCTCCACTGCTTTCAGAAAAAAAATATCTCCACTGACATTCAGCTTCCACTGACTGGATGTGAGGACAACTGAAAAGAAGAGTGGACTTTGAGGGATGCCATTGTCTCAAACTTTCAGGGGAACAGCAGGAACTGGGGTGTGGAGGCACTGGGTGGAGGTGGTGGGAGGTGCCACCAGAGGTCCTGGATCAGGCGCACAGCAAACTCGGGTGCTGAACTGAAAAGTCTGGGTGTGCAACTGAAGAAGCATATAGGGCTAGGATGGATGTGTCAATTTGGTTTTGTTTTAAGATGGGAAAGACTGAAATGGGTTTGCCTTGTGAGAGAAAACAACCAGCTGGGACTGAGAGGTAAAGGGTAATTTGGGAGCCAGTTTGTTCTAGCATGTCCTCAAAGATTAGTTTGTGCTGCTTCGAGCAAACTCTTTGTAGCTTTGGTTTAAAGACCAAGAGTGTACTTTTTAACTGCAACATCTCTTGATGACAGCTCCAGTGCTGGAAATGCATGGTGTTTTGAAGGTACAGCTGTTTCAGCAAATGCTAGAAATGAAAACCTTTGCCTGAGACACTGCTTTGTTTACATCGGTGTGTGGTAGCCTGTAGGAAAAAAATAGACAGCCTCTGGATATAGTGATCAGGTTTGAGCAAAGAGAGATAAAACATTTGGCATGAATACAGAGGGTTCATAACTTTTTACACGGTCTTGCTGGTTCCAGCCTTTTGGCAGACTACACTCCACTAGCACCCAGTCCTGCCAAGTGTCATAATTATAGTGTAAATCTGAAGAAAATTTGTGCTTTTCTTGAATTGCTCCATTCCATACACTAGGATATCAGCATTCATTAAAAACAATCTAGTACTCATACTTACAAAAAAAAAAAAAAAAGCTTGAAAAACATTCCCCAAAGACTCACAAAAACAGAATTAAAAGAGAACCATACATATACTGCTTTCTAATATCTTGTGATTTTACCTTGTGATTTTTGCACAGTGTGTTGGCAACTCTGTTAATTTATAATGAGAACTGAGCTAAGGGACCTCCAGGGTCTGGCTTACTCTTTAAATGGAGTTTAAAATCATTGTGAAATATGCACTAAGGCAGTGGCTCCCAAAATGTTGACCACCCATTAGATTATGATAAAGTGCTGCGTGGCTTTCCACTGTAGTTTTCACGTTGCCTTCATAGCATATTCAACTAAAAGGTGGAAGATAAACCCGCCAAATGATGTGTGAAAATGTGCCGGCCATTAGGAAACTCTGAGGGTCCAAGAGGTTTACCAGTCACTGTTGCAAAGGTGTAATTTGACTGCAGTTAATTGCAGTGTGTGTTCCCAAGCTCCTCCCTTGGACTCCCACGTAGGAGAGCAGTGGCCCTGCCGAGCAGCCCGTGACCCGCTGTGCTGGCACCGGCACCTTTCTGCCGGAGACAGACGGCACAGCCGTACCCGTGCCCAGCCCACTGCCGTGCTGGCGTGCCCTGAGAACCCACCTGAGCCACCTCTAAGCTGAGCAGCCCGGCTGGGTTAGCGCTGGGGCACCGCAGGAGAGAGCGCAGTGTGGGTTTAAGCACCCAGTTACCTGCCCTGCTTCCCCCCTGGGGTCTCGGCACATGCCGAGCCTGCTGCTGCTGCGGCGGCAGCTCCGTGTGATCCGCACCCAAACCAAGCAGATCTGCACCGACCCCTCAGATCTCACAGCACAATCCTAGTGCTAACAGACTGTAGCACTTGCCTCGCACCCCACTTGCAGTGGATGGATTCCTTTGTTCATGGCCAAAGAGCTCTTCACTCTGGGTTTGAATGCAGATGGAAACAGCTGGAGCCCTGGTGGGTCCTGCACGAAGCTCGTCTGCAGCGACGCTGGGTTAGCACAAGGTGAAGCGCCACCACACTCGGGCTGAGGGTTCTCTGAGCAGGTAGGACTTGAAGTAAGGCTTGGGTGGGTGCTCACATGTGGCTGAAGCCAGTCTCATTCTTCAGATGCACGGAGGTATCCTCTGAAGCAAGACAATATTCCAAGTGACCAAAACGTAGCCGTGCCTGTTACTGGAGCAATAAGGTCAGTTATTTCTGCTGCTCAGGGCACCCATACCACTAGAAGGAGACTGATGGAAGGGTTCTGCCTACCATACTTGTATTTTTGCTTCCCAGTCCCTGCATAGGAGTAAAGACCTACCAAGGACTTGGGAAGCCCCAGAAGCACTGGTCCAGGTGAAGACAAACCCAAACATGTGAGCCAGCATGGGAACAGCCACCATGTCTAGATTTCCAAGTCCACCATGTCTAGATTTCCAAGTCCACCATGTCTAGATTTCCAAGGGTACAACATCATTTTGAAGGTGTTACATCCAGCCCAGACTGCTGGAGTAAGCCAACAGAGAGAGTGGTGCAGAGATCATGGACAGGACAAGGGGCAGGTGTGAGCTGTGTGGTGAGGACAAGCAGAGAGACAGGCACTGCTAAGCTGGCCTATGTGAAGGCCAGGCAGCTTGGCTATCTGCAGGGTTTTACCTACTGACTGTACACGGCTTTAAAGACAGTGAGTGTGAAGAAGATGAGACTTAAAAGAGCATTTTCAGTAGCAGTCTTTGCCTCTGAAAATATAGATTTACTGATATGGAAATAGGTGATAGGTGTATTCCTGTTTTCCCAAAGCTTTCCACAGAGTGAAGAAAAATTATAAATAAAACGTGCTATGTGATTTCTTAATTTGGGGATTTTATTGGCTACTCTACTTACATGGCTTCCCTGGGGTTTTGCCAGCTCGATCTATTGAGGTTCCTAGAGAGCACAGAGTTGTAAGTCTCATAGCTTTCAAGTAAATCAGAATTGAATTCCATTGAATTTAAAATGTTTAATAGACTGAATTTCCATTTGAGAGGAAACTAGCTTTTCATCTTATTTCAGGAAGACAAATTTTTCCAAATCCCAAGACTTTTCACAAAAGTGAAATAAAGCCAGTTTTGTCTTAATAGATCACCTGAATGCTGACCTGTGTGCCTTCAGCAGTACCTGCCTTCACAACCAACTTACCATAAGAACCAGAGAAAGTGATTTATCTTCACTGGTACATAACTAAGATCTAGGAAGGCATCCTGGACCTTTTCCAGCAAAGGAGTGTGGGGTGGACTACCCTACAGCCAGCAGGTGAACAGCAGGAAGCAGAGGTGGCTGGAGAAATCCTGATGTGTTTGCACGTGTAGGCACACGTGTGCTACTTAGTGCCCGTGCCTCCAAAGAAACCTTGCAGGGAGAAAGCGGGGAGGAAAACTTTGTGATTTATCATTCACATTTATCTTGTACTGACAAATAATAAATAACAATGTATGTCTGACAAAGGAGTTCAGCTTAACAGCAACCTTCTGCGGACTTGCTGGCTGGGAGGAAAAATGACTGTTATTTTAGCCATAGAATCACTGCTACCTGATGGACAGTTAGCATGATGAATTAAATAAGAAATAAAATTTAAAAAGCACCTACTAAGGAAGACAATTTCGAGAGACATTAAACAAAAAGACGAAATGCAGCTTGCTACCTTATAGGATGAGCACTTATTTAAAACATTAATTTCTGCTCAGTTCAAAGCAGAGAACCCACAAATGCGCTTCCCAGACACGCTATTGATTTCTGACCTACAAATTACTCTCCTTCAAGGAGGGCTGATGTGGAGTACAGACAGTGGGGGAAGAGGGCTGGAGTAGACAGGGTACTTCTCAGCTGCAATCTGCATAATGTTTAGTATTCAGTGAGTTAAAGCACGCAATGAAAGGGAACTGTCAGCGCAATCTAGAAGATATAAAGAAATGAAGGGGTGAAAAAAAGCCGTATGCTAATAATCCACTCAGTAATTAAGTGAAGATCGCTGCCAAGCGCCACTGCCACTTTCAAAGGGTAATTTGTACAGGAAATCATAGAGTCATTGTCAAATCATTTCAGGATAAAAGGAAAGTCATCAACTAAGATAAGATAAATGCTGGGTGTCTGGCAGCATGTGCCCTAGGAAATGCCTTTGCTTTTTTATATTGGAAAAAAATTTTGCAAAAGTGGGGCTAGGAAAACTTGACGCATTGAAATGCACATTTACTATTAATAATAGAGGTGATATATGCATAGATGCGTTATTAAATAGGTAACTGGAACAAAAAAAAATCATCCAGTGAGCCAGCTAAAGGGGAATTAACTTTCAACAATCTAATGTGACTTTTAACTTGAACCTTCAGTAAATTAGAGCACACTTCATCCCACCCCCAAAAGAGTCTTTTGCAATTAATATACTTTAATATTCCTTTCTTCTAAGTATGGGATAATCTGTGTAAGAGCCAGTTTCCCACAAGAAAAGATTTTTTCACAGGAAAAGATTTGCAGCTTTACAACTGTTAGCCTCCCACGGATCCCTTTCAGTGTCTAAATATTGCCATGTCACAGCTTTCGGGCCCTACGCAGAGCCGAGTGCGCAGCCGGCGCGACGGTGTCGGGGTGCGACCGCTGCAAGAAGGCGCTTTTGGGCTGCCGACCCCGCTCCTCTGCCAACTGGAGTTATTTTCCGCTTGCTTAGATTAGCGTTTTAAAGTTTCCTTCTGTGCTCTGGGTGGCACTGAGTTTTCAAATACATCCTTTCAGCCATCAGCATCTCCTGGTTAGGGCTGTGCCTTTGCAAGGCGCTGCGATGGGTACGGGCTGCTGCACTCGGCAGCCTCCGGCGTTCAGAAGGGGCTGCAGAGGGACCGAGTCCCGCGTTAGGGGCTGGACTCAGGACACTGGTGATGAACTCCCAGGGGAGACAGAGGTTTCCCTGAGAACAGGAATTCACCCTGAACATCATCTTGGGGGGGTGAATGTGAGATGTGTCCAGGATGACATTACAGAATGAAAATAAGAAATTTAAGCATTTAAATTTGTCATGTCGTTTATTGAATTTATCTCAAACTAATGAAATGCACAGAGCATATCTCATGGGTAATCATATTTATTGCACATTATTTAATGATACATGGACTTACTCAAGCTTTTATACCATTGTATAAGTGATTTTGACTATATTATTTTCTTTCACCACATCTTGAAATCACATAGTAAAATTAGACTAATTTCTAATGTATATAATTAACTTTGATGTAATGATATTTGAATTTTATTAAGTGCATATTCTGGCCTGCACTTGACCTATCACAGGTGTACAATTACATAGCTGATTTTATGAATCACAAGAAGGTTTTTTTCTTCAAGAAATAGTGTTTACCAGGCATGGAAAAACCCCTCATTTCATGTATTTTTCCAGATACACTAACTAATCTTATAAAATGTGAGCAGGAGGCTCTTCAGATCTACACTCAATTTTATTTCATGCCAATTATTTTGCACCTAATTCAGCAATCCAAACACAGAACCCAGATCTGAGAAACAACACAGACTCGTCTCGGTATTTAGCACAGAAGTCTTAACACTCAAACAGCATGAGGGCTTGTTACGTTTTGGAGAGAGTTCTGATTTTTTTAAAACAGTGATAACGTTTCAGCCATCCAGATTTTTTCATCCATGACAGATATAGTATAGATCAAACAGTTCAGATCATAAATAATTCAAGTCTAATTTAATAAAAGTTAATGATCTACAATAGAAATTGCTTTAATTCTACTTTTAACTGTTTCACAACACTGTCTGAGAATGAAAAAAAAGCAGGCTGGAAATGGACTCAGAAATATGCAACTCCACATGAATTTTTTAACATGCTACCTTTCTCAAAGAATAAATTTCAGAGTGCTTGCAGAATGATGGTTTAAAACTTTATCCAAAGAGGCTGAGAAGAGCAAAACAGTCACATGAAGAACAAAAAGAAAACAAAAAACCCCAATGTCCTTCAGATATACATTTCCTTTATTTTATTTTCCTCCTCCCAGATTGTGACATTATTACTCTATTTTTACTCCTTTATATTTTAGCTTGTCTTATGTGAAATTAGATTTTTGAACATTTCTATGTTTAGAAAATATCCTTTTATTGGAAGGTGAAAGTGTTTCTGAGTTAGGTCACTTACGTTACATTTCAAAAGAAGCCTTAATAAAAGGACCTCCAGAATATTCATTATATTACATGATAAGGGGCAAGCAAAAATTTGCCTTAGAATATATTATTTCATGCAGTGCTATATAAACCACAAAAATAAAAGCTCTTTTACGTTTCTGTTTCAGGTCTATGCATATTTTGATCTGAATAGAGATAGAAGAGGGTCAAATCTGTACTCAGCACAGAACAGTTAATCTCTAGGTATTAAAAAAGAGAAAGAAAGAGGCCTGTTGGAGTTCCTCCTGCTAACCAGAAGTGGTCTAAAATATACAGCAGTACAGTTAGACTGATAACTCACTATACTCAACACCGTTTCTGAAGGAGATGATGGCTATTCATCAAGCCTTTCTTCCTTTCTTCCTTTCTTCCTTTCTTTTTATTTTTTTGGTTATAGTTCATGTGAAGGATTCATTTGGGTGAAATCTCACCCTGTGTATCTAGGCATGGTGGACCTCAAAAGGAAAAGAAAAAAAAAAGAAAAAAGAGGGGGTTTAGATGGTGGGATGGTTGTGCTTGCCCATACCAACAGGTGCCCATCTACAACCACCAGCTGGAGCAGAAGCTGCTTTTGTGAGTAAGGACCAGGCATGTAAAAACACAAACACAGTGTAAGTAGCATTTCAGTGGAAAAAAAGCCCCTGAATTAGTCTGTACAAACTCACAGGCCCTGGTATTTAAAAGAAGTTCCAGGTTCAGTTGGAAATTTGGCTCCAATTGTATTTTACCAATAGGGAAAATTTAGCTGAAAGTTTATGAGGTGAAATGTTGCATTTCCTGCAATAACAACGATGACTAATTTGCGATTGTATGGCGTCTCCTAACAGCTGTGATATATGTTGCTTTGAATTCATTTAGCTGTAACAATATTTGTTAATTTTTTGCTTCAGATGCCTGTTGTTGATATTTTCTAAATAAAGCCAAGGAAAAGAAAAACGCCAGCATTTCGAAACGTAAAGCAATCTGTAAAATTAAAAAAGCTTTCGTACTCCCCCCTTCCCCAAATGCATACCATATGCCAAAGCTACTCCTTAACTGCGAGCGAGTGTTGTTCCTGTGGTAATCAGTCTATGTCAGAGCAATTACTGCGAGCCATCCGTCCTGGCTGCTCTGCAGAGGCTGCGTCACACCGAGCGAGCACCGCGGCCGCTGGCGTGGCCTGACCCTCCGCTCACACCGACCCTCGGCTCACACCGACCCTCGGCTCACACCGACCCTCCGCTCACACCGACCCTCCGCTCACACCGACCCTCCGCTCACACCGACCCTCCGCTCACAGCGACCCTCGGCTCACACCACNCCCCTCCGCTGGGCACAGGGCTGGGCTGGGGGCAGGGGGGCTGTGAAGCAGCCTGGGCACGAGAAGCCCCGCTGGTGTTGGCTTCCCTGGAGACGTGAGAGTCAGGAGTGCTCAGACCCCCGCACGCAGCCAATGCCGGGTACTGAGGAGGAAAAGACAACGCCAATAACACTTATAAAAATGTACGTCTGCCAAAAATCATCAGATGCTGGGGAACCCCGTAATGCCAAATACCTGCTTTCAAATCCTGTCCTTTGGCAGACATCTTTACTTGAAAACAGTTTGCTCTTGTTTCTGCCCTTAAGAACATGCTTATGCAGTAGGGAAAAAAGAGGCCTCCAAGCCTGCATGATTTTCTCTAACTGTCCTGAGATCTTTTATTTTTCACTACCCACAGAGAGATTTTCAAACACTTGCTCGCATTTCATTTTATTAACAAATAAGCTCTGTTAGAGGGGAAAGCCGTACAGAATCAATTGGTAATTGAAAGGAGATGTACACATTGATTTGTACATCAATGATACACTGCACTGATTGTTGCACATTATATAATGTTTACCGATTAGGGTTGTTATACATTTATTGTTCCTTTCTTACTTTTTATTGTTATTGCAAATTATCTTTTAGAGTAGAAGGAAACACATGATGTATCATGGAGCCACAAAAGCAGCTCAGAGACACTTGCAGAGAAAAGAGCACAGAGCTTATACTGAAGTTAGTCTGAAACTTCAAATCTTTGAAGCTTTTCTGTGACGAGAAAACAAAAAAACCCCAAACCCAGAAAGTAGGAATAAAGCATTCGGAAACTCTAATGTTATTTTTGAATTCTCAGTAAGGGTTTTCTGCTCTGTTAATTACTTTTACAATACCTGGTGAGATGGCACCATGACTGGAGTGCTTAGGATACTGCAGTTGAAATAATAAATAATCATCTGACATTTCTTAAAAGGCTTGCTTCCTTCTCAGTGGTGTTGTCTTTTATCAGCCTGCCTCATGCCTTTATCACGTTTGTTCTCATTCAGATCAGTGAAGGCTTTCATTTCCTCTACAGTCCCCAAAGCCAGGATTTGTAGCCTGTATTCAGATTCGTTTAAAATCAATGCAGTACAAAATAATTAGAGAGACAAAAAAGGTGTTGCAGGTTCTTTCGTTTCTTTAGATCTTTTGACCATAAAATGATGACTGGTTTTGTCAGAGCAGCATTTTAAAATAGATAGTGAGTGCATTTGTTACCTTGCATACATCTTAGCTGTACTGTATTTGCAGAATTCTGAACTTTAATACAAAGAAATACACAGTTTTTTCTCAGCAACAGAAGCATCAGTAAAAAAAGCCAATTAGAAGAGATGAATTTTTATTACATGCTGATGATTAAATCTACATTAATCATAAACATCCGCAGGCCACCAACAGGGCTTGTTTAATCATTTTCAACCATTTGTGTCTCTCTCCAGCTTCCATTCTGTTAGATTTTTCTACATTACTTCCATATTTGGTATTGGGATGTTAGAAAGTGCAAGTATACTCCTGGGTAATCAGGATTTCAGGCAATATGACTCAAAAAACATTCACAAAAGAAATCTCCTGGAAGGTTTCTAAACCCATGATTTGATGGGCTATGCAGTTTCATGACATTGTTTGTGGGGCTATTGTGTCAAATAGGGCACTCACTGTATGCACAGGGGTTATTTCAAGTATTAGATAACTTTGAATTGAGTATAGACACAACTGTATAATTGATATAGATATAATAGATATAATGGAGAATAAAAGGTCAAGAAAGCCTCAGGTACAATGACCTGGACAATGACTCTACCATCAACAGGAGAATTTTAAATGAAATGTGTTTTGAGCACCAACCTAGACAAAAAAAGGATATGGCATGTTGTCTCATTGCTAGAAGCAAGTAAATAATGCTGCAGAAGAGTTCAGACCTAATTGGAATTTGGAATAATTATAGATGATGATAAGCCAGCCACCAGAGAAATGCAATATTCAAGATGTGTGGTAACAAAAACATTGATTAACATAAGTCAGGACAAGAACGAACACAGCTTAGAAATACAGCATATAATTTACGACCATGGGAAAATATCAATATCAGCAATAGATATGAAGAGAAAGAAAAAAATATTTAGAGTTCCCCTCTCTCTTTTAATTTTTTTTTATTTCACAGTGATGTTGTAAAGAGCATTTTGTGAACAATTTTTCTTTGAAGTATGAATTACGTTGAAACTGAATGCATCCTCCCCCTATACCCTTCCTGAACACTCACAGAAATTTCACAACAGTTTTTGGTGGGATACTGGTAGGTTTTTCCACATGAAATCATATTCCAAGTTGCCTGGTGCTGATCTTTTTTTTTCTTTTTATAAGCAGACTTTTCTTTTATGAAAAAAGGGGAGGTGGGGAGGAGGCAAGCAGAAGCCATTTTAGCTTTCCCTTAGATAAATTAAGCCAGCAAAGATGCTCTTGGGAGATTTCCGATAGGAAAAAAAATAACAGTTTCTGGGCTCTTATTCTTTAGCTATTTTTCATTCCCAACAGCTTGACAAAAGGCATATCTATGTTTTACAGTTTCATGGGTGTGTTTCTTCCTTGCTTTGGAAGGGTTTGGAGACTGCAGAGCCAGTGAGCATACCCCGATGGTCTAGTCTGGCCTGGGGCTGCACTCTGTCCCGCAACAGGGCCCTGCCTGGGGAGCTGCATGTCTTTGTGGGAATGACTGGGGAGCAACCAGGCTGCAGCTACCCCATCCCATCACCTGGATCTTCAGTCCTACTGTGTTGTTCTAAAGAATGAAAAGGAGATTGGAAGGAGCGACAGCTCCTTAGCCAAAAAATCATAATGTTTCTGGACAGACAAGGTAATTATTTGAATATTGCAGGATTTTAAAGGAGTGAATGTCTGTGTAATAGGATATTTGTTTCTCTGGGAACATGGGTCAGACTTCAACACAAAGAATCAGGCGTATAGTGGTTTTGAATGAGCTGGTGTGGTCACACCACCAGCAATCTCTCCTTATGTCTCCCAGATTCCAAACAAACTTCCAGTGTGCAGATTTGTAGTGGCAGAGGAGGTGTTCTCTGTTCTAATTTTAAAATGCCACCCTCATCAGCATATACTCCATCAGCAGAATATGCTAGGCTGAAATCAGTCAGCAGGAAGCTATGGGCTCATATTGCTTAAGCTGGCAGTTCAGCAAAGTTCTGTTCTCCAGACTGGTCATCTCTGAATTTCCCCAAGTACCTCTGTGCACGTATATCATCAAAATATTAACTGAAAACACTGTTAAAGGCAACATGGCTCATTGACCACATACCATGGCATTGCTGTCAAACAGTTATTTGTGGACTGTACTTTGAGAACCACTCACTGAACCTGTTTAAAATGAAGTGTGGAAAACACTGTAAGAAACAAAGCCAAGGGAATAATATATTGGCAAGGAAATGGAATCCAACCTGATCTTTTTCTGTCTCAAAATTGCAGAGATATATGATAGCTCTATCAATTGCGATGCCAGTCTAAGTCAGAATGTATGGTCAAGCACAAAGAAATAATTAGGGAACTGTCACAGCAGGCAAAAAGAAGGTATAAGGAATAGTAAATGAAGCTAAGCTGAGATAGATTTAAAATATCGAGAGCCATGAGAAAAGTGAAAGATGAAAGGTAGCAGCTAGTCCAACAACATGAATATGATGTAAAGCAGAACAGCTTTTAGTTAAGGTAGATCTCAGTTTCTTAACATTCTGTGAGGAAAGATTTGCAAAAGAATGGAGCAATGTGTGAAAATAAGAAACAGAAGGAGCAGAAGGAAGACAATATGGTAACACATGGTTACAGTTCCAAGACTTGAGAATAAATTTCTTGTACTATATCCCTTTATGTTAAAATGCATTCTGTTTATTCTGGCTCAGTGGCTCAGCTGGTATCATAGTGTAACACCCCACCACATGGTAGACCCGAGCTCAGGAGCAAGCTTGGGCCGACAGAGCTTGGGACTGTCACAGAGGTGATGCTGTTATCTTCAGCACTGGATAATGGTGCCCAGGGAAGGGATAGAGCTGTCTCTGAGAACAGCAAGAATACAGGAAAACAATAAGCAAAATGAGAGAAAATGCATCCCACAGGAACAAATAGACAAAAATTTAAACCTCGTGTAAGTTGTGCTTTCTCAAGGAAGTGAGAATATCTTCTTTTCTCGTGGTTTTCTGCAGGACTGATACAAGATGCTCACTTCTGTACTGCAAATATTACTCTTCAAAATAAATTTTGTTTGCTTCCCAAATATTTATTGCATTAGTATGGCTATAGGAAGTGAGATGAGCAGCAAAGTTTTAGAGCTAGAGTGATAGTTACAAGAAAACAAATGCTGGAAATAGAGATCTTATAGATCCCTTTCTAACCTACACATGATTAAATATCAGGACTGCATTCTCTGATGGAGCTTGCCTGCCATCGAAGTTTTAACAGAAGGTGGAAGGAAGCATAAAAGATAAATTTAATCATTTCAGGCATCCTGGGATTTGTTTGCAGAAATCACACTTGAAACATTCAATATTTTATGGAATCAAAAAGTGGGATTTATCTAACCTCAGCGATCTAATGATTTATCAGTTATTTACTTATTTTAGATTCTGACTCCAGAATGAGGCCTCTCTCTCCTTTCAGACAGAAAAGCTGATGAAATTACAACAGATATGTGACTTCCTGGTGATTATTCTCAGGTGAGATGGAGCCTTCCCCTGGAAAACAGAATGGAACAGTTCTTAACTCCATGTATTTGATGCCACCTGCCTTCATATCTCTCAAGTATACCAAATATTGTAGTCAGAGAGAGATCAAACTGATTTATTCTGGCTCTCTCAATATCAGTGACACATTGATAATGAAGAACAAGTGGTTTTCCTCTGTAACATTCATTCCTAAGTCTGTACTGTAGTACTTCAACCTGATGAATATTTTGCAACAAATCTCACTTGGACAGAATGGTTCTGAATTGTAAATTGCTCTTTTAAAATCAGCTCAGTACCTTGCACATTGGTCAATAGCTTTTGATTTGTTCTATGTGTGGTTTGGAGACACATATAAATATACATTATTCAAAAATACTTCTTATCACAGCGGTGAGATCACAGGAATAATTCTCCTGAAGAAATAATAATGCAAAACATTGCCTTTTGAAAGCAAACTCTAACTATTTCAGAAATTGCTCCTTCCTCCCCCCACAAACTTAAAAATACCAAGCAGGTATCTGTGAGTTATTCCTGAAGACAGTCTCTGTAAAATATGTTTAAATAACAAAAGCAAATGCAAGGTCATAAGAAAAAAAAATTGAGAACAAAGTTATAATTAAGAACTATTTAAATTCTACACACAATTAAGTTTGATCTGAACAGCTAAATAGGTACCTTTAGCCTGACAAAGATGGGTACATTTGCTTTGCCAGATCTAGGACAATGCATCTTTAAGATATTGTGCCATTTCTTTTAAGCATTACTTCAAAAATGTGGGAGGAGGGAGCATCTAAAGCAAAATTGCAAATGCAACTTTTGATTGTTATGATTTATTTTTAATTATCCTTTTCTCCTTTTGTCTTAATTGGACAGAGCCAGTCTAAACTTGTTCTGTGCAATTAAGAGCAGTTACATGCATAGAAAATTGAGACCTATTTTAAATCTCATTTGGACTGACTCAGAGTTCAGCTTGCTACAGGAAAATTAGAGCAAGAAAATATATTTAAAAATCTAATGAGCTTTAGTAAAAATATTCTCCACAAAATGATGTGCTGGGAAGTTTTACACATTCACTTCAAATCATATCAGACAGTGGATCAGGGGAAAAACATTTTGCTCTTACTAGGCTTCCACAGGAGACATCTAGGAGCATGTTATTGAATTCTCTTAAAAATCTGTTCTGAAGTTTGAGCTATTTATTTCCAAGGCAACTAAACAAATATTTTCCAAATAACTCATACATGCGGCTCAGATGGGGGCTAATTCTGTACTTGGTAATTTCCTACCTCTTGCAAACACAATTGGCACCCAGTGTACGCAGCAATGCACTTTCCAATAGTTAAGGTAACAAAAACGCTGTAAGGTGAAGGCAGTGCTAAAGCACCTGCATAATGCCCATTAGTGTTAATAGGGGCTTGGGAGAACATATCCAATACCTCCATAAAAGGCCTCATGCAGCTTGGAATAAATGTGCAAAACAATAATAAATTAGTGAACCAGTATGAGAATAATCGTTTGAAATGAACCCAAATCCAAATATTGGAAATTTCTGGGGTTTCATGTTACACATGGGCCTCCTTTCTTAGATCCTTTGGCTAAGATGCTTGGGAGGGGGGAAAAATGCCTGAGAAATCCTGTCTTCTGTCCTTCTTGCTTCATTGCAGCTGGTAGTTCAGGACATGGAGGAAGTTGCATGTGTGAGGAACCATCATTGTGCCTGCTTGGAATAAATTACATCTTCTTGATGTACCACTGTCTGCTCTCTCCTTCCCTGCTTCAGGTGCTGCATAAACCAATCTAAACCCAAACAAAACTGCTCAGAGCCATGTGTGTGCTTGAAGGATGAACCAAATGCTTTGTGAGAAAGTCCCTTTGTTAACAGTTACTACAGATCCTTTCCAGAGACTTAAAAACCTTGAATACAGTTATTTTATTTTTTAGACATTATTTTTTAATTGGCAAGCATCCTTGTGTCCTGTATTCCCCAGTGAGAAGCAGCAGTAGGAACACATAGCAAATTGAGATTTACCATTTGTCCATAAAAAAAAAAGAAAATTTCAAAATCCAAGACTCTTAAAAAGAAACTTGAATCTGCTTGATAAAATGTTTGTTCATTGTAAGTACTTTCTCGTTTCTGAACTCTCCTTTGCTTTATGGCCTTTTTTGCCAAAGTCCCATGACAAGGTTCAGTTGATAGAACAACCTTGTTCATAAAGTGTGAATTTCTATCAAGTCAGATGAAATGTGAACTTGAACAATGGAGAGTTGGCTTCTCTCCAGTCCTAAATATAGCTGTGTGAGAGCTCTGTGAAACCTGCCAAGCAGTCGGCCCCACTCTTAAAGGAAAGAAAGGCCTGAAATAATTAGGGTCCTTCAGTTTGCCTCATTCATTTCATGTCCTCCCACAGTTATGAAGGTCCCTGTGACCAGTTAGACCCTGACTCTGTGCAGTTTACAGCCATTTTTTCACATTGCAGTGCTGTGGATATCTTTGGGGTGACTTCTCTTCTTAAACAGGGGCTTCATTTTGCCCTGGGAGTTGCATGGGCACTGGAATGGAATTTCAAGTGAGTGGTAAAACAGTAGGTAGGAATTGCTGCTAGAGCTTGGTGATGTTGAAGTCCCCTGGGACAACACGATGGCTGGTAACCTGCCTCCAGTAAGGAGTGTCAGAGCCCCAGATGGGGAGGTCCAAAATAGCTGAGGTGTCAGCAGTGTCCGGGGAGCCATCGGGCTGCAGTGACCGGGTTAAGCTCCTCAGATGAGTTTGGCTCACGAGGCACCAGGCTGGATCTCTGGGAAAGACTGTCTAGACTAAAGGAGCCTCCAGATGGTCACCAATGGTCTTGGTGGCCAAAGGACTGCTAATGTCACTTCCGTGGATGGTACCAGGGAGAAATTGTACCTTTGCAATGGCAGATAGCCCCAAATACAGAGCAGGGCTATGATTTGCCCCAGTTAAGTGAAGTCTGAGTGCACAGAGTCAAGAGATGGTGAGTGGTCCATGCTTGACCTCTGCCAGAGAACATGGCAGTCAATCATTAATGCTTTTTGAACCTCCTGCCAAATATCTTTCTTCAGCTTTCAGGTTCTCTGGCGTTTCCTCAAGACTGGTAGAGATTTAATAAAGAATCCCGTAGTGCTATATTTGTTCTTCCTTTTAACCTGTTCAATGCCTTTTAGCATTGTTTTTGCTTGGGCTGTCCTCTGCCCTCCCTTTGGACAGTTTACTGTAAAGACAGTGTGGTTCAAACATGGTCTTCCTGCTAACAGAGGTTCCAGGCTACTGGCAAGCTTGGGATTTAAATTTCAGGCCAAGATTTCAGTAGAGCTCTCCTTCTAGTTTGTGAGAGAATTAAAGCACATGCAGAAATGTACAGAAGTTGGCTCCTGCAGACAGATTAATAATAAAATAAAAGCATTGTGACTATTGAACATTTTAAAGGTCCTTATGAAAAAAATAGCTCATGAATAGCTTTCAAAGTGAGAAAAGTTATTCAGACAGCTGGTCATGCATTTCTTGGGAGCAGTGATAGATTATACAGGGTAAGAAAATGAGAGCTGCAAGAGGTGAGGAGCTGCAGCTCCTGGAGCTGTCCTCTTGGCTGTCGCGGAGCCAGGATGCAAGGGGAGTGTGAGCATCCCCAGCAGCCCACCACTGCCATCCTGCTGCCACCCCACACAGGGTCTGTGCAGCCATTGCATACTTACATCTCACATCTAAGAATGCCAAGAAAGATAAGGAAGGAAAGGAAAATAGAGAGAACAAAGAGAAAAAGAGATACAGCTGCAGTTCTTCTTAGGCTCCAGGACATCTCAGTGTCTTAGGCTCCAGGGTATATCAGTGTCTATGCAGAAGAATTCGTTCTTATGTATTACTTACAGAGGGAAAGCACATTTTAGTGTATTTGTTGTAAAGGGAACATTTCTGATGTGGAACTCAGATTCTCAATGTGAAAAAATGACATTTTGCTTTGAAACTAAGTACCTTTCTTCTCTATTAATTGTAATTCTTCATTTTGATTCCAGCCTTAATTCTTGGGGTTAACCAGGTTGCTTCAAACCTGGGAGATTAATACACACAAAGGTTCCAGTTTGAAGTCAACAAATAGATGATAGCACAATGTTGACATTGCCAGGGATTTTGCTTATGGCTGATATTGAATGCAACCTCTGGATCTTAGTGGTTAAAGGGTTAATTGAGCTGTTATCATAGTAAGTCTCTAAAATTTTAGGAACTGAGGATAACTGGATAGGCAATTCTGCCAAACTTGCATAAACTGAATAACTGCATCTTAAAATTTATCTGTGTTTTTTCTGATCTTATTTCTCATGAAAAGCTGTTCCAGAAGCTCATTGGTTTTATGGTTTGAATTTTTCCCATTTGCAGTCTAAATTTATCCTTGGCCTAACACTGTCCTTTCTTTAAATAGTTCTTATCGCTGCCTGATATTTATTCCATACTAAATAGCACTCACATATCCTTTCAGGCTGTGCTTTGATAGGATGACAAACAAAATATTTTAATTTATCTTCTTTGAGATAGGCTTTTCTTTCTCCCCACTACCCCCATAACAGTTTTCTGAAGCAGTTCCAGCCAGAACACATCAATCTTGCACATGGATGGCCACTATGGGTGTGCTGTATTTCAGATGAGGTCTTGCTGGTGCCTCGCTCAAGGGCACAAATACTTTCCTATTGCCAGTTAAAATACTTCACCTGACACATACAGGATCTCATTTGCCTTTTTCCCTAACTGCAGCATCTTTCTGGCTCAGAAAGGTAGTTCATCTTATTCATCCCTGTTTGTTTCAACTGATGAACTCAAGATTGTAGCAGGAAAACTAATTAGTCTGGGATTGCACAACCTTACACTGAAATTAAAAATGAACCCTTTCATCTGTTTATTTTTAACTTTTTGCTTCTTTGGGAAATTACATGATTTCCTTCTTCAGACAGATACCCCTGGTGCAGTGCTGTCTGCAAAATCATCTTGAGATGATACTGACTGTTGCTAAATTTTGGAGAGACCATTTCTGGCATAGTCCAGTTGAAGTCTTTCTGTCAAAATTTCATGTTGTCTCACTTGCTGCTGATCTGAGCAAGAGCAATCAATGAGCAAGAACTCATTAAATCTTCTCATCAATTTGGCTAACCAGATTGTATTTTTTGTATAGAATGTAAGCTAGTATAGGCAGAAATCAAACCTTTTGTTATGAGATTTTGCTGTTCATCACAAGGCAGTGCTCTGATCCATTGTTGGGACTTCTGGAATCGCAGAAAATACCTTGTAGAACCCAAATGAGAGTGTGAAAGTTTTTGAAGATAATAATAAAATCCCAATACAGAGTTGAATTTTGAACATTAATCAGTATTAAAGTAATTCAGGCATCTTTAGCCAATTTGAACTTAAAACATACTAAATTTAAACACTATTTATGAAGCAGGGATTTGATCTGGGACCGTATCCAGTAATGGGCATCTTCTGGTTTTAAGAAAGTACTTAGCTTATTAAGAGATGCTTTGTGCAATGGAGGTGCCTTCCCTGAAATGAGATGTGAATTGCATCTGGAACTGGTCAAAAATGGGAGTGCTGGTTTCACCCAAGATCCTAAATGCCAATGCCTTTGTTCTGAAAAGTGGGATTAATTTTTTAAAAACACTAACTACACATTTTTAAAAGCACTGAAGAATGTTATCAAAATAGATTTCATGTCTCCATTTCTTTGAGAAATTCAGATCTGTTTAATTCTTAATACTTTTTTAGTAAGTTCTTAAATTTTCAGTGTCTTGACTTGATTTTCTGTGGCCCTTGAATCCTGAAGTTGATTGTACGTGTGCTCTACAAGACAGCTACTGTGGAAATTCTGAGGTATCCTGAGCACTGAAGCATCTCAGTGGCACCATGCTGTAATAAACCTGTTTGAAGTACAGAATTTCTCCCCTATAAATACAAAGCCAGCCTCAAATTCTGATTTCTGAATACAAAAAATACCAGCAGCAGAGAACTGTGCTCTCTGTTTGCCAGGGACGTCTTACAAAAATTCTGATAAAGCAGGTTTTTTTTTTTCCTTCAGGTTAACTACATTCCCAGTACTTACTTTAATGAAAGATGGAAGACATCAGTTTTAGGAACAAAGGTCATTATTTTTCCTCCAAAATTACTCCAGTCCAAACCCAGAGATATAATTATGTTGTACTTGGTGCTTGTACCTCTGCCAAACTATATAGGCAATAGCAAAAGGTATTTCAACCTTATTTACACATCTACCATAGGAGATGAATATTTAACTGAGATTGAAGAAAGAAATTTAATTTCATTACTTAGGGGTAAAAAGACAAAGAATTTACTGTAAAGACAACCAGCTGTAGCTGCAGAGGCTGACACAGAGTGTACAATTGCACTGAAAACACTGTGGCAACACTTTTAAATGATGGTTAATGGTTTTAGAGACTGTCACAAACACAGAAAGTGGAGAACAGGATATAAATGAGCCTATGCACAGTCGCTATGGCTACTCTAAGAGCACGTGAATTTGGTACTACACAGGGCAAAATGCTGAGGGATCAGCTAGTGGAGAAATCTGTTCTGTGTATTTGGGAACAACTGCTGTTTAAAAGAAAAACCAACAGTAGCCCCATACAGATGACTGGAAATTGCTCACAGCCCACGGTCAAAGCTGGGAAAGGTTATAGGACAGGAAGATTTACCTCAGCATTTTGCTCAGGTACTTTCACTCTTTGCTAGCACCAGACCACTGAAGAACTACACTATTCGATGTTTTTGTTTTCAGCCAGGATGACAGGAACATATTTGCAGTTTACAGCAGGTGCCCAGCTAAGTCAACAAAGTGCAAGCTATGCAGTA
The DNA here is from genome assembly GCA_013397115.1 of Edolisoma coerulescens. Classification (NCBI taxonomy): domain Eukaryota; kingdom Metazoa; phylum Chordata; class Aves; order Passeriformes; family Campephagidae; genus Edolisoma; species Edolisoma coerulescens. The sequence goes on from VWZW01001197.1 coordinate 478,647, forward strand.
AAAAATAATATATAAAAAAGGTCACTTTGCCTGGGTATGCCGCTCCAGCAAGTTTCAGTGCCTTACAGGGGGAATGTCTGAATCCAGTGACTGGAGTGATACTTTGCTCACCACACCATCAGTAAAAGTGTTGTATTGTCTCCTGTTTAATGCATGCAGAGACTTTTCAGATGCTTGTCAGCTCTTGTCCTGACAATCATTACTACACCTGTTTCTTTGAAAATGAAAAAACATCAGGCTATTCATTCACAACCTCCAGGTGGTCACCTTTGTGCTTGTGGCAGAAAGTCATTCTTCCTGGCAGGCTTTTCCAAATCAGACCCCTAACGTCATATCACTTTACTGAAGGGTCTCACAACACATGTCCACCTGGCCCTCCGGCAGTGATGGGGACCTGACTCCATGCCCCCTCCAATGACTATGACTTCCCTATCTTCCTACTGAGGATGAAGGAAGCAGAATTACATATCCTGTAATTAACTGCAGATGATACTGCACAAGAAAAACAGCAGTGGTTAAACTTGTGGTTTAAACAAAAATGTAAATGCTATTCTCAGGTGCTCAGTGCATTAGTAGTTCTTAATTGCCTATTGTCTTTGCAGCCTTACCTGGGACCTCACCCACACCCTTTGCTGTGACCTCAGGGTCTCCCCTCTTGTGTGTCCTCAGGTACAGGGATCAAGGAACTCATCCAATTAAAGACTAACTAGGGTAGGAAAAAGATTACTTCTCAGCTGAATAAATCTCCATTCTTTGCACACTGAAGATGGCATAAGGAAAGAGGCTCAACTGTGCAGTCCTGGGAAAGATAAGAACAGCCACTTCCTTTGCTGGTAGACATGACACCCTACCATTTACCTCCTGATTTCTCCTGATGCAGAACCTGGAAGGAGGATCAGTGGCAGCTTCTAAACATGAGAGACCCACAAAGGCTTTCAGTTTTTGGGCTAAAGAGTTCACCCATTGTTAGCTTGCCACACAAACATCAGCAGAAGTGTAAAAAAAGCCATTCTGTGACTTCTTATGTTTTCTGTTAGAAAAGAAAGTCTGAGAGTAATTTTGCTTACCTTTTTATGAGAGTGGTTTAGCATATGATGAAACTAGAACAGTGCTCCCATTAAAAGGAAGCCTATAAAGGTATTTTCTTTCATGTGGTATCAGAACGGTATTACCAGTGCTTGTTACTTCTGTATAGTGTGTGTGGACATTAAACATTAGGAAAAACAGATGTGGACAAGAGCGTGGTTCTTAAAAAGCACCTCACTGAATCAAACTGGGACATTATAGGATTTGGTGCTGACACTAAAGATGGCCTCAGTGCAACATGCAGATTTATGGAAGAGGGGGAAAGATTTTCCTTTATAGGGTATGTGTTCATCCCAGTGGAGGAAGAAAGAGACAGCACTAGAGAGGAGGCATTTGATATCATGCCAGACATTGCTGTTAATCCATTCTCAGATGGATTTCCTAACAAATGTCATTTATGGAGTCATACTCTGTGCGTGTCCACCTTTCTAACTGCTGGCTCCACTGACTCAATCTCAGAGAAATTTGATAAATGGCTAGAGGTCTCAAGTACAGTAAGAATGTACAAGTTTCATTAAAACTTTTATATATGTATGTAGTTCAAATATAAAGTTGCATAAGTAGTCAGGTTGAAGAAAAAGGGCATATCAGCACCGCTGCTAGGGGAAAAGTTGGATGGTGAACTCACCTGTACTCAGTATCAAAGAATTTACATGGGGGTATTATAAAACGGGGGGGAAGCTTAAACTGGTTTTTATGTCCTAGTAAATACCAGGTGGTACCCTGAACACAAGCACTAGAAAGCAGGTTGACAAGTTTGGCATCTCCTGGGAATTCCTTCTGTACAGTAAATTTCTGTCATACCAGGGTTCTTTAAGGCATTGAACTACTGAGAAACTGGATGGGTGAACACTTTCTCTGGTGAGTAATTTCTAAACTTCTGCAGATGCCTCTGGGTGAAATAAGTAACCAGTTGCCTAAACAGAGAGATTGAATGATAAACAGCTGAGACACTGCTGTGCAGTTCAACCTCTCTTAAACAGCCCCAAAGATGAATACCTAAGAAGGGAGTAGTCTTAGTAGTCATATGTAAAAAGCCAGACGGAGCAAAGCTAGAAAAAGACAAGATGCTGATTAACTGGAAGGTAGATAAGATGGAGAATTTCCTCTCTAAGTATAAATGTTTGTTCAGCATGGCAAATGAGGGTCAAGTGCAAGTGGGAAAACTGGAGTCTTTGCCTTAGGAGCAATGCAATATGCAAAACAATTAATAGAATCCCAGGGCCTATACAGAAATCCTGTCAGAGTCATATTTGCCAGCCTTTCTGTGCACAGAGCAGACAGTATCTATGTCCAGCCATGGCTGCACAGGGGCTGTGCTGACAGAGACAGGCAGCATTACTTCCTTGGCCTCATGCCCTCCGCAGCCCTCAGGGCTGGCAATTCAGTCTGCAGTTCTGTCCTGCAAGTGCCTTGGGCCATCTCGGACTGGCATAACCTATCACTGCAAAACTTCGTTCTCCGGAGTCTGTCTGAGGTTCCTCTGCTTACTAAGCTGTACAATGTGCCCTGAAGGTCAACTGACTCAGACTTCCTTGGAATGGAAATGAGGAAGGGATTTCAGGATGGACCCTCAGTAAGGAGGTGATCACTGCAGCACCCAGGTATTTTAATCGCTGCTTGAGTAGTTCAGGTAGACCAAGTAGCTCACAAAAGGTAGGGAAACAAAAGCACCTCACTTACAACAAGCAGCTAGTAGTTAAGCCAGTTTGAGACAAATTTTAATTAATGGTTTTTTTTCCTTCTCCAGACTTTAAGCTGTACTTGTGCCTCCTGAAAGAAAGGAGAGAAAAAGTAATAGAGACATTCATTTTTTTTTCATTAATTAACCATCTGGGACTATGAAAATCTAGGAAAAATTCTGATATTAAAAACACGTTTTTTTACTCCAATAAAAATGTTTCCCTTGAGGATGGAGGACAAGAGTCCATTTAAAACTAGAGGAGTTTTTAACACTGTTTTGTGGGCTCTTGGATTTGTATCTCAATACCACATTTTCCAAGGTACCCAGGTATGAGGCAGGTGGTTAGGAGGCATGTTTAGACTTCTGACCACTTTCAGTAATGTGGTTCTTGGTGAACTTCATCTGTCAAAATTCTAGGCTACATCCACGTTTCCCATGCAGTGCCAAGTCTCTTAGCACTTTGTCACTCCACTGATCTCCTGATGCTTATATTTCAGTTCCAGGATCACCCAAAGCAGCATCAATGCAAATGTCTGCTAGCAGTGACAGTCCCACCACTTCAAGTGACCCTTGTGCACCTATCTTCAAAAGGGATAAATTGCTCCTGGAGTGATCCCCTATCTCTCTGTCCTTTGAACTCTAGAGAAAATATAGATAACTGTCTTACACAGCTATGCCATTGAGGGATCAATGGGCTAAGGCCAAGGCCAGATGTCTGCTGTTCAATAAGACAAACTGCCGAGTCTTGCACTTGGGTCACGGCAATCCCAGGCAGCACTGCAGGCTGGGGGAAGAGTGGCTGGAAAGCTGCCCAGTGGCAAAGGACCTGGGAGTACTGGTTGACAGTGGCTGAACATGAGCCAGCATGTACCCAAGTGACCAAGAAGGCCAATGGCATCCTGGCCTGTGTCAGCAATATTGTGGCCAGCAGGACCAGGGCAGTGATCGTCACCCTGTACTGGGCACGGGTGAGGCTGCACCTCGAGTGCTGTGTCCAGTTCTGGGCCCCTCAATTCAGGAAGGACATTGAGGTGCTGGAGCATGTCCAGAGAAGGGCAATGGAGCTGGTGAAGGGTCTGGAGCACAAGTCCTGTGAGGAGCAACAGAAGCACCTGGGTCTTTTACTCTGGAGAAAAGGAGTCTGAGGGGGGATGTTACTGCTCTCTACAACTGTCTGAAAGGAGGCTGTAGCCAGGAGGAGGTCAGTCCTTTCTTCCAAGTTAACAAGCGATAAGACAAGAGGAAATGGCCTCAAGTTACGCCCAGAGAGATTTAGATTGGATATTAGGAAAAATTTCTTCATTGAAAGGGTGCTCAGGCATTGGAACAGGCTTCCCAGGGAAATGGGGGATTCACCATCCCTGAAAGTGCTCAAAAACCATGTAGATGTGGTGCTAGGGACACACCTAGCATAGTGGTGGACCTGGCAGTGTTAGGTTAATGGTTGAACTTGATGGTTGTATAGATTTTTTTCCAGCCTTAGTGATTCTGTGAGTATATGATTACCACATAGACACTTCTGAAGAGGCCTGGTTAAAAAATGGGGTTGACTGGTATCTTAGGTAGCTCTAAATAACTGTTTTCCTATCACTACTGTGGAATAATTCATCCCTTAAAACTGGAAGTTAAATAGAAGTAACATTTGTTGAAAATGCTGAACTTGTTGAATAATGCTTTCAGCCTTTTCTTTTACATGTGATAGGATGCTCACACTAGGAACTTAGCAACTGGGCAAGGAAAGGCACTTTTGACAATAACTTTTATTGTTCCTAATTCAGATTTGCCAAGGACCCTCCAACTGCACAAACTTTTGAAAAGAGGAAGGTTTCTTCATTATCAGCAGATATTTCACAGCTAATATTCCAACACCTGAAATGTCAGTCCAATTGCACACATCCCAGGGTGAAAACACCCTTTTCTGCATCTGAGGTCTGGCCTGTGTCTTGTTGAGTTTGACCCTGGAGAGGTAACAATGACAAGCAGATTGTCTTTTCGTTGCTGGTCCTCCTTTACTGGTGCCAACTGGAGAGCAGTATTACTGCCTCACTCAAATTAAAAGAAGACAAACTATATCTTGTCTTGACGTGTGAAGAAATGCAGATTAGGACATGATGGGGGATGTTGAAGTGGGGCAGAAAGATCTGAAGATGAGGAATGTATTTAAAGAAACTGAAACAGAGAGTGGGCTGGGGCAGCAAAGAGGAGGCTGAGAAGAAATGCAGATAGCTGCCAAGTGGAGAACATGGAGTGGGGTAGGAGAAGAAAGCTGAGTCTAGTTGCAGAAAAAAGAAGGCATACGGGGGCTGAGAGTTATTGAGGCTAAGGTTTTGGAGGGGAAAGAGTCCCTGAAACCCAGCTAAAGAAGGGTGCTAAGTAGAATGAAAATTCAATGAAAATTCAATTGGCTGGGTGAGTGGATTATGGGAATACGAGGAGCAGACATGAGAAAGATCTGATGGGTAAAACTAGAGATCACAGGGAGACACATTTGACTCAGATTTCTGCAGAGAGAACCTGGGAAACAGGTGATGAAAGTGGAAAAAAGTGGAAAAAGAGCCAGGAGGGGGGAAAAGAGCTGAGTGGAGCCGGGTACAAACTGGAGGTTTTGGCTGGGTGTAAAGGAGTAATAGGAGCATAAAGGGCACTTGAGAGTGTTTGTATAGGGTCTCTGTATTTTTGAACAGACTCCTTTCTAAAGCCCCAAACAGAAGACAAGAGTCCTGAATCTCACTATTTGTCTGCCACCAGTATCGGTGAAACCCACTGGCCAAGGGGTACCCACCAGCAGTGTGTTGTTTCAAGGGGTACTGTTTCTGAGAGACCTCTTGTGGCTGCAAGGTACTCCCGTGGTGCAGAGTTTGGTGATATTCCCAGTCCTGGAATGCAGCAGAGCAGAGGATGACAGGCTGTATGTCAGAAATGGGAGTTCCAATTTATAATGTGCTTAGTAACAAACCTCAGCAATTATACAACATGTATTCAAATTGATCTAAAAAATGAGAGTTGCACATAAACTTTGAGTCATTTTCTTGAAGTCCTCTGGTTTATTCACTAATCATCTTATTTTTGTTCCAGATGGTTCAGGGAATCTATTAAAAATAATGACCATTTCAGCTGATGTCTCCCCAGCACATTGTCTATCCTGAGTGCTGAATAAGGCAAGGGCTCAGGAGAAAAAGAAATTACAGTAAGAACATATCATGTAGGACTGTATCACATTCAAGTACAGGCATGCTTTAAATCAAGAACTGAAAATATGCTATAAAATGAAAGAAGTCTCCCAATATTTTTGCCAAGGAAAATTCAGTCCTGGAGATTGATTTTTTTCCCTCCTAAAAATTTATAAAGGTCCATGAATGACTTCTCTCCTGGCCTTTTCCACCTTGTAGGTTTATATTGAACTTAAAAAAACCAAACACAACAAAATAACAGAAAAGAGTAACTGGAAGATTATTCTGCCTTATTTTCACATTCCCATAATAACAAAAATGTGAGAATTTCAAATTCTTCCTAATCTAGTATTCATGCACCTTATTTTTTCAACAGAAACAATGCACACATCACAGGAATCTGCAGTATTTTCTGACCCTGGCTAGTAATTTACTCATGAGAATCATCCCACTACAGACACTGTGATTGTTCACATGAGCATTGCTTAGCAAAAGGAAGGCAGAGTTGGACCCTCCTGGGGTCCAGTTCTATGTAGTTATAGAATCAGTCAAACATATGATGAATATATGGGAGTGGGAATGGAGAAGGCAAAATTAGTCTGTGACTTGAAAAAAAGAGCATGTTTGATTATCTTAGGTCTCTTGTGTACCTTCCTTCCATGTCTGCAGTAGAGAGAATATTCTCTGGCAGCTATCATTTATTATTTATTTTTTATGCTTTAATTATTTGTGGAAATCCTTGGCTTCTGCTTGTTCAGCCAGCTCCTCTGACAGTAAAGTTTACATGTTAAGATGTGGGAGGTGAAGCTGTGGTTCAGAGGAAGGAAGGAAGGAATGAATATTGCTTTGACTGCTGGTGATGTAATATTGACCATCTGCAACTTTTATACATTAATCTGGTCCTATATGTTTTCAAAACAAAAACCCACACAGATATTGACGGCTTTCTTATCTAGCTGTTTTCATTACTTTCTGAGCTGTCTTATTTGACTCTCCATGCTAATGATAGGACTTCTTTATGTTTAAATTTAAGGTTTGAGTTAGAGCCAAAGTACTTGACTTATCCAAACTACATTCATTCTTTTCTAAAACTTTGTGTAATTCTCATTCCTTCCATTCCCTTCTCATCTCCACATTTCTCATTTTCTTCTTCCCTGCTTTGCTGCCAGACTTTTTTTCCTAGGCTACCATCTGAGTTTTCTTGGATGCGTCTACTTTTTCCACCTGGCAATCCTGTCTGGGTGGAGTTCAGAGATTTTGGACAATTGTCAGGGATTTCTGGACATCTGGCAATCCATTTGAAACAGGATGGGAAATTTTATACGTGTCTCTGCCCACATGCAGATGATGCCTCTGGCACATGTAGAGGCTATTGCACAGGTCCCAGGAGCACTGGCCTGCAGAGTGTGTGCTACACAGGTGGTCTTGAGGAGAATGGGAATTCCAGCCTGTTTGAGAAGGCTGGAGTCACAGGGAGTCTGTTGGGCAGTGAACGTGCACTGGTGCTGCTGTGTCCCAGACACAGGGCTGATTTCATGAACACATGCAGTGCTGCCTGTCCCAAACAAAATGGGCCATTGCACAAACAACCTAATTTCTTCCATTCACTACATGTCTGGGCTTCTCAGTGCTCTGCCCTTTACTCAGTTCTCTCACCCCTTTCTGCCTGAGGTGACAGAAGACTGGGGATTCCTGCCTCTTTTTGATACTCTTGGAATGGACAAAATTAATTTGTTGTGGGAAGGCAAGAGCTCAGAGACTTCTGCCACAGCCCTTCAAACCTGGGGAGAGGCGTGGTGTTGAGTGATATTTGGGCTAATTGGCTCCCTTGATTCCTCTAAGAACTGTTGTGTCTCACATGATAATCATTATTAGTAATAACTCCTAGGCCGTGGTGCCAGAAGGATTTTAGGTGATATTGAAACCGAGCATTAAATACCTACAAGAAATATGGGCTCTTGGCTTTAGTGTTTGTGATCCCCTGGTCTCCAATGGGTTTACAAGTGAGGTAAGCTTTATTCACAATTCAAACGTTGGGGAAGAGGAGTAGTCCAGATGAAATTCTTTCACAGGTATCACATAGCTGGACAAAGCCTCCATAATCCCATCCAAAGTGCCATATATTTGACCACACTCTTACTGTTTCTCATGATTCCTCTGTTCCAAAACCTTTTTTCTGAGGGAGAGCCCTTTATCCTTGCATGTTGGAAATCTCTGCTGATAGATCCCTGGCAGTGTCTCTTCCACAGCTAACCCTAAAATCAGAGCTCCTTCATAAATACGAGGAACATCAGAGAGAAAAATAAAGCATTTTCTTAGAAATTCTGGATACAGCACACAAGCCAGGATTCTGGGAAAGCAACCTCTCTGTTTTGATATGATACAGCTGATGCCTAAAAACTCAAACCAAGTGACTTAAATTTCACAGACACTGCCAGGAAGTGTTCTAGATACAGTAATGGTACATGGAAAATCAATGTTTATTATCATTTTAACTGAAAAATTAAAAAGATTTGCCATAAAATACAAGTGCTCTGCAGCATTTTGCATGTTCAGAGCATGTCCTCTGGGGTGCTATTAATATAGTTTGTCAAGTGAATGATGTATTGTTTATGCAATTATAGAGATGTAGCCAAATCTTTTTTCTCTCCCTCTTTCCTCCCTCTCAAGTGGCAGCAGCAGGTAGCTGGAGCTGATGGTTCATTTTTAGGCCTCTGTGGTGCAGCATATATATTTTCAGAAGTAATCTACTAATTGGTTATGCAGACCATCTCCCAGCTGTGTCTCTGTGCCTAAGTGCAGGGAAATCCAAGCTCTCAGGTCTGGAAAGGGTAATGCAATAAAAACCTGTTATCATGTAGTAATTGAGGTCCAAGGTTTACAGCAGCATCATAAACATGATGCATTCAAATGCAAAAGGCCAGAGTGACTCAGGCTTAGGCAGGAGAATCAGAAGTTTGTTAGTACTCTATGGCCTGGTGCACTTGCTCGCTCAATGCATATTGAATTTGTAAAGGTTTAAACGTAACTTTTAAATAACTTTTCACAGTTTATTTTCCTTTAGTGGACATGTTTACTGCTGTGACTTGCTGGATTTCACCCTATGCTTATTTTCTGTGAATGTGGCAAATTCTTCCATGAACTTTTGACTTCCTGTTTCACTTGAAAGCCAAGAACTAAAACTGGAGCAGTCACAATGTAGGACCATTTACTCACTTGGCACTTCAGCCAAGTTTTCCATGTTTTCCTTTAAAATCATAAAGGTCTGGATTTAGATGATGACCTGCTAACTGATAGAAGTTCTCCTAAGGTGTCTTGCAGTAAAGATGGTCAGAAATGAATCTTGTTTTTAAACTGTAAGTGCTGTGAAAAGACTCCATTATTATTCACAGAAATGCATAAAAGGGCAATGAAAACTTTCCAAAGACTGAAACACTCAAGACTTTAGTTTATAACACAAGAAAAAAGACAGAAGAATTTTGAATTGGCTCTGGTGCTATTGTGGGTTAATTGGGCAAAACACCGTAACACCTGGGTATTTCAAAAAGCGTACTGCTTAAAACTCACAATATAGCAATTTTTCTGTGATAAAACCAGGGATATTAGCCTGATGCTTTCTGGTGTTCCAAGATAAAACTGAGCAATTACACAGGAGAGATTTTTCAAACCTTTTTGAGCCAAACTACAGACAAGGCTCACTATTTTTCATGTACTGTTGTTATTTCTACAGATTTGTAGCAAATAATAGATTCATGACAAACAAGTAAAAATATGGCTCTAATTAGTTCTGCTAGAGATGTTGTAGAGCGGAGATATCTCTTTCTGACTCTTGCAAAAAAGCTGTCTATAGTTTAAATTTTGAATAATTTAATTGGTCCAGAACTGATTACAGTTATAAACATTTGAATCAGTAATAGTCCATGGACTTTCAAGAGTTACTTTTGATTTGCTGTAGAATGGAGAAAGACAATAAATCAGATCCATGTTTTAACTTTACCCAGTATTGTGTTCTGCTCTGAAGGAAGGAAGTTGCTGTATTTCATTAAGTTTTTGTTCAGTGAATACCACTGCCCCCCTGAAGACAGTATTTTGACTTGTACGAAAAGTGGTGCTTGTGTCAGCTGAAAGGTGTTTAAAGGATTATACAGCATCCTCTATCTAGCTAAAGGATATATGTGAGTTGGAGAGATCATCATGAGAATTGCCAAAGGAGATACCAATTTCCATAACAGTAGCAATATCTAAATCCCTTCAAATTATGCTCAATAATAATTTTAAATAGAGTGTCTCTGCTGTTCATAGCACACGCCTACCATTTTTTTAAATTATGCCCACCCATAGCCTTTTAGTCTCATATCTTGAAACCCACTTTATCCAGATGAAGATATGATCAGCAGTAATAACAAGAAAGAATCAAGACTTATAAAACATGACAACTATGGGAGAAATGTCTACCAATGCCAAATATGTGGAGCTCTAGGTCTCTGGCTACTTACACCTTTTAATAAAATAAAACACGAATCTTGCAAGACTTAAATAATAGCTTGCTTTTAAGCCTTTGAAAAACTTTTTACTTTTCTGTTTTTCTTTATCCACTGGGATCTAGCTATTTTCTTCAATCCTAAGTCTTTTGAAATGGTTTTTTGCTTTTCTTACACTTCCTCTAAAAGGAAGATACCACTGGGAAAATTGTATGCCTTCTGCTGAAAGTCTCGTAGCAGATGATTAATATCTGTTACTTTGATAGGGAACCTGAAACTTCAAAACCCAGGAGTTCAAGCATTTTGCTGCCAGCAGTTTGCTCTGCTCTGAAACCAGTGCCCGGGACCAGCTGAAAGACTACCCATCATCAGCATATGCTGTAGGTTGCCTACTGATTTAGTTCTGAGTAAAGAGAGGGGAGACTAAAGCATGCAGGCACACAGGGGAGAGAGCTTTAAAAGTGGCGAGACAATAACATTGCACATAGAACATGAGGGGAAGGGGGTGTCCTCCCCCAATCCCCGCTTACATCTTTATTCTCCCTTCCTCTGTCTGGTATCTCATGGAGAATAACAGAGAGGAAAGACAATCTTCATTTCAAAGACAGAACAAAATGAGCACAGGACCTGGATTGGATGAGTTTTGTTCCTTTCCCAATTAATCTAAGCAGCATGTTCACTTGGAGTCACTGCAGCCTTTTGTTTAAAGAAAGGTCTGTCCGCTACATACATGGCAAAAGTATCATGGCTAGAGGCATGAAGGAGATGGCAAAAAGGAGCTAGTGAATAAAAGGAAGAGAAGAAGCAGAAACTAAATCACAAGGAGGGTGTTTGGTGTGACCATTCTCATTATTAAATATGTGAATTGCCTTCCTGACAATTGCATGTTTATTTGACAGAAGCACTGGTTGTTTTCCAGATACTTGATACAATCTTCAGCTCACACCCACACCACCAAAATTTTGGCTGGTGCATTGACCTACAGGGAATCATCCCCTGGCCAAGAAAACTTGAAATCTGAGTTACAATTGTCTGCATTAGGTAAAGTTGGTATACAGATAAATACAGGCCACTGTTGCCTAAGATTGCTGGTAGAATCTTTTGTCAGCTGCTGAACACTTGAGCCCTACCATGATACTACAGTTTAATAACATGGGGGCAAGAGAGAATTCAATGGTGTGACAGCTGAGATCAACATGAACCAAATGCCTCATTGCCAATTTCAACTGGATAGTTGGCATATTTTTGCCAATATTTTAGCAATGTTTAGCAGGCATACTGCTTATGCACAAGATCTATTGCTATCTCAGCCTTTGTAGATGCTGTTACTAGAAAATGGGCAGGTATGAGGGAGGCTGGTTTCCTGGAAGAGTGTTTTCTATCTTCACTTTGAACCAAAGTTTCTAGAACTCTGGTTTCTACAGTTGGGAGAGTTAAGTAAGAGTATTAACTGTGTGGTATGTGCTGATGTATTGTGACTTGGTTATTGCTTGCTTTTGTGTCATGACACGTTGTCTATTTAAGAATTATTATCCAAGGGACCGGGAATATCCAAGGGAATATCAAAACCATGTTTTGTTTAGCTAGCTCTTGAACCTGTGAGCTGCCCAGAATCCTCACCCTTACAGTAACTTCAGTCTGAGTTAAGTGTGTTAAGGTTCTTCATGAAGGGATGCAAAAGGTAAAAAACCACAAACAACAAAAAAAAATAGCCTTTAAACTGCTAAAAATACCTTATTTATTTTCTTTTCCTTAGCAAGGCATGAAGAGCACAGTTTGCAGTTTTCCTGCTGCAGACCAGCCTCCAATATCAGCCTGCTGATTTGCAATACTGGACTCCATCCAGCATAATGAAAACAGGGAGATTATTTCTGTCTTTTTGTTTTGTTTTATTCTGTTTTTCTGTTTGGATGCAATTACTAGTGTCTTTTATTAGGCTTAATTCTATTATATGTTCCCAGCTCTGGCTCTAGACCTAATTACCACTTCTGGAAAACTACTACTGCAAATACTACACATCATATTCTTCACACCTCTATGATTCCCTGTTCGTTAAAAATTTCTAAATATTCAAATTTCTGTCAAATCCAGACCACAATAAAATAGTAGTTACCCCCTCTCCTGCTGTTAACTTCATACACAAACAAGACCAGCCCCTAATCTATTCCTGTGAACAGGGAACTCCACTTGTTGGCCCGATCTGCAGTTGTTTCCTGATGTGCTGCTGTGGCCTGTGTATTAAAGGTTTCACTACATAAACTGTTCAATTTAGATGAGCTAAAGAGAGTAAAATGATTGTGCCATGCTGTAGCAAAAATTTGCAGGCTCTGAAATTTTTTTAAAGAAGAACAGTTTTAGAAGAGTAAGAATTTTCCTACATAGTCTAGCACTAACATGGAACTAGCCTTGCTTTAAACTCTGAAATTAAATAGTAAAATTTGACATCAAGTAAGAAGTTCAAGTAAGAAGCCACCATGAAAGAGCAGGGGTAGAAGGCAAAGTAGGAAGAGAAACAACAATAACGATAGGGGACTTTGGGGAAGGGGAAAATTCTGTTCACTAAAACTGCTACTTCGCCAGTGCCAGAATTATTCACAAACTTAGCAAGCAGTTTCTGTTGAAAAAGTTTGGTCATGCTGACGTCTTTTGTTTTCAGCATTTCCAAAGTGTTATTAAGGAGTGTGAGTGCAAGACAAGTCCATAAAAGCCTAAAGAGACTAATGTGCCTTGCAGAATGGCAGTTTGCATTATATCCTCTTACCCCTGAGGAGATCCGCCTCTGGGTGGGATACAAAGTTACTCCCTTTCTTAAGCCCCCAAATTGTATAATTATATATTTATATGCTGTGCAGTTGTTCTACCATTTTATAATCCAGGTGTATAATTAGCCCCTGGTGCATTTGAGGTGGCCATTCATGTTCCTATTTCTTGCTTGAAGCAGAGAAGTCTTTAAGACCCTGCACTTCAGTGGCTTCAGTACCCATCTTAAATACTGGGTAAAAGATTACGAAGGGTGATCCATCCAAAGCAATTTTTAAACAGCTAAATCTGGAGATGTTGTTCAGCCATTGACATTAAGGGTGTCTCGCTTAGGTACATAGGCCCTGAGCTCCCAGAGGGTGTCCAGTCTCCCATCACAGCCAGGGGACATCCCTCCTGTGCAGTAGAATCAGTGGAATCTGGAGTGGTACTTCATCTCAGCTGAGTTTCTGGCTGGTTATCTGAACAGCTCTCTAGGTCTCCTTGATGATGCTGACTAGATACCTGGGGAGCTTAATGGGGCTTTAGACCCCTGGGGATTGAGAGATGAGAGAGAATGTAACCTTATTCTTCAGTGAAGTCTGTCTTTATTCTTCACCTTCACAACCTGGAGTCTGTTATGGACAAGCAAATGTCTTTCTCCAGTCCATTAATTAAAATATTAACAGTGAAACTTATAGCAACACTTGCAGTCTGACACTTATTAAAAATAAAAGTTATATATTTTGTACCTGCGTTGCTTGGCTCAGAATGAACCTGAAGGACATATTCAAGCCATTTGTGATTATACTTTTTTTGCTAATAGGAAATTTTCTAATTGTCTTTGTACAAAATAGTGTATTTAAAGCATCTGTCCTCACCTTTTTGCTGTCAAGTCAAAGACTCTGCAAGAATATACTTTTTTGACTAGGTCTCGTCCACTAATATGTATATATAGCCACCTTGTGTGGATGTCAAATGTGGATATATATGCTGGAGTGGCTAAATATACATAGTCATTAGGCAAAAAACCCCAACAATGACCAAACCCAAACCAAATAGATTTACTTGTGCAACCTGTCTATATTTTTGGCAAATAAAATTTTCACAGTAGCGTAGACAAGTCTTTCATTTGTACCTCAGTGAAATTTATCTAGGAAGTGATCCTCTATTGCCCAGCACTCACCTCAGAGCTCATTTTCAGGAATTCTATTTACCATTCCTGTGGCAGACACACATGAAAGATCAGACACAGTCAATGATGCTTTCAGTTTATTCCACCCCAACATCAAACATCTTTGTCACAGTGAAACTAGGATCATAGTTGAGTACTCATTAAAAAATAGAAAATCAGCTCAACATTGTGTTACTCCAATACAGATTACAGAACCTTTGGTTGTCAAGTTTCTTGTAAATGCTAATCAGTCCCAGCCTTTTAATTCTTCATCCTGGACATTTTGTATCTGTGTGCCTGTACGTAACTGCTGTGCTTTGGGCTGAAGTACGAGCAGCAACCTTTTTATGGGTCTGTTGTTAAAACTCTAACATGAGATTCATCAAACTAAGTAACACTGCTAATGTAAGTCTCTTCTTGCCCAATGAATGATTTATAACAAAAGAGTAGAGTTCTTTATTAAAAGGTTCTCATGCTCTAGAGGCTCTCGTGCTCATACAGATAAGAGTTGCCACTGTTCTGTTAGAAGAAATATGCTTTTCACTGTGACAAAGGAAGCAGGGAAAGTGCATCAGTCATTGGCATTCCATGATTTCTCTTTCTTTTATCTTCCCTGGAGATGAGTTTGCACAAAACTATATTCATAGTTTCACCAGTAAAGTTTTTTAATTTGGTATTTATCATTCACTTGTTTTTGAAAATATTAAGGCTATGTTTTGTTACAAAACATAGTGAGGCACATTTTTAACACTATCTGATGACCTGATCTTTCGACTTCCAGTCCAAATCTTGTGCACATCAGTACTTCCAAACATTTTGAGGAATAAAACTCAGATATTTCTAACTGCAAATTAATTGGGTCATGTGCTGAAAACTTCAAACTGTGGGTACACAGTTCTTTCCTGCAAAAATTCTGAACTTATGAAAGAAATTTTCCTCAGTTTGTTCTCATGAAAGGAGACCCCTTAACTGTTTGTGCAGAGAGTCTATCAGTTGCTATCAGTTGCTAACAGTCTATCAGCTGCTGAGCCCAGTGACTTCCTGAGCTGCAACACAGCTAACTACAACCAGCTGCTAAATATGGTCTCAATACAGCAAAGCACTTTGGCATGTGCTCAGCTTTGGCAGGGTGAGTCTCAGATTAAAGTCGCTGAGACTTTCCATATACCTAAAGTTCACGTGTTAATGTCAGTGTGGATCGGGGCTTTCACACAGTTTCCTTCATACCCACATATAGGTATTGCTGATAAATGCCTTGATGTGCCAGTGGCAAACATAAGCACTTAGTTCCAGCACAAATCCCAAATTAATTGGAACAGAAAAAATTCCTAGAAATCTCTTAAAAAATAATGTGGATGTTTGTGCAGTTTTCTAGGAAACAAAGGGAAGTTATTGGTGTGCTCGTTTATTTATGATGTTTTAAGTATGTAATTGTAGCAGAGTCTCATAGAATAGATTCCTTATGATGATGGATGGGTTCATCAGCAGTCTTCCAAGCTGCATAGGACATTTATAGATGTATTTGTGCTGGCTATTATTATGTAGTAAAACCTATACAGTAAATAGTAACTGGAATGCCATACACTAGGTACAATTCAGAAATGCTTCCCACATGATGCAAAGGTTGTCATGTTGCAGGAAGACCACTCGGACAGTTATCTGATGCTTCTTTTGGGAAACATGTATGTCTGTGCATCTCTAAATGGAGTCTGTGTTATAGTGCTTAGGTAATACTCACCCTGTTACCCCTTCTTGTTTAGTGCAGAAGTGTAACAGCATAATTGGGAGACATTCCAGGTTTAACAATGCTCGGTCTTTCTTAGCTAATAACCACAGAAATTGTCAAGAGAGCACACTGTGTCCTTGAAGCCACTTTTCCCACCTTGTGTCCCAGCACTGATTACAAGACTAAGATGCGCTTGAGGGAGGAGGAGAGCCTGTTCATCCCCAGCCTAACTGTTATGCTCCCTCTGTTGAGATGGCTGTGAGAGTGTTTTATTCATTTCTCATTATGTTCTATCATATCTGTCAAGTGGCTGTC
The DNA here is from genome assembly GCA_013397115.1 of Edolisoma coerulescens. Classification (NCBI taxonomy): domain Eukaryota; kingdom Metazoa; phylum Chordata; class Aves; order Passeriformes; family Campephagidae; genus Edolisoma; species Edolisoma coerulescens. The sequence continues at coordinate 495,022 of VWZW01001197.1, forward strand.
ACAGAAATCCATGAGATATTTTCTAGTGGAGTCTTCCCTCTCCAGGGACGAAGGCTTGAGGGCAGAAAGAAAAAGGCCTAGGAAGCAGAGGCCCTCAAAGTATTTAAAGTGGAATTAAGGAGTGAGGAGCATGGAAGTGAAAAGACTTTCCTGGGAAGAGAGCAGCAACTTGGAAAAATAGAGAGGCAGTGCATAATTTGGTTTAGGAAACAAAAGGATAACAAACACTCAGAATTGGTCCCTCACGTTTTATTTTTCTTGGATTTCCCTCCTGATCATTCAATACTACTCAAACTTTGCCACGAACAAGACATCTTCTCCTAAGGTGTCGCAATAATGACAGCATAAAGGTACATGAACGAGACAAGAAGTGCATGTTGACACATGTCTCTTACATAAAATTTATAGGAGGAACTTTGGTGGGAGATGACTGTTTCAGAAAAACCTACCCAGTGCTCATCATTAATTCTTTGGGAGCCCTGCATCAAGGTGCAGGCAGCGGGTTTTATGTATTTTACTTCTCTTCTAGACACTTTGATAAAAGTGGGAGTTCATACAGCACACAAACGTAATTCCGAAATGGGCACCTCTTGAACTGCACATTTTCTCTGTGAGTGACAGTACAGTTGGGAGACATTTACGGCACAAAGGAAAAGTGTGAGGAGTTCTCTTTCTGGCTAAACTCACAGATTCGTTATTATGTTCAGTGGTGTTTATACGCAAGACTCAAAGTGCACAGAAACATACTTGAAGTGCTGCTCCTCAGAATCTGCAGTAATCACATTCTGTGAAAGTCAGAGATTAGGGGAGTCATCTGAACAAACAGCAGTGCATCTGTCTCACATATTATATACAGTTTGAAGTATCCCTCAATTTTTTTCTGTTAAACTAACATCAGTGTTTACCTATAAACAGACCCAGAAGTCATTTCTGACTATACTCTGCTTTGTATACAATGCTGTTACATAAAGAGCTCAAGCAGCACGTCTGCCTGCCTAGATGTGTGTTCTCCTACTCCAGCTGCCAACAACCTAAATTATTCAGCAAGCCCTGATCATGCCAAGTTTTTAGTCAACAATGGAGATCCTGCCAAAGAGCTAATAATGTTTAAAAAAAAAAGGAAGCAATGTTTGTGACAATTAACAGAGCCTGCAGCCTGCAAAGAGAGTTGGACTCATTTGTAAAGGAAAATTTAAATGATATGCTTCATTATAAATGGTCCCATGCAACACATTGCTAATCAACCAGAGCAGCTTCTTTTTTTTCTCCTCCCTTCCTATCAGATAAACCAAACAGCAGCATGAGCCAAAGTTCTTGGCCAGTGCTTGCTATAGCTGTAAATGTGGTGTGGTTATCTATCAGTATCATAATCGGCTCAGATCAAACTGAATAATTAGCACTGAAGTGGATGAATAGAGCCCCAGCCTCTTATCTTGTCTATTAATAATAAGTATAACTTCACAGCCAAATCAAGAGGTATGTTATTGTACCCCTGAGAGCCTGTTTGGGTAAAACCCCATGCGACCTCACCAGCATAAGCGGTGCAGATGGGACAGTGTGTGCCTGTAATGATGAGCTGCCAGCTGCCAGCCCCCCCTCCAACCCCACAGCTCAAAGTGGAGGCGAGAGAAGATAAACAAACCATGCACAAACATGAGACTCATTTGTAGGGACTCCTTCCTCCCCCCATCTTCCTTAATCACACCACCTCGATTAATAATAGTTGCCTTTTATGTGACAGAGCTTTGCAGACAAGCAGCTAAGAATAACTGGTGTTTTTCACCCAAGTTCACTGCAAAATTTTAATCATGTTTTAAAGTGGAAGGCAAATGACTACAATCTTAGGAATAACATCCAGACACACCGCTCTTCTTATATTTAAACCATGGTACATACCATATAATTATTGTGCAGTGTCCAATGTAATAATTATCATTATACTCTGTACTGCATTACACTATTATCCTCATTTTAGGATATCTAAGAGTTTTAAGCCACGTTTATCTAATTAGCTTAAATTCAATTTTGTTTATTCCAATAACTATAGAAGTTAACTCAAAGGAAGGTTTTCACGTTTTGCAAGGGAATTAAGTGCTTTTACTCACTGTTTGGGAAATGCTTACTGCAGCCGATCTGCAGTTTACTACTCGCATTCACTTTGGTTTTATTGACAGAGATGACTGTGAGATGCATTGCTGTAAGCAGCCTGATTATTCAGCTCACATCAATCATAGAAGCAGAGTTTTATTTATCTGAGGTAGCTGAATACTTTTTGAAATATTTTCTCTGCATGGTTTGTATCTGAACTGGGATGAACCTAAACCAGGCAATTGCTGATTGGATTTGCTTTTGTGTGTTCCAGAGACTCAAGCTGTGCTTTCCCTTGTGATGCTTTCCTGTGAGAATTAGGTTATGAAAAGAGATTTGGCTTGCCCTGTTACTAGGAGTGGCTGAGGCAGGGAAGTGAAGGAGAGATTACATGTCTTCCCCCTGCAGAAAAACTGTTGGTGGACCTTGCAGTGCTGTCTGGTGAGGGAAGAAGGCTTTTTACCTTTTGTTAGAAGCAGATGAAGGCTGCCTGTTGTTGGGATCTGGATCACAGCAAGAAGAGTAGAGAGAAGTCTGGATTCATGAGAAAGCATTCGCATTAGTTCTACTGTGTATAATAGGATTAAATGTGACTTAGGGGTTTTTTTGTCCTTTTTTCCTTTTTTTTTTTTTGTTTTGTTTTTAGTTAGGTATTAAACAGTAATGAAATGAATTTTTAATAATAATTTATTATTAAAGAAAAAAACAGACAAAAAATATCCCCAACAAACAAATGCCAAACTCAATATAGGGGACACTGATACCTGCATTTAACCATGGTAAATGGACTGCACAGCTCCTTATAGACTCAAGCAGTTACCTGTGTAGCACCAAAGAAGACAGCCACAGCAGTTTCAGAGAAGTAACTCCCAATAGGAACACTTCCAAGCTGCATTAAGGCCACATTTGGGCAAGTACCTGTGTATTTTTGGTGGCAAATAACAGGAAGATTTAAAGTCAAAATAAGAGTCCTTAACAAACTGTCCAGGTTCAGATCTGTCCTGATTTTACCTCAAATAAGTCAATAGAAAACTTCTATTGGCTTCAGAGAATGTCTGACCAAGCCAGGTTTGTAGCTGGACTAAAATGCCAATGTATAGTTTTATATCAAAATGGCTTTACACCAAGTTGCCATTGCCACATGGGCTTGTGGGAAGCATTTATGACTTTGAGTTGGTGAAGCCAATTTCCCAAAGATGGGTTGTTAGAAAAGAGTCAGGAATACTAAGCACTCAGATTTAAAATCGATTGTTTGATGCACTTTTCATGTGTACAAAAAAATGTCTGTCACTGACATCAATGGCTTACAGTAAATACATTTTTTTTTAATTAGGCAAAACCAGAGAGGACTGAGGTGTGAAGGCAGGGCTTGTGGTGGAAGGTTGAGCCCAGAACCATGATGCTCCACCTCTCATGACTGACAGCAGGATTAAGCTGAAATGATCCCTTTTCCAGCTTGTTGCTTTTTGAACTGCCTTCTTTTGTGCCTTTATAATCCAAAATGAAATGCTTAGTAAAGGAAATCAAATTTGGATTTGCATGTACACTGTCCAGCTTTGTTCTAATCTTATTCACTGTATTCAAAATGAGAAAAAGTCTGTTATTTCACTTAATTCAGTCAGTCATATCTCTGAAAAGTGGAAGCTTGAATGCATCTGAATGATGACCTGAGACCTGTGCTAGTAAAACTCTCCACCTCTTGTCACCCCTGAGATAACAGGTCGAGATTCACCATTTGCTCCTTGCTGTTCAGTTTACTTCTTTCTGAGCATCCATCTGGCATTATTGTGCTTGCTTAGCAAAATTCATGACAAATAAAAAAAGGAAGATAATTTCTTCAGATTCTAAAGTAGCTGTTAAGCTACATCTGCCCATTCAATTCAACCACCAGCAAAGACTCTGCTTCTGCCAGACATGCAGCTGTACTTGCAGCCATGATTCAAGTCTGGAAATTCATTTCCAGACTCACTAAAAATCTACTGGAGAGACATACAATGAGTAATATTTTCTGTTTTGTGTATGTATGGATTTAATATAGACAGAAACTTGGCAAAAGAACCTGCTACACATTTCCAACAGCCTATCCCTGTAGACTAAGTGTTAAAAGATATGTGTATACACTCACAGGCATACATTTATACATACTGAGATACATAGACTGCCATATATGTGTATATGTGTATGTATATATATATATGCACATGCAATCCCTTCTAATCAGTTGTACAGTTAGTAACACCAAGTCTCTGTTAAAAACAGGAGAAGAGAAAATTATTGGGGTTTTTTTAGAGTATGTTACCTACAAGTGCAGACCTGAGTTTAGTAATTGTGCTTTTGCTGCACACAGACTGTAAAATATTTATGGAGACAATGTGATTTGGGTCAAGGCATTAAATAAAGTAAAAGTTGCTTTATTCAATATGTGATGAATGGTATTCCATATTAAAAACCAGAGGGAAAAGTGTTAAAATGAAAAAATATGCTTAAAACAAATTCATCTGTTCGAAGTTCATGAATGTTTTAAGAAATGCAGACAAACAAGTCTTGAAATCCATATTTACTGTACACAACTGAAAAAAACTAATAGTATTTATCTAATCCAGAGGGAGAAGTGACAAAAAATTTAGTATTTCATGATCAACAAAAAAAATTTGTCCTTGGAAATTACCATAGTATTTATTGTCAGGCAAGTTACAATAGAGTTAAAGCTCTTCTCTTGATAAATTAATAAAGCTGTTAGGTCAACATTGATCTAGACAGAAAATATTTCCTCCAAGTCTGAGAGTATTTTTAAAACTTCAATTCTACAATATTTCTGCATTAAAATATGTGGGGAATGCAAAGTGAGTTTACTTGGCTATGAGACCTCTGCTTTTTAAATAATAAAGATTTCAAAATCCATAAAAACTTAAGTGCAGACTTGACTTTATGCATGTACAAGGTCAAACTTGCCCTTAAAGTTGTGAGTTTGTAAAAGAAAAGCAATTTAAACAGCCAAAGATATTAAACACTGCTGACCCGCAGGCACTTAGTCCACGTGAAATATGTGTAAAATACAGTATACAGACATGTGGCTGTGCATTTCTTGCCTAATTGAGGCAGAAAATAAAGAATTGTTTGGCTTTCTTATCAAATGGATGTCAGAGAAAATCTACCCAGCCTTTAAGGCCTCACCAGCTCCGGGACTTCCTACTTACCATTTTTCTCTTTCATTGTGGACACCTTGGTATTCAGTTTCCTACTTCTCTTGCTGGCTTATTTCTGAGGCTGAATCTCGTGGTCCCTTATACAACTAGCTCATAGAACACTAGATCTGCCTCTTTTTTTTTAACAATGCCACAATACTTAAAATAGCAGCTGGGTAATTATGACTCAGAAATGAGTTCTCAAGTCTGGAAAGTGCTTTGAAGGTCCCATATATGTGCTGGCCCCATGTAATGATGCTCACACTCCAGGTCTGATGTCACATTTGCTGTGAGCTACCAGTAGAGTCAGGTACCACGGCTTGCAAAACCTGCTAAGTCAGGAAGATGCAGTAATTCATTGTATGTCCAAGGCAGTTAGTTATTGTTTTATTTGTTGTAATCTTCTAAAATTAAAGACAAAAGAATCATGCCTTTTGTGACTTTTGAGCACTGTCAAGAGGATCTCAACATTAACTGGAACTTAATAACTAATCACAACAGTTTATGCAATCTTAATCCTATTTCTATTCATTTATACTTTGAATTAATTTATTCAGGGTATTTTGCACTGCTTATGCCTTCTTCTCTGTTCGTTCTTAATAGATCTGACACACTGCTGCATAAGTAGAAGCAAAAATGCCACTGAACCCTCACAAAAGTCTTTGAAATAAATAGATGTGTGTAACAGAAGAAAGTAATATATCAGAAAGGAATTCAGCCTGTGTCTTGTGCAAAAAGCCAGTTAAAGACATCAAACTCAATGCCCATTTGACTTTACAGTACTCCCCCAGAGAGTCACTGTCACAGACAGAGTTTTCTTGTGGCAGTTCTGTTTTCTTCCTCTATTACAAAAATGTCTTTGTTGACTTTCAACCCTGGATGAAGGAATGGGGTGCCTCTTGGTGAACCTTTGCCAGATACCTGCATATCGGCAATTTGAGCTAGAAAGGGACTTACTGACCCTAAAGAACCATCAGCACCATATGATAAAATGGGAAAAACAATATTTGATTTAGAAATCATTTAAATAATTTATGATTTTATTTTTGCTTTAATCAAAATTCTTTCTTGGTTAATACTGTGAAAACAGTGTCTCAATACCTTCAGAATCAGTCAGCTCCTTTTGTTTGATTCCCAGTTATTACAAAATACAGTTGTGTTGTCACATTTCTTTCCATGAAAATTATGCTGTCATGAGAAAGGGTGTATTTGAAAAAGTCTATAGTAAAATAAACTCTCTACATTTTACTTTTAAAATATCCTAAGTTTATAAGCCATATATACACTACTGTAGACTAAAACTGCAGCACTAGATAAATAATTTCTATAGCTATAGCTAAATGCCCACAGAAACAGACTGGCTATACAGGAATATTTTTGCAACAAGTGGAGGAAATTGGAGGAGGAAACATACTGAAAATAAGAATGCCTAGCTAAGGAGTGTCTCTGAGGTACTTTTGAGGCACAAACTGCTGTCTAAATTCAAGACAGGCAGCAGAAATGAGTTGCTACTGTGCAGAGAAGAAAGTCAACTTCTTCTTTTCCTTTTCTTGTCCAAGAATGACCCTCAGACTAAAAATACAGTAGGGTAGCCTTCCTTCTGTGTAACAGGTACAACTGTGATGTCACTTGCTTGGATTACAGGAGAGCACAGCCTTCTGCTTTCTTGCATTCTGCTTTCAATTTCTGTATGTCACACACCTTGCAGCAAAATATCCCATTTCATATGTTTAGATTAAAATTTCTGGAAAAGTATCAAGGATTCCCTCAGCAATGCTCTTTTCCTCAGTTTGTAAACAAAACCAAAGCCCAGATCTCTTTTCTCTGTATCCCTGAAGCCTGAGGACTTCAGGCTTCCCCTTGAGGACTGACAGTTTTCTTCTTCCTCAGTACCTGAAGCACCTCCAATGCAAAATACACAAAGACTTCAGACATGGTGGTGGTGCCTCTGAGTTGGCTACCACACATCCAGCATGGTTCAGATGGATGGGACAATTCAGCAAAACTGAGAGAGCTTTGACACGTGTTATCAAAAACATTGCCATACCTTTGAATTTGTGATAGATGTAATTCATCATTACCCATTTTGCTGGAAACTGTGGTGGTTTGACAATTTGTGTCAAGAGCTACCCTTCACATCAGTTACTGTGAGTAACCTACACAAGATCTGAAAGCAGCCTGTCCCCAGAAAGGTGAACATATAGGGGTAAACAGCCATCCATCAGTGTCCTTTATGGTTGTGTCTGGGGGTAACAGGGATTTCACCAACAGCATATATTTCTTTTGATCTTGTTGCCACTGATAATTGCTGCTCTTTTTGTATCCATGCTGGGCTTCATATGGATGCCAATGGTACATGTACTTCCACAATATTTATTAGTTCACCCTCTGTTACCTGCTCCTGTATAAAGCTGGTACTGTCTGACTGTCAGATTTAAAGTCTGCGATGACTAATGACTTCCCACAGCTAACTGTTAGAAAGACAGAGGCTTTTTTAATTGGGGCTTCCTGTCAGCTAAAACAAATGTCTCCCCTTCACTCTGTACTGGAAGGGTGTCATCCTGAACTCACTCATCCTATGAACAGTCCTGTCATCTTTATTGATTCCGGACCCAGTCTGATCCTCGTGGTGGCTGTGTTTCTAAGGCAGTGCGTAATGCTTGACGTTCAGCATAATAACATGGCACATCATGACTGCTATAGAGATTCAGATGTATTTTCTTTTATTTCTTCAAGAGCGTAGAAACAGTGCTTTTTCTGGCCTTCTTAAATAATCTGGTAAAAAGTACAGTTCTTACAAATTGCATTGTCCACTTGATTATTTTTTTCCCTTTTAAGATACAAGAAAATCTAAAATTTTCACTTACACATCAAATCTAAAACTTCCAGCCCCTGAATGAGGTGTTAAGTCACCAAAACCCTAAAATATAATGGTCACGAATCCAACTAAGCACATATTTTTTGCCCTCTACACAGTGATTTTGGCTGAGTCACCATTGCAATAATGATACCAAAGCTATGGACCAATGCCAGCCAAAGCCAAGGACTTTTTTCCAGTGTTAGTAGGGAGCAGTCACTTTGCACTTTTGCCTCTTCAAAGTCAAGTCAGAAAGGCAGGGCCATACAGCTTTGTGTGATGATGCATATCCAAGGTACAGGCAAGGAGGAAGCAATACCTGTGAATTCATTGCTATCTGTGAAATTAAAGAATTTATTTCAATTCTAATTTCTAATTATATTCCTTTACTTCTTATTTATCTATTGATTTTCCCCATGATTATATAATTTCAATCACACCATTAAAATATACACAATTTAAAATATTTTTGTTCTAAAAGTAAAAACATATGAGAAATATAAAAATATAACTACATTCATGTATAGTGACAAAGCCATATGAAGTAGAGGTACTGGAATTGTAATACTGCGTGGTCTAACTCAAAGAGGACACATAGGCTTTCTATTACAAAGGGAGCTGAGCTGAAGACTTAAACCACTTATTTCAAAAGACTGAAATAGCCTGTCCCCTGAGAACCTTAGATACCTCTTTCACCTTATGTACTAAATCTTGTTTTATATTCTGTAGATGCCAGTCTTCTCTCTATGTCTGCTTACTGATGTTCAGCCCTGCGGGTATGCTCCTTCAGGTTTTTCTTTTTACTGAGATTTGGGAACGATATTCTAAAGTTCAGAAGCGTTACTGTAACCTTGGCCATATTTATGTTTGAATTAACTGTTTCAAAGCTGCTTTTTCTGAGCGCAGACTTGTGTGAAGTAATTTTACCCAAGTAACATCTTACGAGTTACTCGAGGCAGGTAATGCCCTTACATGAATTATCAGGGTGAGGATCATGAATGCAGGAGAACCTATAGTGTAAACTACATCAAGTTAATAGATAACCAAATAATGTAGTAAAAAGTATCTAATTTCAATTAAATCAGTGTATGGGTGCAAAGGGAAAATAGGTTTGTTCAAACACAATGATAAAGCTAATTTAAAACATCAGTACTTAGAAAAAGCTATTGTGATGAGTAACAAAGTTGCTGTAGTGAAACCTAGTGCTTAAATATCAGTGGGATAAAATGTTCTAATAGACCTATTCTTTCACTACAGAGTTAATGTGAATCCTGACCACCAGGGTTAGTCAGGGCCATGTGAGAGCAGACACATTGCAAATTCAGTACCTGACATACTGAGGAACTGCCACATTGAAACATCTGAAGGCATGTGCCTTAAATTTTGGGGGCTGAGATGTGCTGAACAGCTTTCTGTTTCTTTCTCAGTCAGGTGGGGAGAACTTGATCCTCTTTCCATGAAGCAGTTCTGTGGGGATGGCAGTGAAGGACTAATGGCACTCAAGTGGCTTAGTATATATTCTCCCTAATATTCACAGTTCACTCAAGACAGTCTCACTTACTTGCAGCTCCAGGTGCCCGTATTGCTTGGGATGAAATCAGTGCTAAGCTGGGGTGACAAACCCTGGTGTGCAGACATGAAGATTTGGGGCAGGATGCAAATACCTCTCTGGGTTAGTTGGCATAAAGGCACACACCAACCAGAACAGCCCACTTTCTGCAAACCTTTGCGTGCTTTCCAGCCCAATCTCATTCACACAACTCCTAAAAAGACCAGCTGATTTACAGCCAACCAGAAATAAAGCCTCTACACGAGAGCACTTGTGCTGTCTCAATACTAGACTAAACAATCTGACACCCAGTTGCAGTGTGTGAGTGACAGAGTCAGGAAAATAAACCAAAGAGAAAAAATAGGGTCTTTGCCTCAAGCACTGTTAGAGGGGTAGATTATTGTTTTACATCCAGTGCCAAAGATGTGAGTATCTATCTTATTTTTAAAATATTGCACAGCAATTCCTCTCCTTTCCCTAAAAATCTGCCTGCTGGTTAATTTCATAGATATCAACTGAAAGGCAGAGTTGCCAGCTCCATCTAACCCACCCCAAACCTAACAGCTGTACTTGTGCACATGCAGCATCGAGCCATCTGTGCAATGCAACACAAAGCACTTACTTGACTTAGTAAAGGACAAGAGAGAAAGGCTTTAGTACTGTTAAGAAACCTTTCTTCTGAGGAGTGTTTTGGCCAGCTTACGCCTTGTTTCCTGGGAAGCGTGCAGAAGCGGGTGTCTTGGAAGAGCCGCGAGGGAGTCTGGCTGAGCGAAATAGCATTCCTTCTGTGGGCTTGCGGTGTGTGCACACCACCGTTGGTGGAACAAATGGTGGCCATATGCTTCCTCCTGCTAGCTAGCTAGGCATATGTGACCACTGCCCTCCTTATACCAACTCCTCTGTGTTACCACTCAGAAATCCAGCACCCCAGGAAGGACCGATCTTGTTGATGTGATCTTTGCCAGGACCCGTACCTAGGAGCAAGGAAGACATGGCAAAAGCATATTCCCTCTCCTTCAGTGGCTGACTTCAATCTGGCTAATTTGCCTTTCTAAGAGGAATGAGTGGGGGGTTGTTCTTTTTCTTCTTTCCTGGTGTCTGTGGATTAGAATGGAGACAGAGAATGATTCAGCAATCACTAGGTGACAGTCAGGTTTGACAGATATATTAATGCTTTGATTTCATTTATTTATTTTTTAAGAAATAATGCAGCTCAAACACCTGACTTCCCAAAAACATGCTGATTTTACTTTATTATGCTTTTTACTGGCACAGCTCTTGACTTCCATTTGATCAGTTGCCTATGGTGATACTGGAAAATGAGAACAGTACCCAGACTGTAGTGTCACTAATTCACTCTGGGTATGGGACGTGACAGTTCATATTCTGTGCAGACAAAGTGTCAGTTTCAAGTACCTTGAAATGAGGTTAATAAAATTATACAAAGAATTAATTGCCCAAGAAGCTTGGGCTCAAGTCGTGCTTCCATCAATGTTTTGAATGGTGTGCTCTTCAGGCTGGGAAAGAAAGCAGGATCTCGATCCAGCCAGTTTTGGATTCGTTCTCTAAATAGAAATCACCTGTAGGAGTGAAATCGGGACTGTTTTTTACAACATCATAAGTATTTGAGAGTATTTGCTTCATTCAGGGTCGATTCTAATTAAAACATGCATACAGCCCTGGGCTAACAATTCATTCCAAGCATTTCGCATTTGAGTCTTCCAAAAACAATCAATGTCTTTGAAAAGAGTGAAGTTTCATCTATAAGAATACCTGTGGCTCCACCCCTGAAAACAGGTATTGCAGGAATATTCCATTTCCAATCATATGACAGTGGAAAGAAAGCATGCTCGATGTGATCAAACAGCTTTTTAGGGAAATTGGCAATGTATTTGTTAGCTACGGGGAAGAAGTGAATCAACAAAGTATATTTCAAACTGCAACTGAGATGTACACAGATGCTCTCTCTCAGCTGGTATTTTTGTTGGTGGAGTAAAAGGTTGATAGGATTAACAGAAAAATAAGTCGTCTTTGCTGAGTCATGTTAAAATGAGTTCAAATAGATATCCGTAAGAAAATAAAATCCATGGTGGGTCTTTCTCATTGAAGCCTGAATGAAGATTGTGGACTGCTATATTTTATGTAATTTTTTTCAGTAAATTAACTAAAACCCCTTAAGTAGAGTGGAGTTTCAGTCACAAGGAACTCTTGATTTGCTTTTGCTTTACAGTGGGGCCTGTCCTGCAAGGCAGTTACTATTCAGGTTGTTATGAAAGTCACAGTTCATAAACCATGAAGATAGGCATAAATGCTCCCATCACTGAAATGCATACATCAGCTTGAATTTTCTCTGAAATCAGATGCAGTTCAGATGTTGAACAGTTAGTTCAATAGGAAGGAGAGTTTTAATTTCTTCAATAAATGAAATTAAGAGATCTAATGCTTGATTGGCAAGTGTGTAGGTGGATCTGATGACTAAAAAGTAGGAACCCCTCTTGAACAGAGAGGAAAAAAGTGGGAAATGATACTTCAAAATATTTTGGCATTAGAGACAGTTAGAGATTACTCTCTAATATGGATTTCATATGTGAAATTATGGGGCTGATGAAAAGTGGTCTTCTCATACTTTATGCAAACATACTTCTTACAATGTACAAAGATCTGGGAGTATTTTGATAGATTTTCAAACCTGTGAAATGGGCATATTTATACTTATTTTACATAACTCCCAGAGGACTATTGAAGGAACAAGGTTATGTTGTTCTTCACACAGTGCAAACTAATAAGAAAACTACGTGCTTCAGAGTAGGTATGGTCTAGGTGTATCTCAATGAATACATAAACAGGATGGAGCCAAAAAAAAAGGGGGAATAAGGGAACTTGGAGAGCTGGCTGGAATTATATTATGTTGGAAAGCATAGCAGCAGTTAGTGTTAATGGGAAATCTGAAGGTGGCTGGAGCAGAACATACAGATGGATTCCGCGGGACATGAGGATTGCAGCAATGATAGAACAGACATTAATGTCTCCCACATTCACGTGCAACTGAAGCTGAGATTTCACTGGTATTAACTTCCAGTTTGAATTAGACTCCTATCACATTATCTTTTGAACCCTCCAAAAGAACGTAGTAGCTACTTTATTATTAGAGACTTAAGACCAACCTTTTACTCAAGGGTATCTGGAAAAAAACAGGTATTTTACTGCTGGAGGTTTGCCCCCTGGCATCTTGTCCATCTTTGTCTCAACTTGATGTGACTGAACAGACTAAACTTCTATGTTGCAATCAACAAAACATGCTAAACGATTAGTAGACATTTATTTTATTTGGAATTTTACACATTTTTTCTGGTAGAATAGAGTTTGTGCTTCTTATAATCAAACAAATATAGGCCCTAAAAGGAAAACAGCAGCAGTCTGCTGCTTTAACAGGAAAGAAAGAAAGGCTGAAAATTAGTTTTGAACCAGTCTCAAATGAAATGTCTGGTTGTGCTCAGAAGCAGGTGTTTTGATATAGGTTGATTCAATCTGCAATGAAAGAGTTTGCTTTTTCTAAGTAGAAAAACTGAAATGCTTTGGTAGAACTGAAATTTTTTGAGGAAACATTCCTATGAATGTTTTATTTTGTGCTGGAAAAGCATTTATAAAAAAAAATTACCAGACAGCTCTGCCATAATTCTTGCTGGATTTAGTAGTATTTGTATTATATTTTGTTAAGTAAATACACAGGCTTTTGTAGATCTTGTCTTTTTATAGCCTTTAAAGCTAGATTTTAACAGTGAAAGTTAGAAACTGAAGATCAAGTATCTGTTCAGTACATTGAATTTCATATCCATTATATGTGGAAAATAGCATGTTCCAAGAATTTTCTCTCTTCTCTTGTCTCAGCTTTTGGTAATCTTCTGAAAAGATCTGGGGCTCTATCTTCCTGCCATTCCTAAGAGGAATGAATGAGAGCTAATACAAATGGATTGATCTTGAGAGCAAAGTTAGAAGATTAGGAAAACAGGTAACAGACATGGCCAACCCCTCTCTTTGCCTCAAGAAGCCACTTTGCCTCAAGCAGCCACTTTACAGACCATTGCAAACTCACTCATAATCTATAAAATTCAGATATCCATCACTTTTACTAGGTAGTGTCTGTACCAATAGCTGGGATAAAATGAGATTACGTGTTGGTTGCTGATTTCTCACTATAAGTCCACGGTCATAACAGCCGTTAGAGGAGTTCTGTGGGGTAAAACGTTCACACACATACAGACCCACGAGACCTTATTAAGCTTAATAGTTCAGAAATGTTATGAGCAGTTATTTAAAAAATTATAGCCTGGCATCGTGCACAGATGAACAGATATTTCTCTATTCTTTAAACTTCTCTCTGTCATCTGCATGGGAGATGGAAGGTTTCTTGAATCTCCCTGCAGTTACGAGAGAAAAAGAGAAAAGATGAACTAATTTAAAATCTACCCTAAGGGAAAGTTCTTGGCCCTGGTGGTTTAAAGAAGATTTCTAGTAAACCTTTTTCTTAGCCTTCTTCATACATTTACTTGACATGCTCGTTTCCATGAGGGATCCAGGTGCATTCATTTCTGCCACTCCTGGTGCACACATTTAATTGTACAGATTACAGAAATGACATCTCCTGTAAACTGATCTTATTAATCCATGACGATAACTAACCTCTTAAAAAGTTTGAGCTTAGTCAATACCACACGAGCCAAGAAGTGACGATCTTGACCAGAGTGTTGATTTTCAAAATTAGCTGTGCTGAGGAGTGCATTCCCAACTGGGGGATGCCCTATTGCATTTATCAGAGCCTGCAGTGGTTTGAGCTGGAGAAAAGAAGGCTGGGGGGAAATCTTATCACTGTCTACAACTACCTGAAAGGAGGATGTAGCAAGATGGGGGTCTCCCTCTTCTCCCAGGCGACAAGAGAGATGACAAGACTCAAGCTGCTCCAGGGGAGATTCAGGTTGGACATTAGGAGGAATTTCTTTTTGGAAAGGGTTGTGAAACATTGGAATGGATTGTCCAGGGAGGTGGCGGAGGCACCATCCCTGGAGAGGGTCAAGAAATGACTAGATGTGGGACTTAGTGCCATGGTTTAGTTGACAAAGTGGAGATCAGTCAAAGGTTGGACTCTACGATCTCAGAGGTCTTTTCCAACCAAACTGATTCTGTGGTTTTGTGATTCTGAGCTCAGTGTTTGCTCTGGGAACCACAGCTGGTAGGAACATTGCCTTCTCAGTGCTGAGATGCGTAGGTGTATTATCTTTTCTTCACAGGAAGGCATGTCAGTTCAACTACAAACATTTATGCGGTAGTGTAAGAAGAATGATGGCACCCAAAAGTATCCAGTTTGTAGTATTTTGGGAATCGGATGGGTACTTTGATACATCCAAAGACTGATGGAAACCTTAGACCTTTCATTTTGTGCAAGGAAGAATGCACTTGATATTTTATGATATTTAAATCCTAGGATCTATTTTCCTAAGAAGAGTTTTATGTTGTAATGATTTTAATTTTACAGGCTCACTGGAAAAGTGATTTCCCATTTTACGGCTTCTATTTGTCTTCTCAATCATACGTTTTACAGATTAAAATAAGAGCAGGAGACTGATATTTGTGCAGGCAGGGAATATTACAAGATTCTTCTTTACACAAATAGATTAGTGACAAATCTTAAAAGCCCAGTCAACTCTACAAGCAATTTTAATTCTCCTCCTAATAGCTTATGATAAATACTTCTGAAAATGAACTCTAATGTACTTCATCTGGGTGTTTCAGAGTTTGGAGATCTTAGTGTCAGATACTAAACAGGGTCCATAAAACTACATTTATGAAACAAGTAAAGTATGTAAGTGAGTTCTTTGTGAGACAAAGTCACTGCAGCTTTGACATATGGAAAGTGAGATTTCTAGCAAGTGCTGTTTGGAGTGATGATCCTATTAGCAAGCCCATATCTTTATAACAAGTAAGTTGTATGGTATGAAAAGTCACACTTCACTAAATCAGACAGTTTGCACTTGTTTGCTTTTAATCAGTTTGTGAGGAGCCTGCAGTCTCTGCATTAACTGTGTAAACTGGGGAATGCTACAGCAATGCTTGAACAGAAAGTTTTCAGGATTTTCCAAGGTGCATCTATTACCTCAATTAGTAGTAAGCATGTGTCCTTGAATTGTTCTCCAATAGATATTCCTATTGAATGTGCTACTTTGCTGATAAAGCAGGATTTTTATTTTAGAAAATAAATTCTAACAGAAGATACTGTGTAGATTTACTGAGGACTTATTTATCCAAAACCACATCCTGGATAAATTCCAATTTGGGTAATATATTTGTTGCTTAGTTAAAGTTAACCTATCTTTATAATTAGATACACTGGGATACTCTAGTGGAATAACAGGAGGTCAGTTGGAATTATATTAATTTATACCAACGAGGATCTGGCTCAATACTTTTCTTCACTTCTTGCCGTAGGATCTCACTAGGGAGGCTATTAATAGAGTGGCAACATCACAAGGGAAAGGAAATGGGGAAAGGGGAAATTGGATAAGTCTTTAAAAATAAATTTAATCCAATCAAGACTACAGACAGTGTCAGAAATGAAATTCTAGTCATGCAGTTACTGCATATACTCATCATGGGACAAAGTTCTTCATTTTTCACAGTAGCACTTTCTGTATTCCGATTTTCCCTTTGTTTCTGGCAGTTGGTGTATTGTGATAACAGTGCATCATTCAGGTAAATGCTTTCCAATTATTTTAATGTATTCTTTTGTCCATCCATCTGGATTGATCTGCATTCTCTCTTAGAGTCTGAGCCAGGGGCCCAAGAAGCTCAGTTTGTCCCATGCTTGTGTGGCACCAAGTGAACACAGTATGAGACAGGGCATGACAACAAGCAAAGCCATAGCAAGGTTCACTGGTGCTTAGGGCAGACTCTGCTCCACTGGGCTTGTTTCACCTCACTGCTGAAGGCCCAGCATGGCCTCCCAGTCCCTACTGCTGGAGCAGGAGACAGTGAGGTGTGGGGGACTTTCGCCCTCTTTAGGGTTGTCTCACTCTGCTGTGTCTTTAATCACATCCATGTATGCATGCACACACAAACTCAAATTGTACCTGAATTCTCTGAATTCTTTGAAAAGGCATTTGTAACCAATGGAACATTATTTCAATTATTACTTGCTTGATTGAAGTAGGTCTCAGACCTGCTACCACGTTGGCCTCCTCCAAGTCTGTCATAGCTCATGGAGAAGGACAGTGAGCACTCCCAGCTTGATTTTCAGCTTCTCAGAAGTGCCAGCAAATCTCGTTCAAAAGGATGCCTTGGTGTCTCATGTACCTAAATGTAAAATGTTTGTTGTTTCTGTCTGTCAAAGTCCAAATAATAACATTGATTCTAAATACAATAAAGTTTAATAAATACATCTTTCTGTGTCAATGTCAGTATAATACTTAAATGAGTTAAGTGTATTTACTATATTGTTTCTTTTCAGTCAAAAAACAATCTAAAGAGAGAAGGCACTGTATGGCTTTCATTTGCATTTGTTTTATATTTGCAGTATTTGACATCAGATATAAATCTGTGCATATGTGCTGGTAAATACTGTCATTACTTTTTAAAAGGAGAAATCTTTACAGGAGTGTACTTAAACACAGAGTTATTGTATCACATCTTCAATCAAAGCTATGGACACTAATACTGCTTTTAGGATGACTTCTTTGTTTGTGTTATACATAATTTTTATGCATTGTGATCTGGCAATGGACATGATGTTAATGACAATATACTTTCCATTAGGCAAGCAGTACGGTTGGATCCAGCCTGATTTATAAAACAACAACACAACAACACTAGTTAGGGCATTGTATTCTACTTGCCAGATGGTTAACTCCCATGGGTTAATGAGTATACCCAAATTCTAGATGATTTAAGATGTCCTGCGGATATTTCCTTAGGTACGAGGATTGCTGGCTGTTAATTTACATGTGTACTGTATTTTTCCCTCTCTCTATTGGTCTCATGAGGATTCTGAATTTCTTTTTCTCCATAAAATGCTAATAAGCCATATTTAACACCTTCCCCTTTTGCTGCTCTGACCATCAAAACATTGTTTTCGGATTTCAAACACTTCATCTATTAGACCAAATTAGTTCCTCACAAAGAACCAGGAACTGGAAATTTATATTTATATACAGATACACTCTCTCACATTCAAACACATACATATATACATACATGTATTTATATATATATATACATACATGTATATAAACATGTATTTATATATATATACATACATGTATATATATGTATATACACATACACGTGTGTGTGTATATATGCATACACACATACATATATGTATATACATAATATACATACACACACCCTTTCCTTTTCAGCTTGTGCATACTATTTTCATAAGTGCATTTTGCTGGAATTTCTCATTACTTCAATGCAAGAAAATTGTTGAGCATATTAACAAATTTTTAGCAAACTCTAAAAGTCTAAGCAATTGATTAGTCTGGAATAAATCTATATTTTGTTTTATACCAAAGAAAAAGTCTATGTTTGGGTGTCATGGAGGGTTATTATCATTCTTGACAGCTGAAAGCCCTGAAAAGAATTTCTGGGTAGTGGTGTTACCTCTGACTCAGACTAACTGGCACATATTCACCTTGAGAGAGAGGAGTTTTAGAAACAACATGAAAGGCATTCATCTAGAGGGAAAAGACATGACTTAAGGACAGTTGTTTTATTCTTGCACATGGGGGAAAAAAAAAAGGTGAGTGGAAATTGCAGGGCAGTATGTCAGAATTTCAATGTTAACTGAAATAGAGATAGGGCAAGCTGTTTTATCAACATAACTGGCCATCAGCCTTGTTCTGGTTTCTAGCCCCTCTGTATTATCAGGTCACCTTATACCCCTCACATACATTCAAAAAATGTCGGCGATTAGGTACCAGGAAAGCTGAAGAGGGACTGCTGGCAAATGAAAAGAGAGAGCAGGGAATGAGGAACAGCTCTTTTGTACAGAAATATAGGTGCTGATGCTGTGAAATAGCTCAGTTGTGTTCCTTCTGGCATCAGTTGCTGGCATCATTTTGTGGAAGATACTCTAAGATTTTGTGGAAGATTCTCTAATGGAGAGTTCTTTTCTGATTCTCTTTTACCCGTGTAAGGGGCACACATTCCCTTTTACCTATACAGAGGTTGAATCTTCATTTTAAAAAAACATATTAAACTCTTAAGTTAAACAACATCCTGAGGCAGTAAGTTTCACAAGGTCAGCACATACATTGCATAAATCATATCTTTTTGTTTTAGATTAAATGCTTTTTCTCTACAACTTTTTTCAGCTCTTTCCTCTTTTTTGTTACAATGGTATTTTAATTTACTTTTTACTTTTCAATCCACTCTTCAGAGCATTTCATTTGTCTTTTTTAATCCACTCATTTTCTGTACCTAATGTTTGTGCAATGCTGTTTGAGCATTGCATGTTACTGCTGTTTCTACCACTCACAGCAGCAACAACAAACTTGGTGTTTACAGAAGACTCTCCACCCTCTTAGAGATAGTCACTGACTGCTTCTGGATTCTTTCTATCACTTCTTCCACTTAGAATGGCAAACGTTCAAAATGAGATTTAATCTGAGGGAAAGCCATCATAGCTACAAAGAAAAAAACCCTGTTTTGTGGCATTCTAGATGCATATTCTCCTCATTTTTTTTCTACTATAACTGTACTAAGCCAGAAAGTTTTCCTTGAACTATTCACTTAAACTTTTTTTTCCTTCTGAGTCACCACAGTTAATTTCAAAACCAGCAGTGTGAATGAGGTAGATAATTTCTTCCCATCAGCATCACTTGATGAGAATTCTGTTTCCTTGCAATAAAACTGAGGTACCTGGAAATATCATCCAAATATTTCAACAGCACATAAACCAAAAGTACAGGGTCATTAGAAAATGAGAAATGCAGCTGACCTTCATCAGCATATTTATATACCATTTCATATAGCAGAGACATCTCCCAGCAAGTTTGGACTCACTGCTGAAGTGACTGGTTGATGTTCAGAAAATCTGTCATTGTATCTTAGTGCTCCAAATTGGTTTTCAAGCTGGGATAATGTGCCAGGGACCCAGTGTGTGCCCTGCCCTGCCCTGCTCGAGGGAGGAAGAGGCTGGCAGTGTAAATTGCCACTCCACCCTCTCTACCTCCTAAAGCATATCAGTAATCTGAGTCAAAGACAAGGGGTGTTACAGACAGAAAGAGGAGGTACTTCTGTCGTGTTGCCCATGACAATTTGTGAGCAGAATGCTGGCATGCATGGGGTACTGAGCCACCCACAGCGCACTTCTGCCTGCGTGCCTGCATCCACACCAGCCTGGGTCAAGAATCTGCAAGACACCTTTCATCTGGCTCCTACTTCATTTTAAAGAAACCTGCTTCTCTGACTGTGAAAGCCTTATTTCCAGACTGGGTAAAATGATGAGAATCTGTAACTTGAAGATTTACTTGCTCAGGGACCTCTGCAGCTAATTTGTACCATGAAGATACACTCTCTGGAAAGTCCTTCTGAGGCTGGAGATCAGCCTCAGATAACTGCACAGACCTCTAGGAGAGTGCCAAGCCAAGCAAATACTGTTCACTCTGCTGGTTTGTGCACTTCACTTTTCCCAGTTTCCTTGACTCATTGTTTGCTGCATTAGCAGCACTGCCCTCTGTGTTCTAAGGATGCATTAAAATGGCAGCTCATGCTCCATGTACCTGTTTGGAAACTTAAAAGCCTGGATGATGCAACCAAGTCTGATGTCATGGACTGAGGCCACAGTCACCATGACCAACCACACAGTTATGGGACAACATCAGAGCAGAAATACACAACTGTATCATCAGCAAAATGCCTGTTGAGGGCCCGTAGTGACAAACCACCAGAACTACAGGGACTTTGTTTACAACCCTGCCCCTTCTGCTTCAGCTTTTACATATCCACAAATGCTGCCAGGTCTGATCCCAGGGAAGTAACTCTTATAGTTGTGGTAGGAGGTAACTGTGGCCACTGTATTACATCTTCTCTGGGAACAAATAGGCTGAATGTTGTTAGTTCCAGATAAGGAACATCCTGACCGGTTTCTTACTGACAGGACAGCTGGCAACAGGAAGATGGCAAAGCCTGCTCAGGGCTCCTTAATTCACAGAACCCTGGTGACCAGACAAGACATTAAAGTGTAAATTTTATATGTAGCCCATTTTCTGCTCATTGACTAAGTTTTCAAGCCTAATCTCTTAACACCAAAAACATAAAAAAATCTGACAAGAGTCTCATCACAAAAGGACCAAATTATATTCTCGTGCACAAAATCCAATGATAATAGAGATAAGAAATCCATAGTATAGTGGGCAAAGAAACAAGCAGCAAACAAGAAAAGTATAGACTAAGTGAGCCAATATATGGAAGGAGTTACGGGCTGAATGCCCATCTATGGAAATCTAATCAACATGGACTGAATACGACTCTGCCACCCAAACAGAGCATTATAGGATGCCAGCTGCATCTGCTTCCCCTCCTAGTTATTCCTATTTTTGAGCATAAACCAAGCTCTTAGAGAGTTACTTGTAATAGCATACCCAAATAAGCAATGCTGTGAGAGATGTCGTAAACCTTTAAATTGCCATTAGCTAATCAAAATCATTGTTCAGTGACCATTATATTTTATTAAATGACCACTGAATCAGAATGTTCCTACTGATTTTCAATTACAATGTAGAATAATTGCCAAGACTCAATAGCACCCATTAGCAGCACTGGGACTACTGAAACTGCTGCTACCAGGAGGAAATTCAGTGCTTAAGAAGGTAAGTTAATTTCTTCTTGTAAATTATTATTACTAGCCAGGCATATTTCAGAAAAGGTTTCCTAACAGTTACTAGATGTAGTCACAAACAAGGGTATGACCCTCCTCTTCTACTTTCGAAAAGTCCCATCTCTTCTGTTTGAGAAGGAGTAAAAGGGAGCAGCACAAAACACGCAAATGGAAGGGCAGAACTTCTTCCTCCATGAATGGATAATGCCAGAGGCATGGAGGATTACAACACCTCACACCTTGAAGTGGATGCTTCCTTGGCACAGAAGCACCTCAGGAAATAAAATACTTTTAGCACGGTTGAGCCATGACATATTAAACCTGCTATGTAATGTGAAAATGCCTTTCAGCTTCTATTACTAAAAATGTAACAATCATTCTTGAGGTCTTCCTGCAGTGATAGAGGAGAGATAATTTGTGATTTACATAACTACAGGGAGCATCTTCACAGAAGAGTAAAATACATTCTATGTGTATGTGTGCTCCTGCAGAGAAATCTCTTTTCACTTAGTGTACTGGTGAAGGTAAAATAATGAATAGCCAGGTAGCAACGAGTTAATTCTCCCAAAGGAAACAGAAGCACGTAGTTAAATACTACATCACAAATTACCATTTTTATGTCACCACCTCACCATGACTTTAGCACTAACCCATCTCTATCTTCATACTCTCATTAGGATATAATGCATATTCATGGTCCTGATTATATAGCCACTTTCTTGACTTGTTTTAATTGTGCATAAAGACATTGTGACAGGAGACCTGACCTTTTCAAGATCATTTTCTCTCCATTACTTTTCACAAAGCTATTAACTTGTCGCCTTCCATAAGATTGCAATAATTTATTTCCCATTAATAAAAAATTCCTGGTGCCATGCAAATTAAAATTTATTCAGCAAATAGAATTCTTTGGATTATTTTCTAATGGCTTTATATACTTCCAGCTTAGGAAGAAAAATAATATTAATGGATACAGGCTGAGTGGATAATTGCATACATTGGAGAAAAATGAATATACAACTGGTACTGTGGTTTACTGCACACCAATTACCCAGAAGAGTTCCTTTACTTCTTTTTTCAAGGAATATATTCAATAATTTATTTGGGATATCATTATAATCTTGAAATTATTCCCATTATATAAAGGGCTTGGCAACCTGATGCACAAACAACAAATGTTGGTGTTAAAAAACCCGCATTAAGCAGAAGTGCTTGTAAGTGTAAATGAAACTAAGGGGAGAAGCAACTTTGACAAAGTT
Organism: Edolisoma coerulescens; assembly: GCA_013397115.1. Classification (NCBI taxonomy): domain Eukaryota; kingdom Metazoa; phylum Chordata; class Aves; order Passeriformes; family Campephagidae; genus Edolisoma; species Edolisoma coerulescens. The sequence continues at coordinate 517,832 of VWZW01001197.1, forward strand.
TCAACAGAACTGCAATAGAATTAAAGAAGGGTTTCATGGCGAAGTGATAGACAGAGTTTGTATTTCTCAAGATTTTTCCAGTAGGAATGAGTTACGCTGAAATTGCATAACATATTAATGACACAAAGGCTTACATTTTCTGAGAACATTTCAGCCTTGAGCACTTGATAAAAATATTAATATAATAGGAAAACCAGAGCATCATAATTCAGCAGTATTTATTTCCTTTTTTTACAACTGAAAGTATGATATGCTCATAAGCTTATTTACATAAGTTCCTATTGGGGAAAATAGCTCATGTACATTTCAAGCTATGTATTAGTGATATACAGAAACTACTGCACAAACAGATATTTCAGTGTTTAGAAGCTGGCAAAAAAACTGCAAGCCACGTAATTGCAGCCAGTTCAAGTCCCTGACCATCTACACGGGAGTGATGACAATAAAAACTCAGTGACATCTTGTTGGAATGTTTCAAGGCTGTAGAAAAAAAAAGCCATTAAACTTTCTACTACAAAGTCACAGAAAATGAGCTGAAAGAGGAACCTTTGGTTACCTGCCCTGTCTGCCAAATGACTCAAAGTAGCTCCCACTCCACCTCAGGGCAACTGTAAACACTTGCTTAGAAATCTTTTAAAAACTGCTGTATGTGTTATACATTGAGTAGTTCGGCTATATGTAGGAAAGCAAGGTGTTTAATTCATTAGCAAGATGAATTCCAATAGGGAAATACAGAGAGTTTGCATGGAAAGACATGCAAGGAGAAAGAAGGAATGGTTGGGGAGGGAAAGTAGGCTAGAGCACAAACCACTGCAAAACAAGCCCTAGAAGAGAGAGCTCTAAATGCTCTTCTAAATGCACTTCTGCCTGCAAGTTCATGGTAAGGATTAAGTGATTAAACTATGCAATTTTCCCAGTCCTTTAAATACGCAAAACTAGTTACCATGTGGACCCCCCTTAAGTGCTGCTTTAAAAGAAACAAATTGCAAATAATTACAAAAATCCAATTTAATTTTGTAGTTTATCTCAATGCAAGGAAAAAAAATCAGAAAATTTGCTGGTTTTTTCAGTTGGCTTATACTTGTTCAAATCCCACTTTTCCTGTCTTAATGTAACTAAATGAGTTTGTTAGCCCAAACCCACGGTTTATCCCAGAGTATAGGTGTACTGACACACTTTAAATTCACAGTCTGCAAATCTCTTAAGGAAGTGTTCATAGTATAATATGAATGGCAAACATTCAGTAATAGAAAAAGCATTCAAATCTATTGCAGCTTTATCAAATCTATTCCTTTCCTCACACAAATTACTTTCACAAGTCCACAGTGGTCATTACTGATCCCTGAATACTTACCAACAGTAATCACAGTGATGTGCATAAGCATTGCAGAAAATTAATTACAGCTTGTCTTTCATAAGATTGATGCCTCTTTCCTATTAGTAGGGTATCAGGTACTTTCTTTTACTTTAGAAGGTGAGAAAGAATGGTTTAAATGTGCAAACTAGTGGAAGTTGAATAATAGGACAAGGTAATTTCTCGTGAAAAAGTTATTGTAACCTTCTCTGTTAATAGGTCTTTGCTAATAAGGAACAGATTTGTACAGATGCTGAAGATGTCTAGAAAGATTTGGCATTTCCTTGTGCAATTGCCTGCATGTAGCTGCAAGACCTATCATGAAACAGTTGTATTAGGGATTTCAGTGGAAGATGGAATAATTTAATTGCCAATTTAGGCTGTGTTTGTATTTGAAAAATTACAGATTTAGGACTCTGGGAGAAAGAGCTGGCCACAAAATGATGTTTTCCCTCATGAAAAAAGATGAGTGAAGATGAACATTTTTGTTTGCTTTCACAAAACACTGTGAGAGATTCTCAAAAAGCCTTAAATCAAATATTGAAATATTTGTTTTAGTGAAAAAAATCTCAAACAAAAAAACAACCCCAAAATCAAACCTCAATCTGTTTACACAGAGCATTTTTTCCATTTCACTTTTGTAGGAAAAAACAATTTTTTCAAAAGCATTTGTTAGAGAGCTTTATATCATACATCACAGTCCATTGACCCATGCTGTCCTCTGCTAACATTTAAAGCAGCAAAACATGCTGGACCAAGTTTGTATTTGGGGCAACTTTGCAGCAGTGTTGAAATAAACAGAGATACACTGGGGGATTAACTGGGTCTGGTTTGCCTACCACAAACCCAACAGCTTAATTTTCCAACAGTCAACAGTATTCTACATTTATTACAAGAATACAGCTCTTACTAAATCATTGCATCAGTTGTGTTTTCCACACTGATGCTCACTTACCATTAAACTGAGCTCTGCAACATTGCAAAGAAAATCTTCATATCTTGACCTAATTCAATAGTCTAAGCAAACATGACAAGTACCTACTTCATAATGCAATATGATGTAAAGGTGGGGCTTTGCTCCCCTTTACTTTGCAGATGGGGATATTCTGCATGCCTCCCACACATCTCCATCCAAATGCACAATATGGATGTTTTATCTTTCACAACAGGAACCTTCTGTTCACAGATATGTCAACATTCCTGAGAATATTTCTGGATGTTGCAGTGTTGGACCTTACCTGAATACCAGATAGTTTGTCCTGTGACAGTGATACAATACAGAGAGGAAATCCAGCTCTCCCCAAAGCCCTAATATTCTATATGGTTATCAAATCTAAGAACTTAGGAATCATTGCTGCTTATCAACATGAGTATGAGTTTCAGCTTTTACTTTGACTGAGCCAAGATTTATTCATGTCTTGATTTTTCAGCAAATAATTTATATGCATATTTTATATCTAGCTATGTAGCAAGATATGGTATCCTACATACAAAGCCAACCTTATTTTCTCATTCGGTATGAAGCAGAAGTTTATATCTGTAAATGATAATATGCCTCATTTGTTAAGTTGCCTCTGTTCAATTTTTGCAAAAAATACAAATATGCACTGTTTTTTAAAAACATGGTACAACAAGGAGGATACACATAGCTGTAGAACTGATGCAGACAATATCTTTTATAATGTTCTGATGCACCATATCAAAGATTTGTCATTAAAAGCAAGCATACTATCAAGTGAGAAAGTAGACTTACATTGCAATTATTTTCCTATTAGCTGCTGCCCATTGCTTCTGACAGGTATAAATTAAATCTCGCCAGGTTGCCTACAGATTAATGAGTTCCAAAACTGGCATTTAATTGTTTGGGAGTAAGAGGCAGAAAAGGAAGGTATCTGCAAAAAAATCTTTATCCACCTGTGATTAGAAGATATTCTCATTTCTTTCTGCTTTTCCTTTCTCCCCTGGCATCGTTTGGGTGATAACTGACACTTCTATCAGAGGATTCCTTTCGACGCAGCAGAAACTTGCAGCTGAGGCAAGGCCAGAATTAATAATCTGCGTGAGCAAACACACAGCTGCTGTTTGTGGAGAGAGATTCTATTAACGAACAGTGAATTCTCATAATTAGCTGAGCGGTTTCTGCAGCTGCCTGCCTGACCCCAGACTACACAAATTGTGGGTGGTGTTCAGCCTCTAAATCAATCTTACCTAATTACTATAAGCATGTTCCTCCAGTCCTAATGACTGAGGGGGGTGGGGGGAGGAATAGACATTTCCTTACCCATTCAAATGTTCCTCTTATTAGATTCTCCTTTGTGCCTAAATTCGTATTTTTTTCTATTAGCATTTCTAAGGGTATACAGGTGTGGTTACAAATCAGAAGCACAGAAGTATAATTCATGTCCTACAACCATGTGCCAGTGTGTGTCTGCTTTGCAAACAGTAGCAAAATGTGTGCTTGTTGGAAGCATCTGCCTTGCTTCAATTCACAAAACATAATTTAAAACACACATGTCTGTCTGGATTCAAAGCCTTTTCTCTGCCCTACTTCCCCTCCCCCCCAAATTAATGTGACAAAAAATGAAAAAATCATGAATGGCGGTGCCTTCGTCTGGTCTGAAGCACAGTTACTACTGTCTTGTCACGTGGCGCCCAAGAAGACGGGCGCATTTGTCACTCGGGAAAGAAAGGGATGCCTTCCCTGGCGGCCCGTTGCTCAGTGAGGGGCTTCGTCTTCCCAAGCCGGGGTGGAGCACGGAGCCAAAGGGCTCACCTGCACGGCTGTGGGCAAACCTGGGGCACCTCCACCTGTGGCAGCGCATCAGGAGTGCAGCTGCTGCCGTGAGGTCCCTGCACGGCATCGCTCTGCAGGAGGAGCGGCTGGAGCCCGCCCAGCGCCCGGGCGGTAGAGTCACTCCTCGGCAGCTTTTATTCCTGGTGGGGGAAGGTTACTTAGTATTCCCAACTAAATTAGATATGTCTGTTATGACAAATTCTCCCCAAAAAATCAGTCTCCAGAACAAAATCCCTTACCCATCCCCATCCTTTGTCTGCTTGTGTAGCCTCACAAGCAAAGGCTCCCTTTGTCACTTGTCTGACATGGCCTGGCTTGCAACAGCTCCTCCCTGATGGTAAAATATACTGCTGGTGTCTGCAGCTCTTCACTTCTTGGGAGTCCCAGGTCTTCAGCTTCTCCTTTGGTGTCCTTTCAAGGATTTGACTTGTTATCTGTTTCTTCCATCAGAACTGGCAGCGCCCAGAAGATCTGCATCCTGGGCTCCTTCTTTATTTTAGCTCAAATTTGGATCCAGGGCAAGTCATTAAGGGCCTGAAAATGAGCTAGCTGAGTCTGATTCAGTGTTGACCTAGGCAGTAATTGGATATGGTTAATGTGAAATCAGACATTTGCTGTAATTTTGAGATTAATTAATTTAGGAATGAATGCACAGACAGCAACTTCGAGTGAAGCTTTAAGAATGACTGGAAATATTAACTCTCGGGAGTTTCATGTAGAGGTCCAAGTATTACAGAATTACCAGCTTTGCTAGAAGAGGGCAACATCTCCCAAGTTATTTTAAACATGTTTAAGATGATATCTTTGCTATGATTATAAATCTCACGGGTTTGTTTGTTAACGACCAGGTTTTCACCTGCTGGCCAGTGACAACCTTGCTGGCAAGGACAAAACTCCAAAACCAACATTATAGCAATGCAGAATTCAGATTCATGGAAACCAGCAGGGAGGGGCAAGAGGAAGGGACAGCTTGTAGGGCAACCAAATTATATAGAGATATAAGAACAATACATTTTTTACAGCACTACCACTTATGATCATTAAATGTTTGTCAATCAACAAAACCTCAAATGGATTCATTACTCACATTGCTTATAAATTGCTTTGTAAATTATTTTTCCTTATAAACTGTTAGAAACTCTGAGAACATCCAGTAATTTGAATTTGAGATTTAGATTTAATTTTTCACTTTCACAAGTATTTTTGTTTCTTTATTGATTGATTCATCTTGGAACTGGCAGCCCGAATTTCAAGCATTTCAATGTTAAGATCCAGAACATAACTGGAAATTAATTTGTCTGAAGCAATTAAAAGCTGTGGTGTATAATTTCATCTTCCCAAGTTCATGTCATGGCTAGTAAAGCTTCTGAATGTTTATACAAAGTGGAAGCTGTAGGGCCATAATAACATCAAATCTATTTCACAGAAAGACATGTATTTCCGAGAATATTTTTTAGGAAGGAATGATTAAAATAATTTCCTGTCACACATAATGTAAAGAATTATAATATATTACACTGTCAACATGTCTTCTCCAGATAAAGAGAATGAACTGAATTTTATACGTAGAATCTTTCTTGGAATCAATGTGAAAAAAACCACTTTTTGCCAAGTCAACTGCAACGCTTCAGGTTCTTCATATTCGTAACAGGAAATTTCATGTCATGTAACTTAATGACTAGTTCTTTAGTGCCACTTGTACCAGGTAATGCTACACCAGAAATCCAAAATCAAATAACCATGGGCCTTGAGTTAGCAGCATAAAGACCAGTCTGTATCCTGCACACCAACAGCCCAGCTGGATTTGGCCCTCTAGGTCATCTTACTCGCATCCAACAAACCCCATTGACAATAACGCTCTTTCAAGCACAGCGTCATATACAAAATTTGGTTGTAGTCATTTATAGAGGTGTTTGGAGGGAGCTTCAGTAGGTAAACAATAAATGGGACATAATGCCTGTGTATATTGTCTGCTGCATGTTAGTAATACACAATAGAAGTCATTTCTGTCTGTTAAACGTATAGGCTTCTTATAATATTAACAATAAAACCCTGCCTGAAATATTTTCTGAAGACACACATCTGTTGCAATCTATTGCATGTACAGAATGCAGTCTCCACAACAAATCTTAAAAAAAAAAAACATGTTGGTCCAAATAAGCAAGGTAGAACCCAGGTTATAACAGGGAAAAGAAGAATATTTTTCCATTAAATTTGTGTAATAAATATTTGCATTTCCTACGTCAGTCAAGAGAAAGTCACAATGTGTTTAGATCCTGTCTTACAACAGAAAACTAGGAATAAAACAGTCCTTCAGAACTCCCCCAACAATTTGTTTTCATAGACAAGGTAATGCAGGGCACTCTCATCACAAAGCCTAGCCAGTAAATAAGGATTTGTGGCAGCAATAAGGGACTTGTTCTGTACCTGCATTCAATAGACACAGTCAATGTACAAAATAAGAGTAAGTATGGATTCAACTAAAAAAAATTAAAAAAAAAAAAGAGACAACAAAAATCATCTGGCTAGGTATATGGAATGAACTAAAGCACCTGAAAATTATTCATCTCTTCCTGCCTTTGCCAAGGGGAAAGCTCTTATGCTGCTCACATAGTCTGGTCCAGCATCCCCTCGAATCATTGGCCATCTTTTTGTCTAAGGCCCACGTGTTCATAGATAGCAAGAGGTCTTGTTTTCTCTTAAGCTTTTAAAACTTTACCAGTACTTTTTTCTTAATACATTCATCTGAGAATGGCTGGGATCTGAGGGCAGAATTTCTGTCTTCAAGGAAGAAAACCCAGAACAACAACAAAACAAACACTGTCTCACTTCTGAAGAGAGTTGTCCTTCAGCCAGGGTCCAAAGGGAAGTGATAGCTGTGCACAAGGGCAGAGCAACATGAAACATGCCTCCATCCCCAGAAATAACAATTCCAGCTCACTAAACAAATCAGCTCAAGTCTTATAAAGCCATGGATGCTGCCATCTTTATCATATTTTCTTTAGAGAATGGGAAAGATTTTCCAACTTTTTTCCTTGATCAAAGCTGGCCTAGGACCCAGCTGTGTAAAGAAGGAGGTTATGCCAAAGTGTTGGAGATAAGCTGATGGCAGAAGCCCAGCACAGACTCATGCCAAAGGGTTTTATCAGCTTTCCCGGCCTGTTGACAATTCAGTGATGGGGGATCTCTAATGATCCTAAGGAAAGTACCCCAGAGGAGTGAAGAGGCAGCTTTTACAGTGGGGTTGTGTGGGGAGACGGGACTTTTCAAAAAGCTGAGGACAGCCTGGAAAGGAGAAGAAAGAACAAGGAAACAACAGGTTACCAGCACTGTGTGATTTAATACTAGGCAGCCGTAAATGAGCAAAATGATTAAATTAACTCACGTCCCCTTGTCCATATTTCCACCATTTTGACCCATGCAGCAATTTATTACCCTGGGAAAAATACTAAATGGGCCTATGAAGAAACATGGGTACAGATCCACAACGCTCTACAGCTTGGTTCACATCAAATTATCAGTGTCTTATTGCATCTATTTACAAAGTTGTGCTTAGTTTTTCATCTATTCTGAGCAAAAGTATGGCTCCTCTACAAAAATCCAATTCAATCAGTAGACCTTAAGAAAATTACCTGGGGAGACAGACCAGAGCTCCTCTCCTAAGGATGTGCAGTCTGAAAATCTGGGAAAAAAACAAAAACAGCAACCAGCTTGATTTTTGGACAATGGAGTAACGCGCTGGTTACATGTTATGCTTTATGTTATTCTCGTCCTCTAAGGAAGCCAGAAGTGGTGGTCAGAGTCCTAGTTCTTTAGCAGGCAGACAAGGGCTCAGGTAGCAGCAGCTGCTCATTTTTCTGAATTGAGCCTTACTACTCAACCAGAAGTGCACTATTGTATGAAATGAACTTTGTTTTCTCAAAGGATGTCTTTCAATCAGAATGTTTGAAAATCAAAGCTGAATTCTCTCATGGTAATACCTACTTTGAGGATATATACACTTCATGTAAATTGTTTTAAACAGAGTGTTATGAACAATATGGTCATGGGGCATACCAAAATCATTAGATTTTTGTGTTGGGGGATATCTTCAACATTTTGCTTATCAAGTTACCTTACCTGTTAGTATGGTTGTATTTTGTCTAATGTGTGACTGAAACAACACACAAATTCCACTCTCCCTTTTTCTAGATGTCTCATTACAAATGTTTACTATTTAAAGTGTGCAATTATAGAAGTTTTAAACAAAAATAATTTATTAACTAATACTCAACTGTACATACATGCTATATTTTATCCATCCAGCTGTGGCTAGATAACAAAGTTGCTACTGCCACCTGAACAAATATCAGTGGGAAAATCTGTAATTTTGAAATCTTCATAGAGGATCGATCATATCTTAGAGCACATCAGAGAGGCAAGGAATTTTTTAATCACACTTTCCTCTATCTTTGCCATAGAAACTCAGAAGATGGCAGGTCTGACCCCAAATCCTGAAGTTCTGAATCAGCCTTGGTGTTTCCTGCCATCTATTGCTGCTTCATGATTCCAGTGGTATATTGCCTTTCTATAGGCAGCTCACCCCCTTCAAATTGTGTGTATGAATGAGTCTCCCAACAGTCAAACAGGCTAAAGAGAGCATATTTCAAAGCAGATATAGCTGCACAGATCTGTACTCTTGTCCCTGTTTTTAACAGACAATTGAAATATGTTCAATTCGAACTCTGTGTGTAGTGGTACCATCTTTAGGTACATTTGAATCCTTAATAATCTGCCCCTAAATCTCCAGTATAGCAAAGTCTCAACACATACTTGACTCAAAAGGTAAAAGGACATATTTTTCTATAGGATTCATGTTTGAGCATTTCATTGATCTGGGGCCTCAGTCCCATAAAAGGCTGCATGTGTGACACCCAAAGAATAAGATATGGACACAGCAGGTAAGACACATTGTCATGTCAGTGCACAGAGCCAGAAATGCACAGTGCCAAAGCAAGGTGTGGCTGGAAGGGACCTCAGAGCTTGTTCCATCACTGACTCAGTCCCAAGGCAAGAGCAGCTCTACCTAGAGCATCCCTGGCAGGTGTTTTACACAACCTACCCAAAAAAACTGCACCACAGTCTCCTCAGACTCCTCTGCTAGTTTTAGCACTGGAAAATTCTTCCTAATGTCTAATATGAATCTTCTGTGTCATTATTCCCACTCTTGTCCTAGCTGCCTCTGTCCCATATGTGAGTACCAGAATTTCCCTCAAACTGCCCCCAGCAAAAATAACACAAATCCTTTCAGCCTTTCCTCCCAGGTAACTTTTTTTCTAAGATTTTATAATTTTCTTCTAACTCCTACACCAAGATGTCTAAAATCGGCCACACTGCTCTGGCAAGGGGAATGGACAGATCATTTCATCTGTCTCCCCATGCATACACTCTTAGTTGCAAAGCTCAGTAAGACATGTTTGCTTTTTCTGTGGTAGTTGAACATCATTGACTCACATTCTGTTTGTAAGCCAGTGCCATCCCCAGAGCATTTCGTGCAGAACTGCTGCAAATCAGATGTTCCTGACAAAGCCACACCGACACTTTCCTGTACTTCTGTTTTGTCTGTACTCTGTAAAACAAATCATTTGATTATGTTTGGTAAGAACTGAAGTTGAGATGTTTATGTATAACAACAGGCACCAGCTACACTCATTTGCTGCTATTTTGACAATATCCCTCTTTCTAAAGCTACAAGCAGAGCTTATGGTTTTTCCCCTGGATTTTTAAGTATCCTAGTGTGAAGCCCATCAGACTCAGCTTATCTGAAAGCGTCTAATGAGTAGTCTCATCAGCTCCAATGAGATGCATGTGCAAAGTTAAGCCTGTACTCAAGTGCTTTCCTGGATCAGGGCCAGAAAGCTCAGCACTTTACAGGACGAAGCTGCTTTAAGTTTTCATGATTGGCAATGGAAATACAGGACTACCCAAAAAGGATGTGCCCACACCTTGCATGGCTCAGGCACAGTGTAAGAACATAGAGGTTATAGAGCAGTGCATTGTATTTCCCTAAGGGAAAATGTCCAGCTGTTTTCAGGTCAGGAGGAATGCCCAGACCCACTATGCTTAGAACAAAAAAGAAGCATCTATATGACCTATTAGCCCATAATTACTACTGATATAGCAGCGATACATCTCCAGTATGCAAAGAGCCTGTTAAAAAATGGAAGAAAACAAACTAGCATAACAGCACTTTTGTGTAATAATTTGGGCAATAAGCAAGTAAAAGAATCATGATTTTGAAAGGACTGCTCTTTGTGGGAAGTCCTTGGATTTCTGGACCACTTAATTCAAGACCCATACTTGCTGCAAAGGTAACAGAATCCAAGTGTAAATTTTAATAATTGCAGCAGTGATTACTTTTGGTTCTTGGCAGTTCATTACTGACTGCACAATTCCAGAGGCTCTCGTTAAATGGTCCATGGAATGAATCAGGCATGGAATTAACCTATTTTGAGTTCCCTGAAGCTTATGTCCCATGAAGGAATATTCACATACCTCTCCTGGGGCCAATCCTGAAAGCCCTTCCTCATACGAGTAATCCTTACCCACACCAGGCTGCTCTTGACTTCAGTGCCAGCATTTGTGCTAGCAGAGGCTGTGCTTGTGGGTAATCATTTGCAGGACTGGGTGCGTGGTTTTCATGTTCCATTTGACAAAAGCAAATTACTTGTGGGCACAGTCCCAAGTCTACACAAAAAATTACACTTACTTGTTTAAAAAGAAACAGCATTTCTGTTACATTCTTCCTTCCTTTCTAATTGCAAGCACATTTGTGCTCTGTCCTAACGGAGGCAAATGCCGGCGAGATTGGGAGCAGTGGTTGTGAATCATTATTAACTGCACAGCGCTGTTCAGATGCCAGCTGTGATGATCCGTGGTCTGTCTGCTAGAATTCCCCAGGGAAAAAACATCTGGGAAAGGGTAAAGCTAAGCAGAGGGCTAATAACTATCATGAATCCCTTTCTCTTTTTCAAGGATTCCCTTTTCAAATGTTTTGCTTAAACAAAAAATCAAAGAGAAAATCCATTTCCCCCCCATATTGCTTCTTTTAGTCTAAAGCCTGCAAAGATGCAGAGTGCTGCAGTGTTTCAGCTTTCTTCCTTTCTGGCCTGAGTGACAGACTCAGGAGGTATTAGTGTACTGTCACCTGGTGTTGTCTCAGTGTTGTCCACACTTCCTGTTACTGTTCATGGCATTGCTCACAGGCAGTGGGTTCTGGAAGCTGCACAATGGGCACAGACACACTGTTTTCAGTACAAAGAGCCTCGGAGCCGAGCCAGTGTAACCAAAATCAAAAGAGATCTTAACATGCAAGGTCTGAACAGGCTCCTCTACATTGCTGAGAATAATCTGCATGTGTCTTCTCAGTATTTTTAATGCATGACCTTTGGAAGCCAATCTTAAAACTGCGACAGGAATATTGTACAGTAATACTATCTCTATGAAAAACAAAGCCAGTGCTTTAAAGATAAGCTGGTTGGTTATTTTTTCTTTTTCTACCTGTTTTGGTCAACACCAGATTAAGACCTGACAAAATTCTCCGACTTTTCTTATATGAATAATATAACTAAACCCTCCTCTATTTCTGTCAGATGAGTGGATTAGCTAGAGTCAATGAAAGTTTTGAATCATTTAAAGAAATCTGTAAAGTCTATTCAGACAGTGGTGTCCTTTCCTTTCCTTTCCTTTCCTTTCCTTTCCTTTCCTTTCCTTTCCTTTCCTTTCCTTTCCTTTCCTTTCCTTTCCTTTCCTTTCCTTTTCCCTTTCCTTTTTCCTTTCCTTTTCTTCCTATGGTATATGGACAGGTGTGGAGTTAAAATAGAAACCAGCTGGTGTTGTCCTAAACTGCTTCTCCTAATCCTTCAACAGTAACTGGTCTGGGACAGCAATGTCTCCAGTTTATCTTAGTGGAAACATCATGTTGAGCCAGATACTATAAAGATTTTTTTTCTGGAAAATTATGACTCAGATGAGACTGGAAAATTCATTTTCATGATTTAAATTTAGATCTCCAAAAGGAAAAGATCAGGGGCTAATCTTTCAAAGCCTCTCTCCCATACTTATTCTTTAGCCCTGAGTGTAGAAAGTCATTACTCAAAACCTGCAGACCTGGTTATTTCACTTGGATATCTGAGGTGACATGAGGATTTTGAAGAACATGACAACAAAGGTACTAAATTGGTGAAAACCTTGCATAGGCAATACCAAGGTGAAGCCTTTGCCCCACTTTTGGGACATAAAATTCAATTACCTGCTGACACTGAAGATGTGGCATTGGCTGACTGCTGGTAAGCCCAGCAGAGAAGCTGCCACTTATCTTTCTGTATGAAACCTTATCAGGATTTTTTTTGGAGCACTTAATTTTTGTAAAGCTTTTAAAACACTTCAGGCATTTGAGGACTCACAGCATGTTAAGCGTAGAAAAAAAACTGTCATGAAAGCAGAATACCAGGAATAGTGCAAGGGTCTCGCTGCATAGAAGTACACGTTTCTTCCCAAAAGCATGAAACCAGAGCATAGGGACCTCTTGGTCATTGCTCCAGGTTCAGCAAGGGTACTTTTTATCCCCTTCAGAAACTTGCAAGGTTCATCTTGGCATTGGCTAGTTTTTCCTTCCTCAGACTCTAGACTGAAGGGCTGTCCCAGGCTCCATAGTTTTTAATAGCTGGAATTTATGCATATGCTCCTTCTTTCATGGACATGTAGATAGTGTTCATGTCATAAATAACTAGAAAGCAGGCACAAAATCAATATGTGGAAAGCTGAGGCTTAAAATGTGGTATAACATTTTAATGATCCCACGTAGGGCAATAAAGAGCTCTGGCACTGAACCGGAGACAAGGTAACCAGAAACTTGGCTCCTCCAAAAGAGCAAGGTGCTCAAAACAACTGACACTGAAGCAGAAGACAATCAAAACCAGATTGAGATTCACTGAGATGCAGCAATAGATCTGTCAAGCCCAGTCATGCACACAGCCAGCCCCCTAAACAACCTCTGGGTATCATTTTTGTTGGAGTGCAGCCACCAGCTGCTCTGAGCCAACAGCGACCCCACTTTGAGGCTCTGCTGCTGACCTCCAATGCTTTAATTCCTCTGCATGCATATTTTAACATTATTACAAAAGGTTTCATTTACAATTCACAGGCTGAGCAACAATGAGTACATTTCATGGAGGTCAGCCTCAACCATTCCTCCTAGTGATGGAATTATAGTTTAAACAGCTGGAGCATGGTCCCAGGAGGGACACTGGGATATGGTTCCTTTACAGCAGAATAAATCCATCAGGCATATTTCATGTGTCTGATAACATTAATAGATATCAGGGCCTTTTAATATTTAATGAACTCACTTAGAGGTTGTTTACTAGAGAAGAAGCAATCAGAAAGGTGATCACAGTCTTTTGATCTCTAATGACAACAGCAAAACCCAAATTTCAGCCAATGGGGTCAGCCTTCCTCTCTCCCCATGCCCTCCTGCTGCCCCTGTGAGCCCTATCAGAAGAAGCTAACTCATTCGCAACCTGTTTCAGCTTCAGAATGTGCAAGGGTGTTTTTAGTTTTGTGGTTCAAAAGTTAATAATTTCCATGTTTCCCACAATTTAATAGAGATGCCAGAAACTGTCAAATAGCTTTCAGTTTAGTGATGGAGAAAATGGGAAAGACAACTTGCAGAGGCATAAAGCAAACTGTGTACTGCTAAGAGGAGCCAGAATGAGCCTGGGTGTGCTAATGAATGTTATGTCCATTAGCACAGAGATATCACTGAATGTGATCTTTGGCAGTGACTCTCTTTACTAATGGCCTTTGGTCTTAATATTGCCATCATATGTTTCCTTTTTAATTTTGCTATAATACCCAGTTTATTAGAGATTAGAGGATTTCAGCCGAATAGCAGCTTGATTTTCTTGCTTCCCTCTATTTCAGGTCCTTATTTTTAACATACTTTATCCAATTTGGTTACTGGGAACTAGAAGGCATTATTTATAGAGGAGGCATGTAGTGACATCTACCTCTTATTCAGAGGTTTCAGATACCTCTTCAGTGGCGGAGGATTTTTGCGAGCACTTAGGATTAATTTTTCTTTTTATCACAGCAAGTGTGAAGTCACAGACTTTGGCAGGTGAAAGATGTGCAACCTGCTTCTCAGCAGGATAGCCCCAACCAGTGTGAAGAGAAGCATAAGAGACATAGGTTGTGTTCCTGCAGAATAGGAAATAGAAATTGCAGCTCAGCTCACCACTGGGGCGTGGGGTGCGCATGCAAGTTTTGAATGCAGATTCATTTAAATCATTACAAAGGCTTCTCTGGCCCCCAGGAATGGCCTATACTCACTTAAATGAACAAACCTACAATGTGAGTCATCCCAGTGACACCACTGGCCTTGGCCAAGGCAAAGATGAAGAACCTCTTAGACCTGGCTTGCTTAGGAAAATATGGGAACAGCAAGTACCTCCCTGTGAGAGATCAGCAAGACCCATGTCTCCATGTGATCACCAGTGTGCAGTGGACTTGAATGCAAACTGAAAAGGTACAGAGACAGGGCATTAATTGGATAAGTGGAAGTGGAAAGCGTGTTGTATGAGTGGAAACAAGTTGCTTCCCCTTTTTTATAATCTAAAACACAAAAAGCTCAGGGGAACAGGACCACTTTCTGCACTCTTGGAGGTGGGAGAAGGACAGGCAGGATGTAGAAAAAATGGTTTCCGCTGGAAGATGCTGTTGAATGCTGAATAGAGAGTCCGTGAATGAATAGATTTGGAAATTAAAAGAAGATTAGAGGTTAAAAGCATGTAAGGGAGTGAGGATCTGGAATAAGAAGTAGTAAGAGTGAAACCATAGCTTGCTTTCAGATGGACATCGATACATTTACATCACTTACACAAGTAATAGTATCATTGCCTGTAGTGAAAGTTTGATTTCGTAGCCTTAGAGATGTCTTTCAACCTTATCCTTGTGAACAAATGTAGATTTGGGAGCTGTGTCCATGGTCCCTTCATCTTGCCTCCCTTCACTCAAAATCTTTATTAATAACTACTTCCGAGTTACAAACAAGTTAGCCCAGGGTGGCAGACTTAATTCATAATTTTTTTACTTCATTTGTCAGCGTTCATCAGAACAGGTTGCATCTCTGGGTGAAGAACTTTTAGCAGATAACCCAGGATTACCAGTTTAGAAGAATGAGTTGCTGTGAAAATTGGTGAACTATGTAGAGAAACACATTGCATGTGAAATCCATTAGGATTGTTCACTTGCAGGTTTTGCCTTTTTTTTTTTTTTCCTGTTACTGTTTAGTTTTCAGATTTTCTGTTCCTTAAGAAGTGGAGAAGTAAGCAGATGGTGGATTTCCTGAGAGCCAGGGATGCTCTACTGATGAAGTGCTGTCATTCTTAGTGAGAAAATCACCACCAGCCTTCACCTTTTAAAAGAAATCATTTTCAGGTAGAAGCACATTTAAAATAATTTCAATCAAAGCACTAAACCAGAAGCAGATGTTCAGATATGACTTAGGAATATTTAAGTACTTTGGCAATGAATACACGCAGATTGTTTTTAACAGGCACTGGGTACCTTTCCACTCCTGTCCCCTTTTCCTTTGCCTGTTAATGACGAATGGTTAAATAAAAGGCTCAGCTGAAGTTTCATTAAATGACAAATATAAAGAACAGGTTAAAATACCTGTTTGGTGGAGGAAATGATTTAGATTTCCAACGGGATCTCATGTCACATGCTGATATTTGAGATGTGCCTGCAAAGGAGCTTCCATTGAAACACCTTATTGAGCAGAAAATTAATAGCAAGAAGAAAATCAAGTTGTTCCTTTTTCTTTCTCCTCCTTCTTCTTTTGTCTTTTTCAAAACTTTCTAATTAATATTCTTTAGAAATACAAAAAAAAAAAAAAAGAGAAATCCTGACGGACAAAGGACCAGAGATCTCTCTTTGGAAACTGAATCTGCTCTGGAACAAAAATTGAAAGCAATAAAAGCTGAAACTAATTTCCAGATGGAATAAATTGGTTCCAGGGTTTCTTAAGATTTTGGCCAATGTATTGCACAGCTGAATCTGAACTTGCTAATTTTACCAAGGGAAAATGTCTCAACAGGGACACGCTTCCCTTGAGACTCTCTCTGCTGCTTGTGCAGTTCTGTTTAGACTCAGCTATCTGTTTCTCCCTGTCTCCAAAGGCAGGGCACACATCTCACCCAGACTGTCACCGGCACCCTCTTGGGGTTACAGCCTGGCAAGCCTCAGCTTCCCTGCCTCGCTTCAGACTCACCTAAACAGTCCCTGAACCCTGTCAGCCTCCAAAGGGGGCAGCCAGTCAAGTTTTATCTGATTGGAGCAGGGTGGGTCTGGTTTATTTATTGTTTAATTAAGTGTAATATCCTTGACAAGGTGCCTTATTGACATTGCAGCAAATTAAAGACCTTATTATGCGACAAACACTGTCATCACTCAAGCAAAACTTAGTTCAGAGGGGAATTTTGCTGGAGAAAGGACCACAGTGTCTGAACTCACTGTTTGTCTGAATACCTCCATGGCAGCATATGGAAAAATATTCTGGGGTGAAAATATGAGATTCATCTCTACATTTTACCTGTTGCCCCTCTGCGGAGATTGCCAACACTGACTGTCCCTATGATACAGACACTCCTCCAGAATAAAAATCCCTTCTTTGTCTCAAGGCCAAGTGTTCAGACATGGCTGCATCTGCATTTGAACCTGTGATATGTAAGATGGGGTGGAAGGTTCTGGTTATCCAGTCAATGCAGAGTACTTATTTTTAACAGAAAAAGCCCTCGTTAAAGTACAGCAATATTTCCATGCTGTGGAATTACAGGTCTTTCTCCTTTCCAAGAAAAGAAGGGAAAAAGGCCTTCTTAAAGCTTTTAAAAACAATAAAAACTGTTTGTTTAATAAGTGCTCTTTTGCAAGCTTGCCAACAGCACAAACCATATTATCCAGGACAGTCATCTGTTTAGGGTTTCTGACGTTAAATAAAACCTCAACCAAGCACAAATGTGAGAATAGGCTGGAAACACTGCACTCACTGGCAGCTTATTCTCCAGCACACCGGGCTGGAGCTCAAGGATAGCCTACTGTATAACCTGGAAGGCCTCTACCAACCATCACTAGCATTCACTTCCTGCCTACATGCGTGATCTATGATTTGTTTTACATGGTATATTGAAAATGAAGGGGAAGTATACTTGTTTCTCGAAAAAGCATCTACCTATGTTATTCACAATCACTGTATCACAGGTTTTGGGATTTTAGCTAATACAAGGTGCTCCTAGGGAAGATAAGTGCTAGGCAGTGAGCATAGGTTCCTTAATTGCCCACTGGCCTGAAGAATCACAAGTGGGTTTCCCAAGAGTTGGCCTACGCTGAAGAAAGGTTAGAGAGTGACAGGTTGTATCTTGGGAATCTTGCATGTTCTACAGCTCTAGGTAATTTATAGAGCAATCTATCTCTGTGGATAACATTCTTCTTGGCTCAGAGTAGGTGCTTCTCATGCCACTCTAGAGTATGGCCAGTTAGAGCTGAGACTGACTATCAATGAGCATCTCCTGCTATTTCTGCTTTTGTATATTTTTGAAATTCAGCTAACAACTGTCTTTTAAATATCCTTATCATTGCCCAGTGGAGATTATTTTAATTCATCCCCTGCATAGCAATGAAAACCAGAGGTGATATTCTTTTTATCTTGATGAACTAGCCCCCCTCACACTGTAGCCATATCAGTGTGGCAGAGCAGCCCCCCCAGAGCACAGAAGGGCTCTCACTCCATAGTGCTGGCGTGCCTACTCATGCATTATTTCTTGCTGGGGTAGAAGGAGATTTGCTGTCTCCTGAGACCCTCTTGCCTCTGCTAGCCCTACCTGCAGTCTCCATCACAGAGCAGTTCCTGGGGAGAGGCATACCAGTCAGCTGGAGGGAAATACTATATGCTCTCCTCCTCCTCCTCACATGCCAAGAGATACTGAACAGGAAGGATTCTGCTTCTGACAGCATCTGACAGCCCTGATCAATAGCTACTGTTTAAAAAATATACTAATGAAGTTATAGTTTTCTTGTAACAATGCTGTCTCCTCAAACAAGAATTTACAGAATAAGATCCCATCTGCAGCCCCCTTTCCCCTTGTAAAACAAAGCAAGAAGGGAGCTTTGGATGCTTTGTATTCTTAGAGGACTAAATATCACACCACTCTGGAATAAGCTGCAAAAGCTGTGGAGTTTACTCACCCGCAAAAGCCATTATTTTCCAAACAGAATGGCACATGTAAGGGCAATATACATGTCACTAGGAAGCAAGAAGTTTGTTTACCTTGCTGAATATAGAATTGTTTCCAGTTTAATGGGTTTGTGTTAAAATGTTACTCACAATATATATATTTTTTTTATTTTCTCCCATCAACCACATTACAGACTGATTTTTTTTTCCACTAGTGAGGGCAAAGGTGATGCAATGATCCACAATTTTCCCTCAAATATGCTATCCATATTTTATTAACCAAGTAAATTATTTAAACACGTTCACTAACACACATGCCTCCTCTGATACACATGCCACACATTCCTGCCAGTGCAGCCTACCTAGATGTAATGAGATGCTCTTCTCTGGATCTTTTTGCCCAATCAGACTGTAATTAAGCCTATGAAGATGCAGGTAAATGTGCAAGATGCCTGTTTAATTAAAAAAGAAAATGAGGGTTTAAGTATCAATTTGTGTTCTATTCAATTACCTGCAAGATTCGTAAAGCAACTTTACCTTTCAGTACCTTTTAATTAAAAAAAAAAAGAAAAAAGAAAATAAGAAAAGCAGCATAAAACTGAAAGTAAGCCACCCTAAATTCATACTTCCATATGGTATGGCTACTTCTACATGCAGGAGAAACAGAAAATTCTATGAAAAAAAAAAGTTTGCATCAAATCATGGAGGGAAAAAACCTAACCAAAACAAAACACATTGCTGTCAGAACACAGCAGACTGAGTCAATGTATAGCTTGCATATGGAAACAATGACATGATTGTTTACTCACTGGTTTAATGATATTCACTTTCTCCTAATGGCAATGTTGAAAATGTGAATGCCAGATGTTAAGCCTACAGCGCAGAAGCGATGAACACTGTAAAGTCTATAGAAAGGAGTTTATCCTGACATCAAAATATCGTGTAACTCTTCAGTTTATTAATGCTGTGAGTGTTGCTTTTTTTTTTCATTTATAAAAAGAAATAGTTTCATGTTTGCAGTTTAAATTTCCATATTTTATAACAGTTCAGCAACAAATTTACATATTTCCTGGAATCTGCAGATATAAAAGCGGTAAAACACTCCAGGCATTATTAGATAGTAGATTATAACCCATTACTATTGTTTCAATTAGCAATGTAAAAGTGACCTGCAGTGTTCAGATGACCCACTAATGGATTTAAATGCTTTCAAATATTAATGCAGGTTTTCTAAAGATGAATCCCAAACCCATTATTCCTGGAATAACCGTGAGCTGAAAAGCTGGCAATGATTGTGCATTATGTGGAAAGGCTCATGGTTAATTAAATGAATACCTAGCATTACACTGTTCACTTTAGTGCTACAAAATTATTTCTCATTGATTTTTACATTCTGAGCCTGTGATTCAATTTACTTCTGCAATTTGTGTTGTTGTGTCAATAAAACAGAACTGCTTGAAGATGGAAGCATTAGAGAGGGATACATACATTAAGACCCAATGAAAACCGTAGTTTTCCTTTTTTTTTCCCTGCTGAAATATCACTTGTAGGCATTGTTTCGTTATGTATTATTAATACAATTTTTGTTTGTTTCCATCTGCTCTTTCTTCATTTTTATATTCAGGAGCTGGAATGTTAGTGATTACTTAAGGGTGAGTAGCTAATTTTTCAGTAACAAGTCCTCCTACTATCAAGAACAAAAGCACCATCAACACAAGTCTGTTATTTCATGTTAAATGGACTAGAAGGATTCAATTCATCAAAGCAATCATGCTGGAGATCCAGGGAGTTTTTAATTTGGCAAAAACATGAAGTTGAATTTTTAAGTTATCAAAATGGAGAATTCTGAGAAGTGAATGCAGAATCAGAATCATTCCTGCATGGGTTTTGGGAAATGCTCATTCTCTTTGGTGTACAAAACGGCCTGGAAGAAGGGGTACAAAATCTTTCCATAGAGATGCCCACTGAGGAAAACTGATGCTAGCAAGCTCTCTGGTGGGTTGTAACACTTCACTGCTGGTTTTTTGGATACTTTTATTGTCTAAAGAGGGGCTTGTGTGCTGCTTCTGCACATTTTCTGTGATTGAGTTGATATTTCTCTCAAGTATCTCTTTGGTCTTGACCACCTGTGAGTGTTTGTAGAAGACATGTATTTTATAGCATCTGAAAATATTTTAAATTAATCCCATTTATGCTTGTCTTATGCTTTGTATAAGGTGAATGCAATAACATTTTCCTTACCTTTCTCTTGGGACTTTAAGTAAATTTGTTCTCCAGAGTCAGAAAGAATTGATAATGAGCACTGCATGTCAAACTCTAAGCCCTCTACAACCCTAGTCAGACAGGGATCAGGCTCCACAATGAGTTTGGATAATGGCAAGATCTTCACAGAAATGCTCTTACAGATCTGCTTCTGTTGCATTGTACCTAAATGAGTCATCATTCATTCATGGCCATTATTATTATTATTATCATCAAGTTTTTTGAGTGGGTGTGTGAATCTCAATTTTCTTAGATTAGGAGAAATGAAGAGTAATTCCGTTAGAGCCAATGAAAGTGTAATGATGTAAAACCAGTGTAGGTGAGAAGATAATCAGGCCCACACCGTTCATTGTGTGACACAGTCCTGTAATCACTTACTTGCATGAGTAATGCTGTCTTCAGGAAGTTCACCGAGTTCAATTGGATTATTTGCATGAGTAAGTATCCCCTCATGTGTGTGCACCCTATTTTCATATGTTTAATGCTTCCAAAAGGGAAACTAACTATAAACCAGCATTGTGAAGAAACATAAGATATAAACCACTATAATAAACCTGTAAAAATTGAATTGAATTAGAAATATTAAAAAAAAAATCCCAAAAAAATCAAAGAGAACAAACTTGGTTTTGCTTCAGGGAACTGCTTTTCAGAACCCCGAAGGTGTGGCAGAAAATCCTATTCAAAGTTAGGATCATTATAATCTCAGATAATTAAATGGCTAGGGAGCTGTTTTGTGTTCACCAACTAGGACAATGCATTCCAAACTAAAACGCACTTATGTGTAGCCTCACTTAGAGCATTAGCCATTACTTGAACCTTGACCATGAGCACTCAGTGTGACAGCAACCAGTTTTGCATCCAGAGCCAGCTAAATGAGGATCCATGTTTGTGATATGGATTAGAGAATCTTTATGATGGCTGAAAAAAACAGAAGGTTTGCAAGTGGCTTGACTGGAAAAAGATCTGGTTTTCATTACAAAAGGTAAGCAGTCCTGTTCATAATGAAAAATTTCCTGCAAATGGGATCATTCTGCCAGTATTCTTACAAAGGAAGAATTTCATGCTATGCTATTATATGTAGGTAAATACTACTTATGTACTTTATATTTTTAGTGGATGAAAATGTCATTTATTCATTAAAAAGTGAAAAAAATCTCCTAGCCACTCTATTCCTGTAATGAATTCATTCTCATTTTATCGCTCTCTGGAATGCCATTTCCTTTTCCTTCCACTTAGCAGAAAAAATGTAAATACGATTATTTCCCCCTTGATATGTTGTCCATTATGCTATAAAATACAGTGAACAAGCCCCACTAGTTTGGCTTGTAGAGAGTCACTTCCTGAACCTGACGTGAGGAAAGCCAGCTGTGCTGTGGTAGCACATCCCTCAGCTATAAGAAGGTGGTGGTGGATGGGAGATGCTGTTTCAGGAACATTCATGGCACAGAGACTACCATCCCTTCACAGATAGGATGACGAAGACAAAAGTCTCATTAATATTAGTATCTGTTTTCCCTAAGTGAGAAGTACAGGGCTTGGATTCAGCAAATTGGGATTGGGAGGTCTGACCACAACTGATAAAAGTACCAAAAACCATATCAGAGGGAGGAATTCAGGCACCTAAGCAGTGTCAAGATGAAACTCAGGAAGTGTATGAGCAAGTCATCACAGTTTCCCAACTCCCAGGCTGGTGAAGCACCTGCTGTTTTGCAGGTAAATGCTCTTACAGTCATGGCTTTTCTTCTCTGGTCCTCATTTTGAGTCCAGGAAATTTTCATTCCTTTCTATTAAGAGGTTTAGCTTCAACAAAAAGGACCTCAAACCTAGGTCACCTGCTCCTCAAGCTGGTGTACTGAGCATTAGGCTCTCCTTCTGCAGTTCTCCTTTAGCCAACATTTGTACAGGCCTGTGCCACAGTCTGCCTCGAAAGAGTGACTGAGGCGCTGTTTTCCTGGAGGGGATTTTAGGTCTTTAATGTGGGTCATAATTAGATATGTAAAAAAGGACTGAAAAGAAGCATCTGACTCACAAAAGCTAACAGGGCTTTAGATGTCTCTCTCTCTGAGGCATTTTCTCTTGTCTGAGATATTCTCCCCCGCCCTGTCTACTTCTCATGGATCTAATACTCCAGCTGGAAGCTGCTGTGTGGAGACCTTAGGCCAGTACCTTTGTGCCTGGTTCTGGGCTTTACTGGTTACCACCAGTCAGTAGAGATTATGAACATCCCTTCCCCTCCAGCCTGGATTGGAAATAGGGACGGAAGAGGATTTTTTCTCCTCTGGCTGTGCACACAGATGACATGTCTTCCAATCTGCTTTCTTTGGTGTTGCTGTTAGCAGAGAGAGATGTGAACACCAAAATCCTGTGCAGGTTCATTCACTCCTGCTTTGTAGATGCTGAAGTCCCTGTTCAGACTTCGTGCAACTTCATCTCACTCAAGTATCCAGGACTGAATTTCAGAAAGTTGGAAAGGTTAATCTAACTATAAGAATTTAATACTGACTATCTTTCTTGGCTCTTTTTTTTTTTTTTTTTTGGGGGTGGTGTTCGGTGTTTGTTTGTTTAGCAGTAGACATTGTTTCTGACATTCCTTCACAAAATCCTGTATTTTGTACTCATTGTTTTAAAAAGAGAATTTTACTAAGGCGAGACAACAGAATTTGGTCCCTTTTAGATATGCATGTGCTGTGATTACAAGCATTGAAGATTAAATTACACGAACAGAAAAACAAATATCCTGTGTAAAAGCTATTCTGTAAAAGCTATATGGTCTAATTAGAAAGACAGAAACAAAAATCATTATGGCAATAAAGAATTAGAACACAGTAAAGAATATAGATTTAAAAAATTTATTGTAGGCTACCAACACTGTGTATGGATTATACAGCTGTGGGGAAGTAATCTGGAGAAATATTTACTTAGCAATACATTAAGTGTAACTGTTTAAGGCAAAGAGTATCCTTTAGAATTCTGTATTTGTAATAAAAAATAAAGAGAAATCTACTGTTTGGACAGAGGACATAGGGAATTTTATAAATTAGGAAGCTCAGATAGCAGTTACATGTCCAAGATTTATTATTAATTTGGAAAAATGTAACTGAATTTGGAAGAAATTCTGGGAAAAAAGGAAAGGTACAGGATAAAAGCTTTTTTTATTCTAAGATAAAAAAACTGAAATGGCATTTTATGCAAAGCTTGAAGCAAAATCAGATCCTTTGTTATGGTTCATGTATTTTCAGCTTCCCACATTTAATCATAACAGGCTCCTTGTGGTTTAATTATGATCAGAGTTCTGAAGATGATTCAACCACTTGCACTGAGAATTTGACTTGCATTGATCAGAAAAAAAAATATCTCCAAGTCTTAATTAACCATTTAACTGAAAAACATTCCCTTCCTGAGACACTGCTTTATGCTGTGATAAACTAAAGATGTGTAAACGCCGAATCATAACCTGGGAAATACATATAATAGCTGCTTACAGGCTGTAAATAAGGTTGCAATTAAATATGTTGGCATGAATTTAACCCCTTTGTACACAAGCTTTTACATGGGTTTCATTTGAGACTGAACCAGATTTGGGGAAGAAGTAGTGAATACATGCTGTGTATGTTTAGTAGACCTCAGATGTGGATATTTGCTACAGGGCAGTAGTCCCTGCGAAAATAAGTGCGGGTTTTTCAGAAGGGCTCGTGGTTCACTGAATTCTGTGGGTCCAGAGGGAGGTAGTTGCTGAATTCTTGTGAAAATCCCATTCCCCGTTCATGAAATGTCTTGACTACAGCATCAGTGGGAATGCAAACCCTCTAGGTATTCTAATTTGTCCTCTGTATTTCAGCCTAAAATGAAGAAAGTCTTTTAGCTGGGACAAATTGCGCAGTTATAAGAACAGATCCTAAGACTGCTTAGACTTCTGGCTCAATGACCGGTTTTAGTGACTTGACAGAAACAAGTGCAGCTAAATTTTGCTCTTGACAGAAAAAAAAAAAAAAAAAAGCTTTTTTTCCAAATTTATGTAATCTAATAAAGAAAGAGTCAAGATGACTGAATCTATTTCTAAGATCATCACTCGCATTGAAAAACCTTATCAAATAGATTACTTGAAAGGTGAGGGTGTGTATATATATATATGTATGTATAAAACTCGACCAACAAAAAAATGCATACAACTCTTCCATTTGACAATTAAATTCTAGTTCACTTGATAATTTCAGCTTTAAATCAGACTAGATTAGGAGATAATAAAAACATACCTGCTTACTCATATGAGGAAATTCAGGAAATAATAGCAAGTCATTTACATAAACATTGGATGAACTCACACATGCATTGACCCAAACTTCATATTAAATAGAACTGCAGATAGATGCACAGTAGAGAAGTATAAAACTGAAAAATCTGTTCTTATTTGTATGCTGTTAGAATGAAGCTTTTAACAAAGATTGCTGCTTCTGCCAGTCCCTAAACCTTAACAATACTGGACAAGAATTCCTGTGTATGCTAAGATCTGTTCTTTGTTAACCTTTAATTTCTTCAATTTTCAGCCTTGTTAGAGATTGTCCAACAGAACTAATCCAGAGCATTTTGCACTCAGAAGTAGCTGCTGGACATCATCACAAATTCCCACCTCCATGGAATTCTCAGGTGTCAAGTTGTAATGACTTAATCAAGTGCAGATCTTGAAATCCCAAAAAATCATGAATGCCTTTAAAAGAAGACTTAGAAATATGCATTTAGGAAGGAAATGCAAAATTTGACACAATTCCAGAAAATATTTTTTAACTTAAAAATGAAATAAAAGTCAGCTGAAAATTTGCATTGAAATTAGTGTGCAGCAACCTTGTTTGAGAAAAGATTAAACTGCTGCAATGCTGAAATTTGTTGTTGATAAGGAAGCTTAAATGTATTACACTGTGCTGTATTTTGCCTCCCTTTCACTCAGAAAGTGTATTCATTATAATAAATTCACACTTTACTATGTAAAATTCATTCGTATAGCCAGAAGCTTATAAAAAGAATATAGACTAAAGAGCAAGTTGCATAATGAGATCTAATCTATGTAAAATAAGTCCCAGAAGAAATGTCCTTTACTTTGATCATATCCCTTGAAACAAGATCCCCTGCTGGAAACCACAATAAAATGAGAGCTTGGGAAACTCGCCTGGCAAGCAAGTTAGGTTTTTAAAAACAAGAGCTCGCCAAGCCCACCGACCTCATGATCCTAGACAAAATGTAATTAAGGCTAATAAAATCTTTCAGACTCCCTGAGGCTTAATGGGAGAATAAAGATTTTTTGGGGCTCACGGTAGGAATCCTGAGCTCTCCTCTCTGCCTCTGAGCAACCAAAACCCTCAGCTTGCTGCCATATGCATGAAAAGGCCCAGAGTCCATCCGGAGGCAGCTGGCCACGTGGAGATCCCTGCTCAGCACACACATGTGCACAGATACAGACACACACACACCCCATCAGAGGACTTAGCAGCCCTTCTGGGTTACAGACTCTTTTAGGACTGGCTGGTGCCTCTGATGCACAGGGACAATTTCCGAGTTTTCTTTGCTGCCAGCACGGTGGGTGAATCACCACCGCTGGGAGATTATAACGTTAAATTAATTTTTTTAAGTGCTTTGCTCTTGCAGGATGAAAGGTGTTATGCAAATATAAAATGTCCTTATCATAAGCTGAGAACTTAGAAGGACACATTGCAGTGGCCATCAGTGTAAGCTACCAGCAAAAAGCACCCTGTGCCTGAAAGGGAAATGCAAAGAAAACCAGTCATTTCTTCAGCAACTGTATTTCCTTTATATTGTACTTCAGTCCTGAATACTAAGAATCATTTTAGTCATGAAACAAGATACATAAATCGTTGCTTATCAGGGAAACACTAACGTCTTAAAAAAGAAATTAAATCATTAATGCAGAAATGTATTATTTTCTTCCTGATGTGGCAGGCAGCCTGAGAGTGTTATTATAGAAACACACTACTTGAGCACCCTCAGTGCACCCTCCAAGGTAATCACAGATGCTGGGTGTGCAGCAAGACAAGGGGCTGAAGATGGGGGGCCTCTACACCTCAGAAGTAAAGGTGTTGGAAACAAAGGACTCACTTTCCTGCACACAGAGAAGAGTGCAATCAATTTATTTTGTTTTCTGTAGGAATGGTGAGCTGAATTATTTTCCAGTCACCTGTCTGCTGTGCCATGCACTCAGGACAGATCAGAGAGAAGTGATTTGTCCTGCTGTCCTGGTTAGGCTGAACTGGTCAGATTTCCTGCCGTTTTCTCACAGTGGTGTCCCAGCATGCTCGGATAAATCATATTCAAAAGCTGAGCTTGGCAGCAGTTTTATTCTGTCTCTCTCCTTTCCCTGACCATCAGGAGATCTGTGTGGGGTGAAGGTGTTTTCCAGCAGTGAATTAGCCATTGCCCCTTTTTTTTGATCCATTATGGGGCAGCTGCTCTCTGGTCAGCACAGCTCTCTGCTCTGGCAGCTGCTCTCTGATCAGCCACAGAAACAGCTTACAGTGTTGGAAGGGGACTGGCAGCACCTCCTGTGTCCTGCTGGGATCAGCATCAGAGTACGTGGCACGGGGGTGAGAGAAACCCACTGGCCCCACCACTTCCCACCCTTCCCCAGAATTACTTCCCACCACTTCCCACCGTGCCAAAGGGGTCTGCTTTTATTACCAACCTTTCAACAAGCCGGCCTGCCCCCATCTTTTCCCTGCCCTTTCCCTTATCCCCTTAGTGCAGAGGAGCAGGATAGCCACAAAGGAGCAGAGAAAAGGTCTTTGCTGTCTCTCTGCGAGTAGTACACATGGGCAACATGTTCCATCCATTTGTGCTGAGATGATGAAAAGTAATAATTGTTTCAGTATTTCTCTAATAGCTCTTTTCCCCATTTGGCTTCACTTCATATATACACTAACCAGTTTACAAATATTATTATCAAGGTTGAGTTATGAAAAGTTTATCTAATGTATGACTTGCTTTAAAGACTGTTAGAAGAATCACTTCTGCATAATAAAACCTCGGGAATACACAAATGATCTTAAGAAATACAGTATGACTGCTGTGTGGTTTCCCATTGCCTTTGTAGTTTCTGAGACACTATAACATTATTTAATTAGCTAAAATTTCCTCTCTCTTGAGGATGGAAACTCAATGAAATGTCAACAATGCTGTCAGTCTGCTTCGGGCTAAACTCATTACACAAAGGCTCGCGATAAAAATAGTCCAAGAGAGATTATTTTGTTGCAAAACATAGGCCCACACAACTTATGCCTCAGAAAACAGATGTGGAATCCAAGTAAGTGCTGCATTTTGGGGGTTAATGGGACTGTTGAGTTCTACCAGGCAACTACAGATGTTATGTGCTTTCACTGTTCTATATTCGGCCAGTAAAAAGAAAAAGACTAAATCCTGTCAATGATTTCTCAGAGACTGATGAGGGATATTTTTACATCGGTCAAAGGCTGATATGAAATCTGTATCTTTGCTTTGAAAATTCACCTTCTTCCATCTGAGAGAGTGAGCAGAGATTGCATTTTAAGTAAAACCTGACGAAGAGCAAAGAAAAAAATTGTTTCATTTAATCTGAATTATAATTGATATTTCAGAATACATGTACTCATTAATAAGCATAATAAAATTTGGCATTTTCTATTGTCAGAGGATTTATAAAGGCTAAATTTCTTGATTTATTTAAATAGACAGATAGGAAATAGCAAACTACAAAAACAAGTGCTATATACTGAAGGCATGTGAATTACCTCCTTCCCAAGGATAATGCAAATTAGAAGTATGTAAAGCTTTGTCTGCACCTGGGATCTTTAATGAGGATAAAGAAAAATCAGACGGAGATTCTCCTGGGAACAGAGAGGATCGTTATTTGAATAACCTGCAGTGAATTCTAATCAATGCAACGTGACTTTGAAAATGAATATGGTTTTTCAACCCGCTGTACATGAGCCATAATATTAATCATAACTTCATGGTACAGTAAAGCCCATGACAAATGGTTATTCAGTGGACTAACAAAAAGACCATTCATAGTGGGAGGAAGGTAAGGGCATATATGGAGTAATTTATTTGTTTTGTTTGCAAAAGCATCTGTCTAACTATATACATATACCTATGCATATATGTGAACATACATATGTGTGTGCCCACACATGTACCCTGCTTGTCTACCCCCCAGTTTAGCACATAAGTACGAAATAGGTTCATTTTCCTTCAGGAGTAACATGAACAAGCATTGTCTGATCTTGTTATTCTTCAAAGAGTATTATTTAGTATTACACTAGTTAACACAAAGCTTGAGATAATTTTTCTGAAACAGGGTTTTCTGGATGTATTAGTCATGTATCTTCCAGTGTTTGAAGCCTCTACTGTGCCTCTAAAAGGCTGGAGGTAATTTGTGTCTTCTTTCCACTACTAAGCTTTGTTCACACTCCTGTATTTGTAGGAAGGGTTTAACATAAAGCATGGTTCACTGGCTGCAACGTAGAAACACCATGCTCATTTATTTACCTAGAGCACAGAACAGAACTTTTATGTATTTTTTCCATCTCGAGAATTAAAATCAATAAACTTTTTGACATTTTCACTATTAACATGTTTATATCAGCAAAATAAGCTGTGTCAAAAATCAGACTTTCAAAGAAACCCCTCTGAGGGAAATCAGAGGCGTTTTGCAATGTATTTTAAAGGGTGAGTGCATATTTTAGCCAGAGGATTATTTTTGTGGGATACAGTGAAGTAAATATATTTTGTTTTGTTGATATGACGTGGTGAGGAGTTCATATATAAGCAGTTGATATGACGAGGTTCATATATAAGCAGTAAAATGTGGCAAGCTATGCCATAAAATGCTATGCACCAACATGAGTGATGAGACTCCTTTTCTTCCCCACTGTAACTATCTCCCACTTGCAAGTGGCATTTGTCACCTTTGCCTGCAGGTGGATGCTCACTCGAGTTCTGGCCAGGCAGGGAGCGGCAGCGGGGTGACCCAGCCAGCACCATGGAAGGGTTGGGGCTGTGTGGAGATGGTGACCATCTGCACAACACGTGTGTAACCACAATAATAGATTCACACATACACTGAAGTACAACTGCTGCCTGCAGCAGCCCTCAGGCAAAAGCTCAAGAAGAGCGCAAGGGCCTTGAAGGTTAAGCTCAAGATCTGTCAGTCTGGGGTAAGAAGTAGACTGTAGAGCTAAAGGCCTTCCTCTTGCAACACCTTACCACCCGACCTTGGACACTCAGAGTGATAGCACACATCTATCACGTATCAGTGATCTGGGGGAAGAGAGGCTGTCTTTCCTATACCTAAAGATTCACTAGAACAAAAAAAGTAGTAAGAGCAGATCTATGAAAGAGAGAGTCATTGTGGCTACCTAGCTGAGCATGTGCTCAGAGTGCAAAAAACGAACAAAATCCCTGGATGGAAATACTATGGGATACCTAGCAGATGCAGCATCATAAAGTTTATCTTTGCAGTACTATTTCTTTTGTAAAATCATGTTTAAAAAAAACCCAAGACAAACAAGGAGCCAGCCACAAGTTAATTTGGATCTGTTGAAGGGAAGTAGTGGTTGCAGAGCAGCTCAACATGGCTAGCTTCCCAAAGCAAAGGGTAAGGAGTGATTTGATCAGAGTGTGTAAACATCTTTTTGAGCAGGAAATTACTTGAAGAACAAGAGTGTTTAACTTAAGGATCATCTAGAAAAGAGTTGAATTTTCACTATTTCAAATTCTGAAAAGAAGACTAGATAGCTTTCTAGAGAAGATGCCAGGGTTCCTTTGAACGGTGTGGGTGTGATGTAAGAAGCATCTGGTGAAGTTTTATATTCTATGTTAATGAAGTAGTCAAAACTGTGCAGAGGTTCTTTTAAGACTGTTTCTGCATCAGCCCACTAATACTGGCCAGTTTGATGCATATTCTGTTTTAGGATACCATGGCATTCCCATAGATTGAGTCTTTCCTGAAGATTTCTGATGAAGGATGATGAAACATGAGAGTAGGTCATTCTGTGGTTGCAGAGAGGTACCATCTCCCAGTACTTCTCTTGACATTATCCTTGGTCTTACCTGCTTTGAACCTGAAGCTAGGCTGTTTTGGCTTGCTGCAGCATCTGGGAAGACACGGTCTCGGTGTTGCTGTGCTTTATTTTACAACGTTCCTGATTTAGTTGCATTCTCTGCTGTGAACTTAAACTGCTGGGTTTCTGATGCTTATTTTTTCATATATAAGACTGTCTATGAGAAGAGAATAAATAGCTGAAGTGGTGGAATAAGCTGCTCTCATACTCCTCTTGAAGCAGTTGGAAGCAGCAGTAAGTCAGACTGTCTTCTTGCTATGGACATTGTCCTAAGCCACTACTAAGATACCCACATCTGAAACCTGAAATCACTAGGACTAAAAATTCACTGCTGGGGCTCAAACTGACTGTCCCATTTTCATATTCCCTATCTTGGGAAGAAAAGTTTGGATATAATATCTATGCTAACGATAATAACTATACTAACTAATGCCATTAAAAAGACTCTAAGATGATTAAACTGTGATGCTCACGAACTTGGATCTATCTAAGCCTAAGTAACTGCAATGTTGATCTAAACTTTTTTTTTGTTTTTAACTATGCCAGATCTTTAGATGCTTACAGTACGCATAAAAACATCTGATCTTTGGTTATATGTGTCTTCAAATGTGTAACTATATAACTAGAACTGTCTTGTTTCTTACTGTTAGTTTTACTTAAACCATTATGGAAAATTTCATTGGGAATTAGTCTTTGGTCCTCGAAAGCTACCTGATATTTAAAAGAAAGAATAGTAAGAGTTGTGCATATCTATCAATCTGTATAGTCTTAATTTGTGCTAGTGGATTTATCTTCAATAAACTAAAGAGTTTGCTGCAAGAAGTTTATTTTCAAAGCAGTTTTAAATGCATCAGTTTAGGAGTGATCCCAGGAAGTGCTTCCTGTGTATTTGCTCATGTCTATCTTAAAAGCAAGAATCAGAACTGAATGAAAATTCATTCAAAAAAGAATAAAAATTTGAGCACAGTGAAGTCATAGATAGTTTAGACACTGGATTTAGTGGAGTCAGCATCACCCATGAGTTTTGGTTGCATTTTCACACTATTTGAATGTCATAGGAGATGCTGAAGTTACACAAAGAGAAGAAGGAGTACAACCACTCCCACAGTAACAGAGGGGGCAGAGAGGAAAGTTCACCTCCATCCACCAGAGCAGATATACTTTAAACTTCTTCTTTTGCTCCTATTTCATAGTGGTTTAAAATGCATAAATATATTTAAAATTCCTTGAATGGCTGTAGTTATAGATTCACAGAATAACAGAATCACAGGATTGTTGAATTTGTAAGGGACGTCTGGAGGTCACCTGGTCCAGTACTCAAGCAGGATCACCTAGACCCAGTTGCCCAAAACCATGTACTCAGCCTCTACTGGATTTACCAGTATTTAGCCTAGTTAGCAACCACCCTTGAGTCAGAGGGAAAAAAACCTGAGCAGCTTTCGAGTGCAGAGATGACCTAGTGCCTTTTCTCCTATCCACTCTATATTCTAACTTTGCTGTTTCCTTGAACTCATTTCAGATGCTCTTCCTCTTTCACCATTGCAACAGATCTGCAGATTCTGTTTCTGGCAGTCACATCTGGTACGAGAAAACCAGAACATCAGTACAGTGGTAATAGTAGCCAAAGTCCTACTTAGCCCTGATCAAGCTTCAGGCCTGCAACTGTTCTCTGGTGTCGCATTTAACTTTGTCCATTTTAAGATGCCGTGGTGTGTGTTGCTCCAAAAAACTTGCATAAAAGTGGAAGAAAACTGTGATACCTATTTTTTTGCTTCTCCACCATGAAACACTCTTAGTTTAGACACAGAAGCAAAAATAGAAATGATTATGGGGATGGGATGTCACATGGAAGTAGGCTGATAATCTATATCTAGGTAAAATGAGAATACCAAGGGTGTCCCCAGTTTCTCCTTCTATTAAAAGAAATGGCCTCTCCTAGACATTGTTCAGATAGCTTGACAATTGCAGCATGAAATGGAAAACACACTGCCATTGATAAGAGATATGATCCTGTTCCTGTTAACGACAGAAAACTGGCAGGATCAGACCCAAAAGAAACAGTAATACAAAGATTGTATGTCTGATTTCAGTCACATAGAAGGATTATTGATTTATCTGAGGGTTACTGAAATGAAGATCTGGCTCGTGGTTCAGGTGAGGATGGGAGGAAAGTGATTACTGCTTTATTACAGGCCTTCCCTGTAGATATGGGGTGTGGAAATAATCAGGGCTGATCTTACAGGGAGTGCAGCAGATGCACAGCATCTGGTCTCTGGTCTCCAAGGCTACATCTATACTAGTAAACTAAACAGGCTTAGGACATGTTTAAGCACTGCTCCATGAGATCTATACTGTTTAACCCTTCCCCCTGTCTCTGGAGTCTGGCTCTTGCCAAACAGTACTATGCAGGTGCACAGGTCAGCAACTGCTCCCCAAACACAGTGGGGACAAACCCCCTTTGTCCTAGGGGAGAAGAGGGTGAGACAGGAGCAGTGTGAGCTGAGCTGAGCAGTACAGGGCTCGAGGTCAGAGGATGTGCCATCATTCATTCCATTTATTCCAGTAGACATAGGCAGAAAGAGTTCCCTGACAATTATTTTCTGACCATGCTTAAGGCATCTCTTTACTTTCTCACTTTCTGTTGAAACAAAAAACATCACCAAAGTATTATTCCCAAAGAAAAAAACACATACTTAAACAATTCCCCCCTGTCCTTCTAATTATATGAATGAAGACCAATTTTCATCCCAGCTCTGGTCTCTACACATATAACTGCTTGTCTACAGCTAAAGTCCTATAGCCACAAAGCAAATTCATGGAATCTGGTCTTTAGGCAGCTGATGACAAATCTCCCTGCATCCAGTGCCTAACATGGACTTGGCCACCATTTGTTCCCTGATACACAGTGTCGGGACAATACGAGTTTTCCTATGAAATGTGTATCAAACTCATGCTCTGACTTCAATCCGCCGGACCTCACCACTGGCCTCCTGAAATCCAAATTTATAACTCTGGGGGTGGGTGGGCTTAGCTTTTTATTATTATATCTTAGAATTTGGTTTTGTTATACTTCACTGTAATCTCCAGGCATCTCCCATGTTGAATAGACTAGTAAAAGGGAAGTCCCTAGTGGGTTTCTTAGATTTTTTGGCTCTTCTTAAATTGGGGTTAATTTAATCAATTTTTTAAAAGGGATAATTAGATTTTTACAACTTTTTTACAGAGGCAAAAATTTAAACCTATTTCCACATTGAAGACATTTGGAAGGTACCCAAGATTTCCTTTCAAAGTAACATCATCAAATAATTTTCTTGTGTATCTGAGATTTAACATTTCAGATTCTGTCCCCTGCACCTTTTATTGTTCCTATTTACAGTGCACCTGAAACACATTGTGTAATTGGCAGAGAGCCCAGATTTTCCATTTAAGAACAGTTTGATGATTTCACTTTTTCTTTCTCTCTCTCTTTTTTTTTTTTGAAAACAGCAGGTGCTCTACATTGTAAACAATGCCAGTCACCATAATATTATTAGCTTTTGCATTTTTATTACATTTTTGCCTCCCTACATATTTTAAACTTCATTGCAAGGCATTTTTGGCACCAACTCAGAAAGCTTCTTATTTCATAAGGAAGATGGATACTAGTGAACATAGTGCTTTGTTGTCATTTATAATTAGAAAGTGTAAGATTTACTTAATCATTAAACCACCCAATATTTGCAGGTTTGTTTCTCATTTTCTGTGTGATACATCCACATCTGTCCCATGTAGCACATTAATTCCCTTTTCTCTAATATGGATTTTTCAAACATTTAACCCTTCTCTTCGTATGGCATCAAAGTAATCTTTTATAACATTGCTTTTCTCCTCCCTGTCACCTTGCCTAAGATCCTGTAAACCGCATTTCAGATTTTTCACAGTTTGATGGGTCAATAGCCAGAACTGACATAGCCCAGTGGTTCTGCAATTACTCTTGTTGTGTACTGAGAGTTTATATTCCATTGGTTATTAAAAATGTGTGCAAACAAATGGAGTTGAAGAAAAACAAATCAGAAATTCATTTTAAAGAAATCTTGAAAAAAAATCAGTGCAAGAAAGAGCAGATGTATATTCCAGAAATGCAAATAACACAAGGCAAGAATTGTCTTTGTGTACAGGTTTTATTTTAATGTGTGTGTTTACATGATTTCTAGATAGAGGACATATCACTTGAAAACAGATTTAGGCAAATGTCATATGCAATAAATATTTATTGTTAGAACTATTTGTGGTTTCAATGAGGTCTTCATTAGCAAACAAAGGAAAAAAAAATCAAGCTATTTTCATGTTTATACAGCAAGGATGTCTTTTGCTAAACTGCATTTTGAGCTACATTTTTTTTCCAGATCAATTCAATAAGAGAAAGCCCAACAGAGAACAGATGCAATATAAGAGCAATAAAGGGAAGTAAAAAAAATTAAAAATCCTTTGTTCTCCCTGCAGTACATCCGTAAATCTATTAGTGTTATTTTCCTTTCTTCTCTTTTTTGCATCCCAAGCCAGATCTCAAGTTCTCTGAAGCAATCCTTAATCAAGCTCCCCAAAGGCCTACGACTGCATGCAGCAATTTCTCCCCTGCTCTCAGCACAGATGTTTCGAGCACATTCCATTACACCTACATGCCATTACAGCTAATGGCTTATTCTGATGAAGAAAGCTGCTTTCTGCTCAGTGCAGCAAAGGGGAAAATAGCCTCCTGTACAGTTCTCCTGTACACTGCAACAATGAAATGTGGGGGCAGGTGGTACAACAGAACTCTCTAATGTTAATTACATACTGTATTACCCCCAAATTTGGCTGGTCATTAATTATGCTAATTTACCTTCCTGAAAATTAGCACCACTCATGTGAACATTTGAGCAGTTTTTAGCAAAATGAACTACAGAATAGTGGTTTGTAAACTTAAACCTTTTGAACCACCCAAATACAGGATCACAGAGGCTGCCAGAGGTGGTGTGGAAGGGGGACCAGGCTGGCAGGCGAGGGACCCACCAGCAATGGTGGCCCTGTTACACTCTGCTCTACGACCCCGAATGCGTTGTGCCTACCTGCTCCCTGCCTCAGTTTCTGTCTGTGGAAAATTATACCCACATCTTGCACAGGCTGAATCTCCTCATGTTTGAAGAGCAGCACTTGATTCATGAGCACCTAAAGGACGACGAACTTTTCTGCTGCAGAACACTGAGCATCAGATTCCTGGGAAAGCTGGAGATGTCAGATAAATGATCAGAATGTTTTGCTCAGGCAGAGAATATTTATCCATTTTTAATTTAAAAAAAAATCCTCAAACTAGTCAAAATCTTCCTCTGGAATAAAGAGGGAAAATGAAACAGCTAAAGATTTCTGTGATTCTATAGTGAATGCAGATAAACTCCATGACCTGCTAGAGAGGATGGTGTTGTAATTGCAAAGTTTAAAGAGAAAAAATTTCTTCTACCTCCTTAAAACTGTCCAGGCAACCCTGTAATGATTTTTATATATATATTTAGATTACATTAGGTCTCTACAAAGAGTGATATACTAGCTTCAAGTGTGCCTATAGCTATAGATTGATTTTTTTTTATTTAACTGTTCATAAAAAATTAATCTCTGTCTTCTTCCAACAAAACCTAAGATTTTATCATATTGATTATGGGCCTAACAAAGTAAGGTATCAGATAGATTAAATTTGTTTTCCTATGAATTAAATACATTAAATCACTTTTTACTCATGTTGAAATTGATTGAGTTTCAGAGTTAAACAAAATAGCTTCTCTACATTGTGAACTGTCTCCATTTCTTCCTCAAGGCTGCTGTTTTCTTCTATCCATCTCCAAGAAGCCATCATCATATTAACATAGATGACAATCTGGCAAGGAGGTGCTGATCAAAGATAAATTTCACACTCGCACTTCGCATTTTCTAATTACACCATCTGTGTCAGACTCTTTCGTGGCAGTTCTGCCCAATCTGTCAAATGCTGCATGCCTATGGGAATGCAGAGGAGCTGAGAAAATCGCCTCCATTTCCCCCACCAGCCGATCCATCACCCCAATCGGAGCTGGGTGGATATATTAGTCTAATTGGTACTGGAATGAAGGTTCCAGACTGCATATGAGATGAGGTGTTTGGGGGATGCAAGACATGAGATTTACAATTTGAATCATATTACAAGGCTTGCCCCAGCTTGTTTCATAGCAAGCTGAGAGCAAGCCATGCATGCAATATCAGCATGTGGAGGTGGAAAAAAAAAAAGGAAGACAGAAATGAGGAATATTTAAAAACAAATAATGAATGAGAAGGTGTCTCCTTTCATTACTTTTAGCTTCTTCCAGACATAGTAAATGTAAATGATTACCAATAAGTTCACATGAAATAAATTTATCCTTGTATTAGAATGTAAGGCAAATAAACATAAAGCATTATATGCTCTGAACTATCAGAGATGGCTAGATGTATTCTAATCAAGTCCTGATCTATTAAATCCAGCAGCTCTATCAAAGTAGAGATGGTCCTTTTACACTCAAAGTGTATTACTTCCTATCCATGAGACATGAGATTAAGTCACAGAAGGTGAAAAGTTGCAGCTTTTCTAGGAAGGCTGACACTTAAAATTATCTACTTTATGGGTCAACTTTTTTTCTGAGAAATTAATCTCAACTTTGAACCTGTGTGTAAAATATTGCAGACTGCTATTTCTGGGTGCAATCAAATCTGGTGTAGTAACTCTCATTCCCTATGCAATCACATTTGAAAGTGAAAATGAGCTGCACTTCTCATGTGTGGACGAATAGTGGTGTGCTTGCTTACTCTGGGGTCTGCAAACCCCCCAAAAAAGCAAGTGTAAAAAATGCTGTGACAAAGGAAAATCTGGTAGTGCAGTAATGCAGGCTACATGCAGAAATTGTGAACCTCATCTAGGATACATATTCTTTCGTGATGTCTTAGTACATTTGTACCCACACTATTGATTAAAAACTTCACACTTCTTTTTTGTCTAGACAAAACACACACCATGGAGACAGGCTCAAGTTCATCTCACACATCTGTGATGAAGTCTGGGTTTGAACTCAGGTTCCCATCCTTTTTGGGTGTTGCCTTCAGCATAAAATGGGTCCAACTAGGGGTTATTTAATGCTTTTATATTTAAAAGGAGAGGGAGCAAAAAATTATACACCAATTAAAGACCTCTATTTTCAGATACGAATTTCTGTAGGACACAAGAAGCAAGATGCAAGCGCATTATCAAGCACATTTTTTTGTGCTCCTGCCTTTGGTTTATTTAGTACAGCACCAAAGGCGTCACTGATGCAAGAATGTTGTTGGTCTGCAGCCTCCGCAAAGCAACGCTACTGGAGTGCGATACTTTTAACACCCTTTTCTGCATTCAGAGTGGGCTGAGGAAAGAGCTGTTCAAATATTCATAAAGGATAGAAGACAAATATTTGGCAACTCCCAACATTTCAGTGCTAAATCATTTAGTAAACACAGGCTAACAGCATTAACACAAGATCAGACAAAACTGCCCAGCACCACTCAAGGCTAGGTCAGCTGAAAGTAACCTTAATGCTGTAAATCAAGATTTTACTGCCATGTATTTGACTGAACTTGTGTCTTTACTTGAACTTTTGAATTTTTCCCTTTCAAAGAAATGTATAAGACAGCCTCAAGGTGGAATATGCCAGAATGACTCCACTTCAGAGGCACAATCAATGAACAGCAATTATCTCAGATATATTTGAGCTTTTTATAGACAAAGACCTTTGTCTGGGTGGGTGCTGTGTAACATAATGTGTCTGTACAGGCTACTTCTCTTTCCCCTGTGCATTTTAATTACACTAGCAATTTTTTCCCCCCAAATAGCTATGAACAGAATTTCAATTACACTTATTCATGAGTGTGCAATGCTCATCCCTGCTTCTGTGAGCCTTGCATACGGGCTTTGAAGAGGAGACTAGGAGCCACTGAGAGGCAGGCTGGTGTCTGTGCTGGGAAGGCACAGGGACCCACTGACACTCTTGAATTAGAGAAG
This sequence comes from Edolisoma coerulescens, assembly GCA_013397115.1. Taxonomy (NCBI): domain Eukaryota; kingdom Metazoa; phylum Chordata; class Aves; order Passeriformes; family Campephagidae; genus Edolisoma; species Edolisoma coerulescens. The sequence goes on from VWZW01001197.1 coordinate 556,667, forward strand.
GGTCCACAGCCTCCCCTGACACACTTTGCAAGGGGTTCACAGCCAGTAAAGGCTGCCTCATGATGTGTTATACACCTCAAGGTGTCTTCCATGTGGGTCTCCGTGGGGCTGGCCTTAGGCTGCAGAGCAGGGTGGTCTTCACTGAGTGCCCACCATGGGACCCCATGCACGAGCACTGGTGGGAGGATGACCAATGTGCTGAGGAGCAGCCATTCTCTGCCAGGTCAACAAGCTTCTCGTTCCTATTATGTGAAAAGGACTGTATAGTAATAGTAAAAAAACCTAAGTGGGTACCCAAAAGTATCGTGGTCAGAATTCAGCCTCTGTTGCCTTACATTACACTATCCCTATTCCTCCGTGTATTCTCGAGAGCTCTCTGCACAACCCTAGAATAACAGACTTATAGAATCCCTAAGGGTAGGAAAGACGTTCTCGATCATTGAGTCCAACATTTCACTGAACACCACCATGTCAACAAAATCATCACACTAACTGCCACATCCAGTTATTTCTTGAACACCTCCAGGGGTAGTGACTCCACCACTTCCCTGGGCAGCCTGTTCCAAGGCTTAAAAACCCTTTCAGTAAAGAAGCTCCTCCTGATGTTCATCCTGAACCTTCCCTGGCACAGCCTGAGGCCACTTCCTCTTGCCTTGTCGCTGGTTACCTGGGAGAAGGGACCAACCTCCACCTGGCTACAACCTGCTCTCAGGCAGTTATACAGAGCAATAGGGTCCTCCCTGAGCCTCCTTTTCTCCAGGCTAAACAACCTCAGCTCCCTCAGCCACTCTCCATCAGACTTGTGCTCCAGACCCTTCACCAGCACTGTTGCCCTTCTCTGGACATGCAACAGCACCTCAATGTCCTTTTTGTAGTGAGGAGCCGAGAACTGGACACAGCACTCAAGGTGTGGTCTCACCAGTGCCACTGAGTACAGGGAGACAATCCTTGCCCTGGTCCTGCTGGTCACACTATTGCTGATACAGGCCAGGATGCCACTGGTCTTCTTGGCCACCTGGGCACATGCTGGCTTATGTTCATCCAGTGTTGATCAGCACCCCCAGGTCCTTTTCTCTGGACCACTTTCTTGCTGCTCTGCCCCAAGCCTGTAGTGTTGCCTGGGGTTGTTGTGACTCAAGTGTAGGATTTGGCCTTGTTGAACCTTATACTCTTGTCCTCAGCCCACCAATCCAGCCTCTCCAGATGGCTCTGCAGAGCCTTCCTATCAGCAGGTCAACAGTCCTGACCAACTTAGTGTTGCCAGCAAACTCACTGAGGGTGCACTCAATCCCCTTGTTCAGATCATCAATAAAGATATTAAACAAACAGGCCCCAATACTGAGCCGTGGGGAACACCACTGTGACTGGCTGCCAACAGGATGTAGCACCACTTATCACCACCCTCTGGGTCTGGCCATCCAGCCAGTTTTTAACCCAGAGTGCACCTGCCCAAGTCTTGGGATGCCAACTTCTCCTAATATCACCCTGTCTTTCCCCAGGGCTGACCCTATGTCACATGCTGTCACCTGTCCCCAGCACTGAGCTCACATATCTGTGGTCAGGCAGAAAAGGTATGGCCTGAGCTCACTCTGCAACCTTTCCTCTCTGCAGGGTCCTGCTCAAGTCTCTCTTCTTCCCCTGTCACCAAGTTCCAGAAAATATGTGGGGGTTTCTTCCCTTTGAGACAGACATTGCTATCTTGGGTTACACTTGGCCAATGATTCAAAAATTATCAGCAATTAGTGGCAGGAAAACAAAATCAGCGCAGTTGTGAAACGATGAGGAAAAAGCACCTACAGATAGAGAAAATCAGATAAAAAACCCTCTTGCTGGAGAACTGCATGACAGTATTGACAAGGTGAGAGTATATCAGAGAAACTGGTAAGAATATAACCAGCACCAGTTAAACACTGCAGGGTGAAGCTGCGCCAGTGTGCATAAGTAAGGAGCAACTGTTTGCAAAGTGGGAGAAACTGTAACTGCCTTTTGTATGAAAGGTATCTGTGCAGCCAAGGACATATTGACATGCCTGGAAAATCCCCGGTTTTTTTTCTGCAAGAAAGCCCAGGCACAAACTGTCTGCAGTAGGAACGCCAATGAACCTTCAGGCAAGTCTTTCAAAACTAAACAAACACAAAAGAAGAGATTTGCTTGGCTGCTCTTTTATTTTTTTTTTTTCTGTTGCAAAGCCTGTACCTGTTTTTTTTTAAACAAAATCTGGAGGAAAGGCCTTGATGTCATCAGAGTGCTGATACCCCATCACTGACATCCTTCCCCAAAGCCATGTGATAGTGGTATATGGGAGGTATCCTGATTTCCTGAAAATACATGATGTTCTTCTCCAGAGAATGGAAAGCAGATTTATTCCTTCTGTGAACTTGGAACAATCTGCTCAGACAAGTGACAGAAAAAGCCACTTCTACCGTTTCCTCTTGCTACACAGGCTGGAGGCTCAATCGTTCACGCACTTTCTAAAGGATCACTAGCAATCCTTATCCCTTCCAACTGCCTGAGGCCAGGGGAGTCCAGGGTTTTGCACAGGTGTCATCAAGGACCATCTCTGGATACAATGGGCAACAAGGCAACTGAGCTTAAGAGGACTTTGCTGTCGGTGATGATGATGGGTAAGAGAGAACAAGGACTTGCAATTAGAGAAATCACTCTGTATTTGTAAACCAAACATACTTGATATGAAAATCACTGGCACAAAAGACTTGGCTCTGTTCTGTGCAGCTCTTGCAGGCTCCTTTCAAAGCAGGGGCTATGCTTTCAGCAGAGCCAGGTTTTTAGAGCTCATACAGCTTCAGCCAGTAAGTGTATGCATCTTTGTGGTTGAATAAATAAATATCCACTAAAGGAACCTGGTTCAGAAGAGTAAAATAATTAAGAAACATGGAAAACATTACTGCCCATATTCAATTAACAGCTGAAGTATTGTTAGAAAGATGGATCAATCTGGAATGATCTGACTAAAAGCAAAAGTTTAGATAACTTGTCTGATAATGGCATGAGCATATCCCATAAATGCCCAGCAATTCTATATCATTAAGCCTTCAAGGACAAGCCTGATTGATGGCAATGTACCTGCAGGAAACAGCTCAGATGGAAAAACTCCAATGTGTGCCAGCAAAGTAATTACCTGGGATGGTGACTATGCTATGTGGTCAGATAGGNAGGATTTGGCCTTGTTGAACCTTATACTCTTGTCCTCAGCCCACCAATCCAGCCTCTCCAGATGGCTCTGCAGAGCCTTCCTATCAGCAGGTCAACAGTCCTGACCAACTTAGTGTTGCCAGCAAACTCACTGAGGGTGCACTCAATCCCCTTGTTCAGATCATCAATAAAGATATTAAACAAACAGGCCCCAATACTGAGCCGTGGGGAACACCACTGTGACTGGCTGCCAACAGGATGTAGCACCACTTATCACCACCCTCTGGGTCTGGCCATCCAGCCAGTTTTTAACCCAGAGTGCACCTGCCCAAGTCTTGGGATGCCAACTTCTCCTAATATCACCCTGTCTTTCCCCAGGGCTGACCCTATGTCACATGCTGTCACCTGTCCCCAGCACTGAGCTCACATATCTGTGGTCAGGCAGAAAAGGTATGGCCTGAGCTCACTCTGCAACCTTTCCTCTCTGCAGGGTCCTGCTCAAGTCTCTCTTCTTCCCCTGTCACCAAGTTCCAGAAAATATGTGGGGGTTTCTTCCCTTTGAGACAGACATTGCTATCTTGGGTTACACTTGGCCAATGATTCAAAAATTATCAGCAATTAGTGGCAGGAAAACAAAATCAGCGCAGTTGTGAAACGATGAGGAAAAAGCACCTACAGATAGAGAAAATCAGATAAAAAACCCTCTTGCTGGAGAACTGCATGACAGTATTGACAAGGTGAGAGTATATCAGAGAAACTGGTAAGAATATAACCAGCACCAGTTAAACACTGCAGGGTGAAGCTGCGCCAGTGTGCATAAGTAAGGAGCAACTGTTTGCAAAGTGGGAGAAACTGTAACTGCCTTTTGTATGAAAGGTATCTGTGCAGCCAAGGACATATTGACATGCCTGGAAAATCCCCGGTTTTTTTTCTGCAAGAAAGCCCAGGCACAAACTGTCTGCAGTAGGAACGCCAATGAACCTTCAGGCAAGTCTTTCAAAACTAAACAAACACAAAAGAAGAGATTTGCTTGGCTGCTCTTTTATTTTTTTTTTTTCTGTTGCAAAGCCTGTACCTGTTTTTTTTTAAACAAAATCTGGAGGAAAGGCCTTGATGTCATCAGAGTGCTGATACCCCATCACTGACATCCTTCCCCAAAGCCATGTGATAGTGGTATATGGGAGGTATCCTGATTTCCTGAAAATACATGATGTTCTTCTCCAGAGAATGGAAAGCAGATTTATTCCTTCTGTGAACTTGGAACAATCTGCTCAGACAAGTGACAGAAAAAGCCACTTCTACCGTTTCCTCTTGCTACACAGGCTGGAGGCTCAATCGTTCACGCACTTTCTAAAGGATCACTAGCAATCCTTATCCCTTCCAACTGCCTGAGGCCAGGGGAGTCCAGGGTTTTGCACAGGTGTCATCAAGGACCATCTCTGGATACAATGGGCAACAAGGCAACTGAGCTTAAGAGGACTTTGCTGTCGGTGATGATGATGGGTAAGAGAGAACAAGGACTTGCAATTAGAGAAATCACTCTGTATTTGTAAACCAAACATACTTGATATGAAAATCACTGGCACAAAAGACTTGGCTCTGTTCTGTGCAGCTCTTGCAGGCTCCTTTCAAAGCAGGGGCTATGCTTTCAGCAGAGCCAGGTTTTTAGAGCTCATACAGCTTCAGCCAGTAAGTGTATGCATCTTTGTGGTTGAATAAATAAATATCCACTAAAGGAACCTGGTTCAGAAGAGTAAAATAATTAAGAAACATGGAAAACATTACTGCCCATATTCAATTAACAGCTGAAGTATTGTTAGAAAGATGGATCAATCTGGAATGATCTGACTAAAAGCAAAAGTTTAGATAACTTGTCTGATAATGGCATGAGCATATCCCATAAATGCCCAGCAATTCTATATCATTAAGCCTTCAAGGACAAGCCTGATTGATGGCAATGTACCTGCAGGAAACAGCTCAGATGGAAAAACTCCAATGTGTGCCAGCAAAGTAATTACCTGGGATGGTGACTATGCTATGTGGTCAGATAGGAACAGGACAGATAATGCAGTGCTCTGAGCACTGCCCTGGTTCCCTCTGCTGAGAGGCAGCTCCATGCTCCAGCTACTGAGGCACATAGGGTTCTTTGCTCGCTCCTCTTCTTTACTTATTCTACTGAGTCTTCAAGGTCACTGTGTCTGCCTCATTTCAGTATATCTGCACTACCTTATGTGGCAAGGGAGTACTGTGCCCATCTTTATGCTTCGTGTAGCACAATATGAACTGTTCCAAAAAAAACCAAATTTCAGATGCATCAGAAATTTGAAACTAAAGGAGTGACATCTCCTGTTTGTAGAAACACACAAGTTGTTTAACGGTTAACGTTCACCAGCAATGAATCTATCCTACTTTTTTTTTTTTTAATCTCTGTCTCCCCTTACCATTCAGCACAAGGACTAAAAATAAGTATGTCACAATCATGTAACCCAATCCAAGTAATCAAGCACTCATATTTCAGTAATGCTCTTTATGTATAAATATTTCAAGAATAAAGATTATTTTTGAGCTCTCGAGTGCTGAAATGTAATGTTTACACTTACAAAAGCAATACTTGGGACAAGAATTCATCAAGTGAATCATCCTTCTCAACTTCCTAACCAATGGAGTCTGTAGTTTCTTTGCCCTCATGAGAAGAATGCAGCTTATGGGGAGGGGGATAAGGGTACAGGAATGTAAAAGACCAACAAAATTTGCTTAAGTTAGTCTGAGCTTCAAGGAATAAGGTCTTTTCCTATCATGTGCCTTTTACATGCAGAATTTAAAATTAAAGAAAAGGCCCTGCTTTTTATCGAAACCATTTTACTTGTTTTTAATTTGATTACCTCTTGATCTTTTCCAACAGGATACTTACATTTGGCAAAACTCCTCTCCTGCTGGTTTTGCTGGAAGTGGGATCTGTCCCAAGGAAAACATCAACACACTTGTACTTTATGGGCTGCCTACCTGTCCTTTAAACAAACTATGATGGAAAGCAAAAGCTGACCATATTCAAGATGTTGATTTTGTGTCTTGGACCCATACCTAAAAAAAATTAGCACACAGATTGAACAAGCAAATTAAGAACTAGTAGTTTTAATTGTTATTATTTACAGCATATGGAATATATTGTTGTGAATAATTTGCTTCAGAAGATTATTTTTCAGGGAGAATAAGTCATATATTTCTTAGCTATGTTCTTAGTTATGGCAAAAATAAAATTAGCAAAACAATTCTAAGCTTGCTTAAGCAAATTCAGACAACTGCGACAATTCTGTCCTGAGCCATTTGATATTCTATAACATTTACAGGTCACAAGTGGCAACCAGGGAGTGCCACACAAGGCTGACAAGAAAAGCCAAGGGTCCACCTAAGGGTCCTTTCTGGTCCATACAGTTCCTACATGTGGTGTCTTGACCAGAAGTCTGGAGTTTCAGAAATCATTTAATGAAGAGAAAGAGGGCTAGTTACCTTTTGCTTTCTAGGACCCACTTTGAAACACAGAGAGACAACATTGAAAGAGCCAGATGTCATGTGAAGAATTAATTGTGAATGTGAAAGAGATGGTGAGTGGGGTATAGTATTTTGCATCAGATTTACAAAACTCAAGATCAATTCAATGCTCCAAGACAATTCAGCAAATATAGCATGCAGTAAAGAAGTATAGATTAACTTCTGCCTCCTTTAAAAGCCACAGCAAAATGCCCAATGGGTTTATGGGGCAGGATTGACTGAACCTGGTATCCATCATAGTCACAGATACCTCATGTAAGATTCTTCATACAATACTGAGTTGATTCCTGCTCTACTCTAGGTGCTGCCTGCTTCAGGAAGGGTCCACTCATTGTCTGAGTGAACATACAAAGCTTAGCCCACAACAGGCACAGTGCTTTCCACTGAGGTTTATTAGGTTATCTTGAGTACTAATAGCAATATCTACTTAGTCACACTAGAAGTAAGCAATTGAAATACAGAGTGTTTTTGCAAGTGAATTTTAAGAGAAAAAATGTTACAGAAAATTTTAACGTATTTGTTTCAATGTTTTCATCTGTCAGTGTTTGCCATCCTACTTCTTCACCTTCCATTTTCAGTGGCAAAATAGAGTGTGTAAGAAAAAAGACAGAATGTACTGCTCTGAAAGGTATAGTATAAAAATTAGTTTACGGAGGTTTATTTTTCCCTTTTGCACCATCTGTATTTCTCAGATTCCCCTTGATTGGCTTGCCATTTGTTAAAGAAATTATGCTACTCTTATTTGTTGTTTCACCAAGGGTCAAAAGAAAATCATTCCAACCCCAGGAGCTGTAAATTATTAGTGTACAGAAAAAGACTGAAGTTCAATGTAGACTTCTACAAGGATTTTTGGGTTTTTTTACACTTAAAAGCATGACAACTGCTCAGAAAATCTGGAAACATGGAAAGGTGAAGGTATCTTTTTTCCATGACTGAAGGGAAACTATACAGCTATGTTTGATAGTCTTCTGGTAAGACTTTTGATGCTGACATTTGGCTCTTCATTCCTGTGAGTTTACATATTCCATGCTAAAGATCCTTGATCCTTCAAGCCAATGATTCAAGATAATATCAAATTAAAAGTAGTAAGTTTTTCATAATGGAAAAGAACATCCAAGGAAGCATTTCATTTGTAGCATTTGAAGGAGAGGAGCCATCTGTTTAATGCCTTGACACTGATAAAATGGGGACAAACAAATTCCATGGAACAGTTCGCATAAGCCATTACTTACATGCTTAAAAGTTTCTGGGATGGGCCTCTAGAATGTGACTGGATTTCACTGCACTAAAATCATCAGAAATCATAAAATCATAAAATATTCCAGTAGTGATGTCAAGACAATGACTGTTACACTGAAAGGTTTTTCCATGTTATTCTCATTATTTTTCCTTGTGACAGACTTTATTAAGGCTATTTATTGTTAACACATGGTTTGTGAGTTATTAATATTGTATATGATTCCTGTGTTATTGCCCAACATAAGTAAGATTTCAGTGGAAAGACAGACTTGGAATTTTAAATATTGAATTCCAGATGTCTCCTCAGTAGACCTTTTCTACACAAAGATGCATTATGCATTTACAGTTTACTACCTGGAGAGAAAAGAATTAATATAGGGGTTGCACATGTCCAGTTTCTATGTCAAGCTCAGCTGAGGAAATCAGTTCATACCACAGCTGGTCCAAAACATATCACACTTTTACATTTTTGGCAGGATGTGACCTTAGGCACTGTAAATGGTGTATGTGTGCTATATAATTATATTGTCCATGGATTTATGCACCTGTGTTGCATATTTCATTACGTTTTCTTGGCCTGCTTATTAGGACTACATTTTACATTCCTAATAATACGATTCAAATTCTACCAAATATGAAACACTGACTTTCAAGCAGAGCTAAATGAAGCTTAAGTAATTTAACATGAACCAATGAAAGACAAAAGAATTACTTCACTCATAGGCAAGGTCACAAGGTTCCTCTTGCTGCTCTTCTGCCCACATTTTCTTTCTTTCAGTTTGTAGAAAAATTGAACCAGAGAGATGTAATTTTAATCCATTTTTTTTGCTGACAATACAACAGAAAGCTCATTCCTCTTTTTGGAAATAAAGTGTTAATGGGACGTTTGCAGGAAATCACAGTGAGCTTGGAATCTTTTGAGGAATTAAATCAGAGTTCATACAACAAATATCACGCGTATTTTGTTGTTTCTAAACATCAATTGGCCGTATAAAAAGTGTAATAGAAAAATTAAAAATTTGTGATTACAATGACATAGAGCGTGTGCCAACAACTCTGTGGATGGCTTTTTATCTCATTCCCTTAGTGAAAACAGTTAACTAGGCACTGGTGAGATATTCTGTAACTGCGCAACAAAAAGCTGGCACAACTGCCAAGTGTGGCATGCCAGATGTGTGAATACATTCTGGAGAGCAGTATCAGCAGCTCCAACAGAAAGCCATAGCCATTAATCTAGAGACCTCTGGGAGTTCAGGATCGTGCTGTAAAACCTAGACCCTGCCAAGACTGCATCAGATAAAGCCATCAATGCATTGTAAAAAAGACACAAAACCTATTTCATGGGCTGCACTGATCAAGCAATTACAATCATTGACTACATTAAGCAAAGAAACAGCGGGGTGCCCTATAAAATTGACTGCCAACTTGAATAATCAATAGACTCCATGTAGAGTAAATTAAATAACTGAAAAACTATTTGGAAAAGCTGAAGTTAAAAAGCCAATCTGTAATCCCTCATCCATGGAAAAACAATCCTGCATCCAAAAGATTCTTTTGCTTGCTTTCATTGTTGTCACTGGGAAATACAGCAACAGCAAACTAAGAAATTCTTTAACTCTCTCATTCACCAGTTAATAATTGTTCATTTAACCCAGGCATTCATAATCAATGTATGCATTAGTATCATACCTCCCAACCTGCCAGGCTTCAAACACAGTCCTAAATTGCAGGGCTAATACTCAGAACAAGGGAACCCAGAGAAATTGTATGTACTCTAGGAGGCTCAAAATGATAGTTTCCCTATTACAAGGCATACTCAATTTGGGCTGATTTTCCTGATTATTTCCAATGTAAACCATTTATAGCAATAGCCATAATCTTGCAATTGATAGTAGAATAGGTTGGAAATGTTATAACAGAGAATTTTTTTTTTCAACAGAAGATGCTGATTCATCAGAAACAAAGGTGATGGAAACAGAATGTGTTGACTTAACAGCTTTTTCCGTGCAAGAGGGCAGTTGACAGAGCTTCCCCTCCCTCCTCACTGCAGACAGGTGCAGGTGGAAATAATATTCTCCCCCACTATACCTGCCCATCAAGTCAGTGGCTGGAGCCTGTGCTGGCCTTACGGCACTTCTCCAGGGGAGAAAGCTGAACCCAAGTGCTGAGCAAGGACCACCACCCTGGATTTTCTCCCTTCTGAACCTCAGATGCTTTTCTGAGAAATATTAACAGCTTTTGGGATTTGAATGTAAAGAAATCTAACAGATTCTGTTTTGCTTTGTTCTTCCAAAATTTTTCAAAATTTGGAGGAGTTCTTGGGTTTGCCTAAATGGCTGTACAGGAGCAGCCTGCAGTGGTGCTGTGGAGCAGTTCCTGTAGATCTGCAGACCCCCTGAAAATTGCTGGAGCTGGGTAGGATCTGTCTTTTACTGCCTGCATTGCACTGTCAATGGAGCTAATCCAGGCAACGCTTTGGACAAGGACCACTGACTGCAGGATCGTGGGTGTTCCTTTGGAGGCTGATACTTCCACTGTAGCACTGGGACAGCCAGGGACATACTGCAAAAGCAAACCCAAGTTACCGTGCCCTAACAGGCACCATTCACTTTGTTAGGACTTCCAGGGCACATATGCCTGTTCTTTGCCTGCAGGAAGAGGAGCCAGCTATTGGCACCTGAAGACTACCGGGATCTAAGAGTGCTCACTACTTTGTGCCTCATTACCGAGTGGAACACCAGCCTGAGCAAAAGCAGAGTGTCGGATTTTAACTGCTGTCCGAACTGGCCCAAGGGCAATTTCACATGTCCACAAGTTTGACTGTATTACCTGAATTTGGTTCAACACTTGTCAAGAAATATATTGCAGACAGGACATGCCCCAAAATAACAGTTCAACAGTATTACACCACTCCATATGTTGAGAAGGAAAGACACCTGTAAAGCCTCAGTTAATGGCAAATATTCTGATTTTACATATAAAAGAAAAGGAGTACTTTTTAATTATTGTAGCAAAACCAAAAAATGTCCCTTTAAAAAAATTGTGCCTTTTCATGCCTATGTGAATTTTCTCAGTTTTCATTCCCTTGTTTTGAAAGAAAAGTCCCTTTTTGCGGTGAAAATATATTCTTTCTTGGAAAAAAAAAAAAGCCTTCTGTTTTCATTCTACCAAACTAGGAAATATCAAAGGCAAAGCTGCAACATATTTTGCTTTTCAGAGAATCTGAAGAAATGTGATTTAGCAGTTTTTCCAGTGGTGCAAATATTTTTTACTCACCTCACACTAACATGTTTTTTTGTATGTGGATAAATTAACACGTAAGCAAGGGTGTTAGGCTCCGTACCTATGGTAATAGAATGAGCTGGTTTCTTCACTGACAAATGTTTTCTTATTTTTTTAGCTGAAACATAATGTAGAATTTAGGATTCTTTCAGTCTGGTCTGCAGATTAAAGGAAAACAGATGAAAAATTGAAACTAACTCTTCACTGTACACAGTTTTTTCACTGGGTTGAAAAAGTACTTGTAGAATTTATTCACTACATAATCAGAATAAATCTTGGAGCTATCATCATTACTGAAAAATAGGTTTATAAATTAAGGCATCTGGGAAATCTATAGGACATTAATTTATTATTTGTGGGAGTTTTGTACAAGCATTTTTCTTTCTTGGTACACAATAAATAAATTGACAATAAACGGATTGGGATAACATAACACTTTTTCACCTGCTTAAAAAAACTGGGGACAAACCCTCTGAATATGTGCATTATAAGTGAAGTCACAGTAACTACACATCAAACAAAATGAAATATGATGAACTAAAAGTGATTATCTGTCACAATAACATTTTCCAACTTGTCTGCTGATTAGATGTTAATGCTGCCCATAAAAGCGAAGGAGGGGGAGAAGCACTGCGGAGAACCTGATAAAACATCCTACTGAAACCCATTGTATTTACTACTTATTAGATTCTGAACTCAAATAGATCTTGATTGTTGAGAGCTTGGGTATTTAAAAGCCTTAAGATCATCAATTACATTACTCATAATTTCCACATCTGCCTGTTCCTCAGCAATTCAGAAGGAGAGAGAGATAGCTGTTTTAAGAGTCTTTCTGCAACTTGATTACTATGAGTCTGTTACAATGTGCACTTGAAATGCCTTTAAGGATTTGAACTGAACTGTAATTTGCAGCTTTATGGAGCTCCTACGTGGATCACTTTTTGGTGATAGAGAAAATCAAATGAGTGGAGATGGTCCAAATTACCTGGAAGAAAAGCAGGTTCTTATCCACTCAAAGGAATCCCTACAAGCCTGCCAAAAGCACAATAAATGCACTCTTCTTTCCTGTGTTGTCTGGAAAGTGAATATGTATTTCAAATTAAACAGAAACCCTGATTAGCATGGTTATTATGAAGCTAAACAGCAAGATGACTGTGTTTGCAGAAGCCATTTACAGGCTACAGGGAATGTTACTTCCCTATTGTGTCACTCCTCTTAAAATGAATTCTTTTTTAACAAAACCTTTGCTTTTTTCAAAGCACTGACATCCTGATCCTACTTCCCATTAAAGTCAATGGAGAACTGCCCATTATCTCTTATGGGAGTTGGATCACACTAATGGAGTGTACTTTTCTCATTCACAAGCATCCAAATCCATGCCAAGGGAAGATAGTACAAGGTGTTCTTATACTGAGATCAACCTGACCCTAGGAACAGAAAAATGCTCTTTGGTAACTGTACCAGCTGCTCCTTCGTGTGCTGCAGAAAGAGGCAGGCATGTGCAAAATGGATCAATCAAATAAAGCACTGCCATGGAAATAGTGTGGAGGCACTCTTAGAGATTGCACAGAATACTTAAAATACATAAAAACATTTCCAGAAATTATTCTTGCAAAGGACAAGTGTAGAATATGCATCTTCCTTAGCTGCCAGAGTTTCAACATAACTTGCTTCCCACAGAGAGAAAAACGCTCTCACTGCCACTTCACAGGTGGTCTCTTAAGGGAAGTCCATAAAACTCTTGCTAATATAACTTTTTTGGCATTTACTTTGTTTATAGAAGCTAGTTGTTACTTGTGGTGGCCAGTGAGCCTACACCCCCTTAGAAAGAAGATGCTGCCTAAGTCAGGGAGACAGAAACGGCTTCTCCCAAGAGTCTTTGTTTCATTATGTTAATGTCCCCGGTTCTGTCTCCCCGGCTGGCCCGTTGGCTTCCCTGCCCCTTTCCCCCTTATATGTCTCCACCCCAGAAAGTTCTCCCTTCCCCGCTCTCCCATCGGCCTTTGTTCCCTCACCACTCCCCCAATGTTTCCCTATTGGCCCCCATACCCTGGCCACACCTCTGTACCGCCCCCTGGCCCACAAACCATTGGCTCCTGATGCTCTCTCCAGCCCCCTCAGCCCCATATATCAACCTGGACCCTCCCATGTTCTTTGCTCTTCACCCCTGGACCCCTTCATGTGCGTGGCTGAAATAAACCTCCCCATGGAACCCCATACGAAGGACCCTTCCTGACTCTTTGCTGTTGACTTGTTACAAGTACCATCAGGTGAGTGTGTGTTTGGGTGTGTGTGGGAAGTGGCCTGCCAAGCGACTCCGCATTGGAGACGCTTTTGGAAGGTTGCGGCACCCCTCACCATACCATCTCCGTGCGCCACAACAGTTACTAACTCCTAATGCGACCTTCCAGAAAGAGAAGAGTCTTGTTTTAAAGTTTCCCTCCCTGTACCAATCCCTCATTAAAAAGACTCCTGAGGATTTACGTGGAAAAGGCTAAACGTTGGAGTTAAGGCTCCAAACATCCAGAGGTGGGCAACTTGGAATCAAAAATGGATTTCCCGAGGAAGAAAGGATGAAAGAAAGCTAAGGAGAAGGAAGGGCAAAGGAAAGCATGGGCATAATAGAGGAAGCTATAAAGTCACAAAGACAGAGTATAAAGATGATGGAAGGGGCCATAGCAGGAGAAAGATTACAAGGAAAAGCACGCATTGCTAAAGTAATAGAAGATATGGCCAGGAAGAATGGCAGTTCTTAAGAAACATTTTCACCATCCTTTGATAAATGGAAGCAAAAATGTTGGGGCAAAAAGAATGATAACTATCAGACTCTATTTTGAATTACTGTTAAAAATCTACTTTGCAAAACCCTGCAAACAAGTATGCTGATGACATGAAGACTTAGGACTGCCTCCTCCAAGGCACCTGCAGGAATATACAATAGGGAAATGTCAGTTCTGTCTAGGTCGTAGGGCAGATTCTGCTTTCACCTCGTTGCACTAGACACATGTATGATTTATGCTGGTGGATATGAAAGGTGAGGCAGGCTTTCCTCCTGGAGAAATGTGACAGTTCAACCAAAATGCAGCACTGCTCATCCTGCCCTACATCAGAGAAAGGCTTTGTGATGCAATACATTCTCTGACATACTTCCTTGCTGACCCACAGAACTCTTTCCCCAGAATATGTTTTGGTTATAATAATTTGGGGTTTAATTATATTCCCTTATAACTATATGAGAAGACTGAGCCCTCCAATTTCATATGGTACAAAAAGGCAGCATTTTGTATCTTTCAATGGCATAATTGATGTTGCTTCTTTGGGTCATCTATGTGAGTGTGATGTGCTACCTCCCCATCGATCTGTGTATGTAAAAGGATTAAATGGTTAATACTAACACCAGGGCAGCAACTTAGATCTTCTCAGACAAAGTGTAGCTAATGGTGAATGCTTTCTACTAGATACACCACTACTGCAGCACTTCTGTGCACTTTTCCAAGTGCTATTTATAAATAACTGTATTTATATTCTGGTGCTTTCTGTGTACAGCTCTTGCTACAGATTTAGATATCGACTTTCTGGGAAGCCTAAAAGCATGGAAACGTGTTTCCCTTCTAACTATAGAAATTTTGGGAAGATGGAAAATAACAGCACTGAATTGTACACTGAAGCTAAGTAATACTTTCTCATATAACTTAGAACATAAAAAACCCTTAACATAGAACATCATAACACAGAACCCATAACTTAGAACATCAAATGCATTTACTAAGTAAATATGAAATGAGTATGTTGCCAAAAATACTTTGGATTAGAGGTGAAGCTGTTCTATGCATAAATGGGGCTACTTTACAAAATGGAGTATATCTTAAACTGCTGAAAATGGAAATAATTAATATTTTTCTCTTATAAGCAAGAACTGAAATAGATGTAAACAGATACTTAGAATGGGACTTACCTTTCTTCATCTCACTCAGCTAAACATTAAGACACAAATTTAGGTTAATTGTCTGGGGTGTCTTTGTACTTTATAGACAAAAAGGATCCATCAGAAGCTGGATCATCTTATGCCCAAAACCCATCTCAGATGAATGAAATGAATCACGCCTCAGAGGTTCTTATTCTTTCCATCAAGCACAACAAATGCCCTGGACCACACATCTAATTTTCCAGTGCCTGCAGTAAGGTGCAGTTCTTGCTGCACAGAAGGGACTTGCATTCCTCAGTCTAGAGGAAAAAAAAACCACTTTGAAATGAGCAGGATCATTCCCATATTTAGCTAAGACACTACAGTTCAGTCTACTCAACACGGGATTAAGGACCAATAATAAATATGGCCTATAATGTACAGATCCACGCAGAATGAGACATTCCAATAGCCCACGACTATTCTAAATATACCCCTTCTGAAATATTTGTGGGAGAACATTTTGAAGAATGTAATTTTAAACTTTAAGGTTTGTCTTCCCACTCTAAGAGAAAACACCACACTAAAATTTTCTTTTAATTTTTGGATGTTTATATTGGTGTGTTAGAACTTAGATTTTCATCTAGTGTGATTTTTGCTCTGAGTCTAAAATATATGGTGGGTTGTTTTCCTGAACTTTCCCACGAACTCATGTTTTCTCAGATTCTTTATTATTTACACAAAATTTTTAACAGTTCTGTCTATTCTTGCACATTTTATATCATTTGTTGTTGTGATTCCTTAACAATGAAGACAAAACCTTCTCAGTCACTCAGTTTACATATTGTAAATCCTTTTGTACTGAAAAGAATATGTAGATATATAGAGACCATAGGATTTCCTTAAATTAACTGTGAATGGAAAGAAAATATATCTTCTGAAAAAGTGTAACAAATTTCTTGCAGATCCACAAATTCCTTATCACTCTTGCAACAGTGCTGCAAGAAAAAGTTTCTGAGAAAGTGATTGATACAGGTCTCGACAATAAAATAAAATCATGTTTACACAAGGAAATATAAAATACTTCAATCAGATGTGTGTAACTGTTTGCTGAAAATGCACTGCTAGAAAATTCAAAATGTAACACCAGATATAAATATCCATGGCAGACAAACCTTTGCTAATGTTATGGCAATAGGAAAATTAACTGCTCAATTAAAAAAACCCCAATATTCACATAACCTAGAAGGCAATAACCAGCAGGAAAGTGTGTGATACAGTGCACAAGGAACTGTCCAAATGGATATTAAGGAAAGGTGGAAAGCTGCTTTTTGGACCTAGGCTGCTGGATGGATGGATGTCAGCATGGACTGTTATGGAATCAGTATATTTTGTCATATTTTCTATCTGCCATGCTGACCAAATAATTAACCTGTCTGATGAATCTGGTCTAAATTGTTTAAGTGATTAGAAGAAAGAGAGTTAGTTAGGGATCCTGGGGGTCAGTTGGCAGGATAGATTTTGGATCAATTCACATTCATGTCCAGGTAAATGCCTGAAGATGGATTAACACAATACTGATAACGGGAAGTGACACAGACATAGCCTAGAAGAAAGAAAAAAATAACATGAAAACAAAAACCTTCTTTTTTTTCATTCAGTCTCTTCAGCCTCCTTTTCAACCAGCTGCACAATAGAGTCATTATCACACTCCATGTATGATCAAAGGGTGTTTTTTAAACCTATCATTGTTAGAAAAACTTTGTTTGGAATCCATGGCTTATGTAAAGATATCAGTTTCTTGCCCTCCAAATCTCTTGAGTGACGACAGTCTGAGAGATGCTGAGAAAACTCCCTTGGAGCAAAGCACAGCAGATGCCACACCAAACCCCTCTGAACATGAACCACAGCATCTAGAATTCAGGAATATGCCATAGTTTTATGTTCAATGTTGGTTAAACACTATTCATCCTAAAAGGGAAGTACATTTTGCAAAGGAGAAGATGCCTCAATATCTGAATCTGTCAAAACTTTGGAAAAAAGTTGTTATATATCCACCTCTATGCAGAGCTCAGATTCACATAAGATCATATTTCTGCATAAATAACTGAGGCCTATTATGCAAAGATGTTCAAGGCAATGACAAGGCACAGTGCCATCCCAGTAACTACGAAATTGCCACTGGAAGCTACTGTTTCATAGCTGTTCCCACCGTCATAAAAACCAATATAAACAGGGAAAAGTAAGTCAATTTGAAGAAAGCCTTGTGTACTATTTTGCTGAGTAGAAGAAACAGCAGATCTGTTTCTGTTTGGGGAAGTCAGCTATGCTGCATGAGCACACACCCCTCTGTCACCAGCCTTGGGGGTCACGGTTCTGATAGGACTAAGCCACAGACCTCATAAAATCAAGTGTAAACAACTTATTTCAGTACCATCTAAATCTTATGCTGAGATCAAGTAGCCAAATTAAGTATTCGGCAAGGTCTTGTGGTCAAAATATTAATTGAAATTTCAAGGATATTATTTTTTAAAAAAGGAAGAGAATTAAATGGAGGACAAGATACAGCAACATTCAAAAGCATATCAGTGTAAAGCAACATTAAAGAAGAATTTTTAATTGATAGGCACATAATCTCAGTGCTCTGAAGGAAATCAGTGCACCCAGCATGAAACATATGAGTTTTACAAACATAATTTCAATTTTTTTTATTACCTACGAGCATTAGGATATACTTCCTTGACTCTATAATAATTGCTTGCAGTTAATTACAAATGAAACAGAAGTGCTGGTAATATTAGACTTGCACCCTGCATAAAGCTAGAAATTACTGCTATTACTCTTATTTGCTAAGAATATTGGGTCATAGATGCTAATTAGCAGTTCACAGCCCCCTACAGGAAAAAACTCATTATTATGAAAATCTGTCTTGGTAGCCAAAGCCACCACTCATGTCACTGTGAACATTTTTGTCAGAGCAATTATAGGTATGACAAAACTTAAGATTTACTTTTGTATCAAGAAAATTATGAAGGTTAAAAATACAACATGCTAATCTAAAAATTGCTTGCCATATCAAGAAAATGTTTCTGAACTATTTCGTCTTAGTAAAATCTGACTGTATACTGGGCAGAATGACAGCAAATTTGTATTGAGTATGTACACAAACATAATTTCTTTCAAATGTATATAAAATGCAAGAAAAGTCTCTCCATTGCCAAGTAAAAATACAAAGTAAAATGAGACACAAGCAGCTAATGGAAATGAATTTTGCAAAGTCATACACCTAGAGCAAGGAACATGTATTATTAATCATCAGTAATTTGGGGGGAACATTTCATTTTTCTGTAAACAAGCACGTGATTCAGGGAACAAAAAAAAAAAAAAGTCTTGTTTACCCAAGTTTTCTGCAGAGTTCATTTGAAAAATAGAAGCAGAAAACATTGCTTTTGTGTGATTTATTAAACCTCTCTTTCCACAGCACACAAACCCAACTTTGAATGCTTGAAGGAAAGGTGAGTAAAAGAGCAGCTAATTGTAGTGCCAGGCTGAATTCTGCTTGTTTACTGAAAAGGAGAAATGGAAATGCCACACTGGGATGAAGCGGTGGTTTGGGAGTGGTTCTAAGTCACAAAAGGGTGAGGGGGCTTCTCATTTCAGCCGTGTAGAACCAGGTAGTCAGCATAAAATGCCGGGACTCCCCATGTTGGCTAAAACAGAGGGAGGTAAAACCAGCCCAGAGCAGCCGCTCTGATGGCTACAGAGTGACCCTAAAACATGAGCACAGGTGAGAAGTTAAGTTTTCCACAGCTGCACGGGGGAAAAAACCAATCTCAACTGTAAACAGCCTAAAAATACAAATCCCTCCAAAGTTAGATACACTCAGCTACTTCTTGCTACACTGAGTACAGCAAAATGATGAAGGAAAAGTGGAAATTTGAATCACACATAAATGCTGTTTTAAGATAAAGAGGAGGACCACATGAATTGTGCTGTGTTTTAAGGAAAAATGGTTTCTCAAAATCATACTTTACCTTGTCTATATTAGGCTGAATTTTGCTTTCAGCATTACTATCTTGATTTCCATCAGTGTAAAGGAGAATGGAACTTGACTACTAATGCAACCACACTGCTCACCTAGTAGTGGAAATGAGTTTTCCTTTCATCAGAGGGGATTACATTAGTTAAAATTAAACAGAACAACGCATTATTTGAAGACCTCTAATAGCACCTAGAAAAAGAAAAAAAATTCCTGCCTTAGAACTGAGAAATGAAGTTCTCTGTGTAGAGAATTTGCTATCCATATGTGCTGGCACCTTGCTAATCCCCTGAAACTCTGGTATGAAACCTGGGACTATAAATAAAAGCAACAAAATTCCATCTTACCCATATATTGCAGGCCTTGTTTCAAAAATGGGAGATCCGTGTGACCAAACAGACACGGGGCTTGATGCATTAGGAACGCATAAAACAGTATACAAGGACTGCATTATAAGGAGTTAAAAATGTTTTTTCAGAGATTTAAGTAAATGTAACCACCCTGTGGTAGGTCTCTTGCCCTGCCCACCTGAAGCTGTGATGCTACACGCGTTACCCTGTTCTACCAGTGTACTTTGGCTACAACCTTCTGGGCACAGATGCTATTTGATGCTATTACTTAGATAATGAGCATGACAGTGAATTAACACGATGAATTGAGAGGTGCAGTTTAGCAAGTTTCTGGGAAACAATTAAATGTAGAGACAAGTGGATTTTTTACACTGCTGTATTATAGAGGACCAGTCCTGTAATCTTCCCTTATGCAATCAGCCTTCATTTGGTTGAGGGGGAATTTGGCAAAATTAGGTCCGAAATTATTACTAGCAGTATGGCTTTTCTCTGACAGCCAAGGTGAATTGTCACTCTAACCCAGGCAATGCCAAACCAAGCTATAGGTATAACCAGTAGTCACAACAACGAGTGCATGATGATGTGTGGATCACAGTGCTCCAAAATGAGAAGGCAGTGGAAATCCTGTGTATATTCAGTCATCTTTTGCAAAGCCAAGCTTTTTCAGGAACCATTTGGGCACATTCAGGGTTGGGGCTGGTTGCTAACACTCCGTGGAGAGTTTGGGGGAGACCACCATGCTATCCATGTAGACATAGAGGGCGTGCTGAGAAGCACAGCTCTGCATGTGCCCTTGTCTTGCTCCAGGGAAGGAGCATGAGTATAACTCCTCACTGTGTTTACAGCACACCATTCTTTGTTCTTCACATCCAGATAATGCCCTGGGTTGGCCAGCTGAAGTGGGTGATGTTAAGAAAGTGTCTGTTCTTTCCTACAAGCTACCAGTGTCACAGCTTGATTCCAGAAACATGAACATTTATGTTTCTACATTAAAATGGGAAAAATTACACTACTTAATATTGTATCTTAACAAAGTATAAACTAGCAGTGCATGATATGACACTGTGACACAGGTAGAAACAAAATATTGTCCAAAAATCTATAACAAAATCCATCCTGATATGAATTGTTATTACTGCAATAACAGTCAAATCAGAATTGCTTTCAGACCTCTGGGCTAGGCCTCCTGTATATTATTCAAAGCATCTCTCTGCTGAATCCTTGAAGACATTCAGCTAAGAATCAGTACTGCTCATTGTAAAGTAGAGCTATTAACATGTTTCTTGCTTTCACCTGTAGATCTCTTTATAAAGATATGTACATGTCATTATCACCTTTTTATAAATCCCATAGCTAAAATCAAATTACATTAGTATGCATGAGAACGTTTCTCGCCTAGTGCATGCAATATGGCTCTAATACATTGGAGACTGGAGCTCTGCTGATTTACCTTCCCCAAATTTCTTACAGATTCATCAATATTAGAGTTCTTAACCCAAGTTAATTGATTTTCATGTAATTCATGCTAGTAAAAAATCTGTGAAAACTAGTGTAGGTACTTCACAAATGCTTGTTGCTCCATGAATTCATGTTGTATTTCTATGTCATTATCTCAGAGCTTCCCTTTTTTCTCAGATACACAGAACAGGTCACAGTAGAGGCTGTATGGATTTTTGGAGCTAAAGAATTTTGAAGGTCATCTGGAGGGAGGAAAATAAGGAGTTTGTCTTCATTTTTTCTGTGTATTTCTGGTCATGATTATGACAGATACATATGAAAGCCTTGAAAATTTTCTGAGGCCAAAACACATCCTTAACAAATCAAGGGAATGGTAGTTTTTTGCCAGTTTTAAAGGGGTTTAATGTTAAAAATCCATGTCTTCTCTACACTAGAGAACAGCATGTTAGCTGCAGAACTAGTCAGATAGTTACCTCCCAAGAGAATGAAGAAATCTGAGCAACTCAGAAACCAGATGTTTTTAGCTATATTCTCTAGATTCTTTACTTTTCTTAACACTCATTTAACTCCAGTAACAAATGAACACTGAAGAGAAATGATGTCTTTGTTAAAGATTCAATACCCCTCGAGAGCTCCAAATAAGCATCTGAAATTCCCCAAGAAAGTTCTTCCACAAACAAAAGGTTAATTACATTTTAGTGGGTATCTCTGGGTGAAGGCTATTTTCCTGCCATGCACTGACAATAAGAGTAAATTGAAGGTTTTCAGAATTTCAGGGGTTTGATTGATGCGTTCATTAATTCACCTTTTCAAACTGAGGAAGAATCAAGTTTTAAATATTTTATTAATCATTTGCATTTTTCCTGATGTCATTTTGCTATTGTTACTTTGTCTGACTGACTGGTACCTGATGGCTTGAGATACCAAAGTCCTTTTTTGTCCTGGTTACAAATGAGGTTTGAGTGTTCACACAGTTGGGATGAATTTCTTCCTGCTTGTAAATTTTGAACTGTTTGGCCATTTTCAACCAAATTGGGTGGAGCTGTGTTTCAAACAAGTTGTTTTACAACAGCTTCCAGAAAATTAGGTGGCCAGATAGGAAAGAGACACTCTATTTATCGCCCACTGCAGGAGGGGCTGCAGGATGAGCTCTTCCTTTTTCACAGGGAGAATTCACACCAAGTTCACACAGAAAACACAGACAAGGATTTGCCAAAAGCAACACCTGATTAGACAACAGAGACAAGTCTGAGGGATGCACACCTGTAGGAAACCAAGTTCTGCTAGCTCTGACACACATCAACCTGTCTTGGGGAAGAAATTCCCACATTACGTGGGTAGCGATGTAGCAGCTCAGGCTTATTTAAAAGCTACTTGTTAGACAACAGTCATGTAGTTTCCACCATAGACTTCCCACCCTGAAACTCTGCCCAGGATAAAAGAATGTCAGCTGGTGTTTGCACAGAGTGTGAATTCCCACGCAGTAACCCATGCCTATGGGTGAAGATTCCACTTAGACCTGGAATAATGCCAGCCAAGTACCATCACCTCTGCCACAGCTGGGGGTTTAGTTTGCAGTCAGGGTGTCACATGGGCTCTCCCTGTAGCCTGATGACAGTCTTCAGCTTGACATATCATTATGGTGACCTGGCAGTTCCCCTTCCAATCTCACCTGATAATTGCTCTAACATTAGGTACAAAGCAGACAGAAAGAATTCATTTGCTCCCCAGGAAAGGCCCAGCTTTGATACATCCATGGAAAAATTTACTCCTGCTGCCTGTGTCTATAGAGAGGACCATGTCTGCTTCATTCAATCACTGAAAAGCAGTAAAAGCAGAGATCCTCACTTTCCAAACATTTCCTTTTTTTTTTCCTCCCAGAAATTGCCTTGACATCCAGGAGGATGAAGAATGCTTTTGTGCAGGTAGCTGCAGGAAAGGCACCCAGAAGGTGAGATCACTGCCCAGGAATGGTGCAGGTGATGAGTTTGAGCAAAGGAACAGAAGTAAAGGGGTGATGATAATCAGGAATATTGGAGCGATATCAATACCTAGAGGAATCAGAGCCCTGATGTTCTGGGAGTGGTACAAAATTACAGGAGGAATAATCTCCACCCTCACTCATCTTCATTTAAATGCAGAAGATATTATTTAGGTAATAGTCATGACAACCTCCTGATCTGCACCAATTAGCTGAATCTTCTAATTGGGTGGCCTACGAATACTTGGCATTAGAATGGAAAATCTTCCAGGCTAGACCCAGAAATTCTCAACTGGGGACATTCTGGAGGGGACTCCCCTCACACCACTCAGCATACATTTTCTCCCATTTTCCAAGCAAGTGGCTTGGAGGAGGTCCCGTCCTTATGCCAGCCCCTGAACATCTTACTACATATCAGGAGTAGGAGATGTCAGTAAAAATCACCTATTTTCCAGACCACATGCTCTGATTGAGAGAAATGCTTCAATGTGTATTTTCAGTAAAACAGAGCAAGCCAATGTACAGTGATATCCTGCCCTGCATGGCAGGAATGAAGTCCAGCTGTGGTGGATCTCTGCAAGGGAAGAGATATGTTTCCTAAATATAATTTCTTTTTCTTGACTAAAAGCTGAGAATTGAGGGGAAGAGGAGAGGGGAAAGGGGAAGAGGAGCTACTGGCTCTCCCTTTGAAGATGTTAATAAGACCATGTTTTGATGCTGAATTTTGAAATAAGAGGATTCCCATTTTAATTCTAAAAATGTGACGTGAAAATGCCACCACTATTTATTGCATAGCATTAACAAAGACTTTACATCTCCTATTTCACAACTGAAAATATTATCTATTATCCACCACTCTCTCAATGGTGTTATGCTGAAATTGAAATCATGACTGTCTTCTACCAGCTTAAGCCCACATGCTTCACTTTCTTAAGGATCATGGAAAAAAGAAAGGCACCAGTGTAAAATACTTTATCAGATGCTGACCTTCTGGCAGGAAGTCAGAACCATCTTGTGGGAAAATGAATAACTCCTAGCTCTCAGTCTCATTTTTCCTGACGCTGTCCTACCTCCATGCTCTTGCTACGCTTTTATTTCATGCAGGACTTGCAGAGGATATCAGGCGTCCATTGCATTTATTCCCTTATGTTTTTACAGATACATGTATAAATATACATACATAAACCCTCAAATCTAATAATTAGTTCTCCTTATGGCAGCTTGAGCACTTGTTCCAACTCAGTCTGCTGAAATCATTAAAAAAGTCTCTCTGCCAAGTGAAGCCATGTTTAGTGAAAAACTTTTCCTAATATATCTAAAACAAAACATACGCAGAAAGTACTTAAGCCTGAATGAAGTCTCCAAACACTAAAAGAGAAGAATCATCCAGAAGAAAACAAGTCCTGGATTCTACTTTATCACAATATATCATTTTTCTCCTTGGTGTATGAAAGTCTCATCAGAGACTCAAATCAGATTTATAGGTTTCCCACAACTGTATAAGCAAGTGAGCAGCACTAAAGCAGACTCTGTCTAGCTCAGGACAGCAATTACATTGCTATTCCTCTACAACTGTAGAGGAATAGGAGCTTAGTGTAAAGTCATTATCAGACACATATTACAAATTCAATGTGTTGCACATAAAATATGTATGATTTCTTCTTACTGTATATCATGTATCAAAATATAATGTGTTTCTGAGGCACAAATGAATTTAAAATGAATTTTTTTATTGAAAAAACACACACTTTTCCTGATATAGGTAAGTGGAATTTAAAATTGAAAATGTTTCACAACCATCCATTAAAGCACACTTTGAAACATTCTTAGAATCCAGATTTCCTGCCAGGGAAATGAAGTAGAGTTAAATATCGCAAGCAGGAAGCTTGCCTGATAGACACTATCTACCAGTAAAATTTTTTATGACATGAAAAGATGATACTTTGCAAGGTAAACACGCAACCTCAAGTCTGGAAGAGCAGATAGTCTGTAAAAACCTGCAATTTTGGTTTTTTTTTAATGGAAGTACAATTCTGTAAGAGAGAGAATGATGGGAAGTGAAAGGGACACAGAAAAGTTTATCAGTATTTTGTGATTGTGAGGGTTTTTTTTTTTGTTTTTTTTTAAGATTAAACTTTTTGGAGGGCTGATCTGTTTTTGTTTCGCTTCCCACTCTGGCAGAGTCTGGGAGTGGGCAGAGCAGTCATTCATTCCGTGTGCAGGATTAGTGGATGCCCATCTCATGCTACACCTTCAAGGCAGAAACTGTACTGGAAGCTGGGCTGCAGGGAGCTGACAGAGCCATGAGTGAGCACAGGTAATGCCTCAGCTGCTGTATTTTATCCTGAGGGCTGCACTGGCACTCATTCTAAGCAGATACAATGCTGCAAAGGGAGATCTGTGCCTCTTGTAAAGTCGGAATTGAAAATCTAAGCCAGAGAAGACAGAGAAGTTGCCCTAGAAAAATCCTTATCCCAAAAGCAAGCGCAGATATGGTCTGAAAGATATTTCTTATGAGCGGGCTCTACCACCCATCTCTGCAGTGCAGGACAAGCATGCAGAAAAGAAAAGAATCAGAAACTAGTCCAAGAGAAGTAGAAACAGGAAAAATTGAAGTGGCCACCAGTGAATGGCAGAAACTGGGAACAGAAAAGTCCATTTTTTCATATCTCCCTTCCAGTTGCTGAATCACAGAGTATCTCAAGTTGGAAGAGACCCACGAGGATCATCCCTGCTCCTCAAAGGATTACCTAAAACTAAAACATATGGCTAAGAGCATCATCCAGATGCTCTCTGAACTCTGAAAAAATGTTGAACCATGCCTTATATCATATATTTCTACCGAGTTCTTCCAAACGTGAAATGTTTACCAGAGCAATCCCACAGCTCTGTTCTCCCAGTCCACAATGCAGGTTGTGGTTACCTGAGGTTACCTGTGACTCTGAGTCCCCCTCAGTGCTGTCTTGGATGGGTAAGCACACAGCCACCTGCCTGCCCCTTCTTGGAGTGAACTCCTTGATGACGGAGCCATAACTCAAGAACATTTGTCCTCTATCAGTTTGGGAAAGCCTTTGAGTGTCATATTTTGTGAAATACATCAGTCGACTTACCAGGATTTGTATGTGTCTGCCTAGGGAAGAGTGCTGCCTAAGTGCAGAGAAAGATAATTATGTACAGAATAATTAATAGCAATTTACTTAGTGCATCCATATACTTATTTGCAAAAATAGAAATTGCATTTGAAGTGCTCGTATTGGTTTGAGAGTGCCAGCTTTAACCAGGGCTTTTCCTTTCCTGGGCTGTCAATCCAGGGAAGATTTTGCAGATGGGAATTTTCTCAGATGAAAAAACATGGCCACTGAGCAGTATTTGCCTACATTGACTTGTAGGTGAAGATTTGTGAGTCAATTGTGCTCTAATAATAAACACATAGGTTTACGTTGCTTGACAGAAGTCAGACAGGCTCTGCATTGCAGGGAGCCCAGCAGTGTTTGCTCAGCAGAACGCTGAGCAAAAGCCTTCCTTGGTAAAAGGAGGAAAACCCACACTTGCCTTGCCATTTCCAGTTCAAAAGTTAACAATTCATGTTTCTGAACACTTTGTAACCAACACTCCAAAATGTATTCAGGAAATCTCAGATTGCCATTGTTCAGGGCCTTTGCAGGATATATCAAACCCCTTAGTATGGCTATAGCTCAGAAAGAACCTGAGTTATAGCATGGATGTGAGGCCAGGCAAGAGTACAGCTCTCACAAGGGGAAAGAATCCTATCATTTTGTCATGAAGACTGGGACATGTAGCTGAAAAAAGCCAAGATACAAATGTGAGTAAACATTTTCCATGAGAAAGGACTCCCCTCATGCCCGAAATACATTTGAAGGGAGAAGTGAATGTACACCCATTTACAGTGTTGGCTGCTTGATTTTCTCTGCAGATCCACCTTAAAATGCAATTTTTTTTTATTCCCTTAAAGCTGCACATCCCAGCTGGCATGTCCCAGTCCTATAAACGTCTCAATATAATACACCATCATTGTCTGATGTATGGGCTTCCATTTGGTGCACCATGTCCAAAGAATATTTCTTCATGCTTGAATGACTCATGTATGAGGAGATTAATCTCTCTGGGGGAGAAATTGGTGTCTCTCCTATGGAAGCAAGTTGCTATGTGCACATTAGCTGCTGATCTCACTCATGTTCTTAATATTCAGGGTACAGCTTCTATCTGCCATAAAAACCCTTTTGTCTTTCCACAACTTGATGTCCTTTTCCAGCTATGCTTGCAAAACAAAAGGGAAAATGTAAAATTAACCATTAAAATAGTACAGTGAAATAACATACTATTCATTTTTAACTTGTAATTCTGTTTGCCATTCATTCTAGTTGCCAGGTAGTCTTACTCACGCTTTTCGTTAGCCTGTAGCTCTTCACAAAAGGATGCAAATAGCTGGCTTTATTAAGTGAAGAGGGCATCTGTTTTGATTTAGACCAGCTCCGCAGATTCTCAAAGAGACAAGGTTTAAGCCTATACCATTTTGATTGCTGGCAAGAAAACATTTAACAGGCAGCTTCTGTCTTTGAGAGGAATGAAAGCACAGCATGCACGTATCACTCGATGTACATTATCACTTTTTTGTTGGCTAAGAACTAAACTTTATGTTCCAAATGTTTTCATCAATATGAAAACTTCTTGTGAGCTTTCTTATTCCTTGTTTGTTTCAAACTCCACTTTTGCATCCAGTGAGCAACAGTAGAAGGCAATAAATACATTAGCACTATAAGTAAATTTGCAGATACATTAATTCATACTGTAAACTGCAATTTGAAAGATCAAGCAAAGTGTCTCCAAAAAGGAGACCTTATCCAAGCAATTATATTTATAGTCAGAGGCTTAGTTTTATTCAGCTCCATCTTTTATTGAAACATATCAAAAACCTGAGGCTGTAGCAGCCAATGCCAGTAAGCAATCTAGAGCTATTAATTAGTACACCCATGTTTTTGCCACAACAAACATTTTAATTTGTCCTCTAAACAGTGTTCACAATATCAGCCCTTTACTCCTGTTTTATTTTTGTCTGTGTGATATACATTACACATGAGAGAGTCCTACGTCCATATGTCCACAAACTGCAGTGGACATATGGCAGCATACAGAAAAGCGGTCTTTTACATTTTGCATACTATTATCATGGAGGCACTACAGCATCCCTTTATGTCATGTTGCTATTTAGTCAAGTTTGTGTCATGTATTTGAACCTTCTCAGCTGGCTTGATTTATTCTAATTGTAGGCATCGGGTTAGTCTATTTGTAACAAGCAGTGTGCGGAAATTGCCCCAATAATGACTCCTGCAACAAACGTAATTAATTTAGTTGATTACAAAGAAATGTTGGTTATACTTGAAGAAGCGAACAATAAAATGTTTTCTTTTTAGACATTTATTGAATGCTATTTGTCATTAGTTCTCTATCTAATCAAAGGATATATGTGACCAAAAGTTTACCAAAGACAATGGAAAAAACAGCCCACAGGAAGGATTTATGTTTTATTATGAATTCTAGAAAGTGGGGTGATCTCATGAAAAATCTATTGAAAAAATGATGTCCATTAAAAAAGGTTAGTTTGAAATATTCAGCCTTTGCAATACAAACTGCAGGCATTTCACATAAACAAGGTATATTGTAAGAGGGGATGTGAAGGTGCCCACTCGCAGGCATTCGGATTAAAAAAAAGTTTCATGGAGAATGAGTTCTTCCCAGCCAACTCAAAACAGACAGCAATTGTTTGGAATAACACTAATACATGCTGACAGGCTAAGCTCAGAAGAGAGAGTTGTATGAGCATGGGACTTACTGGATGTATATCCACAGAACCTCCTGTCCAGCCCCTGTGGTCTCACTCTCAATATTTTCCATGCTTTTTTTTTCACTTTTTTTTTTCTCAAAATATTCTAAGAAAAAGTGATAGAGAAGTTAACCAGGAGAAGAGATTATGACTGCACTGGACATATCTTCTACTGAAATAAGCTCTAAAAGCTCACCTCAGACCAGCTGCCTAAAGGTATGGTCCATCCACTCCAGTCCACTGGATGGGCTCTCTTTCAGGCACCTTCCAAGATCTACTCCATTTTAAGGAATCAGTTACTGCTGGAGGTGTCTGTGTCTCTCCAACATCTCTGGAAAGAGTGTAAGTAGGAAACAAATTAAGTAGCCACATGCCTAACACTGTCATTTTACTTGGCTGATACTAGGCAAGAGTAACTGCATTCTTAGGTTGAAGTTTCCTCCAGACAGAAAATATACTGCAGAAGAAAATGGAGCCTCTCATTTGCTGTAAAACTTTACATGAGTCCTTTTACCTAATGTTTCAAGGACCATAGGCCATACTGCCTTTCCATTCCTCTGGAATAGGTGGTTCTCTGTGGGCTGTTCTGAACACACAGCTGATTACAGATTCCATGTTGCTGCACAATATACTGGCTGCCAGCATTTCCCAGAGCCAGCACCAGCTGATATTGCTTGGGGTTCATTGTACCATGAGCTGGTTCTCCCACTCTCTGCCTGACATTTGTGCAGTACAAAATTGAGCATGGTGAGAGAAAGGCAACAGATCCTTTGGGCACAAATAAGCAAAGCTCAGTATAAAGTCTGCTTCTGTCAGCCTAAACCAGCTTCTTCTGACATCATGGTAGAGATCTAGCAGATGCTGGCAAGAGTGGACCCTTCTCTTGGTATTTGAATTATTACTGTCAGAGGCAAAAAGACATCTGCAGTCTCATGAATAATAGTAAAGCAATATATGGGCTCAAACAGCACCAATAATTTCTCTGTAAAGACTTACATGCATCCAACCAGGGGGACAAAAAGCCAAAGGTTAAAACTCTTCTTCAGTTGTTCTGTGCAAAGCTAAGTCATTCTGCTCTTTCTGGTTCTGGGAGAAGTCGGCGTAGCCTCACCACACACCTCCTTTCCAAGGTGGCACAGGGGAGAAAGGTCTGAGAGCCTCTAATAGTGCTAGAGCCCTGTGCAGACAGACAGACTGACGGCAGCTGTGTGCCTCCCACATTGCGGCTACCTACTTGTAGAAGGTATAACCAATCTGGTTTCCTCAGGCTAAGCAATAAAGGTTCTGAATATAAAGGTTAAGTAATAAATACAAAGCAGAGGGAAACTATTCCCTCAATTCTTGAATAAAACATTCCAAGAAAGTGCAGCGCTAATGGATTCAAAAAAATAAGCACAAAGTAGCAACGTAGCACCATGTGTCCTCAAGTGCACAGAACATCATGCACACTGACTGGTTTAAATTTTATGCAGCTTCACCCCACGTATTTCAGATGTGAGCAGTAATGTACCCTTCAGTTCTGCATTTCCTTGTAGCAGCAGGTACAAGGGGCTGCTCTTTTCCTTGCGTTCATTAAGCCCCTTCCAAGCAGATGACAAGGACAGTTGCCAGCTAAACTAAGTGTGGATTAAAGCTGCTTTTCATGTGCCCAGCTACAATAGTTACTTGCCAACAAGTATTCCTTTTCTTTCTCTCCCCAAACTGGTTGTGTAGGCAAAAACGTGAGTGCTAAAGCAATTTTCAATTTAAGTATAAAATTCCTTCCAGGATGCATTTCTTAGCTGGGATGGAGAGTGCAGGTCCCCCAATTCCACTTAGTTCCACAGCGACTATACTGGCCCAAAGATTGCTCTTTACTTCTCCCAAGCTCCAAGTCTATGGTATGGGAGAAAAAAAGCGTGACAACTAGAAGGTAGAGGGATAAGCGATCAGGAACAAACACGAGGGCTTGTTAACTTAGAGAACCAATTCATATCTCCAGTCCTCAACAGACTGATACCAGCATGTGGCTGTCTGTTATGTCTCTTATTCCTGGTGGACGGGACTTTATCTTGTTGGAATGTGAACTTGCAGGCCCATTGAGTTTGAAAAGCACAGAGCTCCACCTGTGCTATCCAAATGATATGCAGGCCTCCCAGTGAGGTCATAGCTCCACTTGGTCTGACATGACAACACTCCTAACTAAGGATCTGCCCCAGAGTACCTGTTTGGTTTCTCTAGTCAATCCACATGCTTTAGTTAAGAGAGATCTGAGGTTTGTTTACTTTTTAAAACCTGTCATGATTTTAGCTGCTTCTAAAATGTGAGGAATACCACAGTGCAAAACAACCACAGCAGCAAAAAGGAGTCTAAGGCTAATTACAAAATGGGAACGTCTGCCTAAATCTGATGTCCCTACTTTCAAAAAATAACTAAAAAATGGAAAATCCTTCCTGTAGCAGACTGAGCACAGCATATATGCCAGAAGGATTCTTAATGCTTTGGGAGTATGGGACAAAACAGGCTGTTTTATCTTCTGTCACATCATAAAAGTGAATTTGTGCACAGTTGTAAGAACAGAACATACAAATATGAAGAGCAACAAACAGCACACTCTCAGGTCCAAGCTCATTCCTCTTTTTCCACAGCCCATAGCTCCTACTTCAAGTTCCAAAATACCTGAATCAGGAGCCTGGTTTCGTTACAGCATTACCTGTACAGATGAGGAGGGAGGCAGAGGAGAGAGGCAGACAAGGGAGACTCTGGGGAAGTAGGGTTAAGGGCTTGCTCATAACCACTCATTCCTCATTGGCAGGTGTTTGCTTGACCCTTTATGAACTCCAGCTTGGACCAGTGAAAGTTTTCCTTACCTAGGTCTGTACCTATAGCCCACACCTCTTTTAATCAAAATTATTCAAATGATTGAAGCTTCCAGTTCTCATGCCCTGCTCTGCCCCCCACAAATCAGCAGAACACTCCTTGTCTTGGTCTCCTGTGGGAGTTCCAGTTTCTGTAGTTTTGTATGTCATCTTCTCACCTCATCTTCTGCTGTCTTCGATTGTATCTCTATCCATCCTTATCAGGATCAGGATGAGATTCCCTGTACTGCTGCTACCCTCAGCTCATGGATGGGCACTCATGGGATGTATGGACAAACCCACAGCACACAGCAGGTGAGAGCAGATTGCCAACAGGCCTCCGCAACCTGGTTCTCATCCCCATCCTGACCCCCAGGAAATGCTCAACACCCTGAAGGCCAAACGCCCCTGGCATGGAAGGCAGGGCAATGCTTTCCCAGGCTCTGCAGAGAGTGCAGGGGAAAGGCAGTGCTGCAGTGTAATCAGAGGGCAGCGACCTCACAGCTGCAAACTGTAACCTTTTAGAAAGTGTTTAATGCAGTCTTTATGGCAGCCATTATTTTTACAGTGTTTTCACTTTGAGAAAGAAAACAGAGTAAATGTTTACAACAGCTTAACTAAATAAGTTCAACAGGTGAGTTGTGGCCCTCACCTGGGCCAGTACAGCCCACCCAGCAGCTCACAACCCCCAACGTCTGGAAATCAAAGGGATGGTTGAAAATGGACCTTCACTCAGAAAGGAAAAAGTTTCTTTCCCTGCTTCAGTTTTTGTTTGTTTCTTTAAGTAACAGACTGTTTCAGAAAAATAAACACACAGAAGGGCTCAGGGCAAAGATACATTTTGTATACAGCTTTAATGAAAACATGTTTTTCTTGTTAACACCTTGTTATATCCTAAAATCACAATACAGAAAAAACTGTGAATAAGGCTGTGTGCATAGACATCTCAGATTTTTAATGAAATTCAGAAACCAACATAGCTTCCCCCACATGCTCGCCGCTACTGCAGCGTCGGCAGCTCTCGGTGTGCATGACCCGGGCTGAGCGCTACCTGTGCGCTCTCCCTGCACACACTGGGCTGCAAGGACCGCTCAAGCACTGGTCTGCAGCGCTAAACTTCTCACCGGGCTGAAAAGTGCAGGAATGAGATACAACTGTCAAAGCCACAGGACAGAGTATTATTTTTCATTAGAGCTCACTTTTGCAGTCTAACAGACAGTCTGCTTTCACGTATGCCAAAAGCAGTCGTCCCCGGACTGGCCAAAATATTAGAGGAATTACTCTGCACAGCTCTCTGAGTTTGGGGTGGATTTTTGCTTCACCACATTATGATTAATACCTTGCCAAACACACACTATCAGAAGCTTTTATCTGAGCAGCTTCATAAGGCCCTTCAATACTCAACATAGTGTGTTCCACCCAGGAGATAATATTTCTGTTTCAAAAGACGTTAGCAGCTTCTTTCCAAAAAATTTCATAATTTAATCCCCTGCTGAAACACGTCAGCTGAAACCGCTGGGTTGCAGAAGTTAGATGGGATTCAGAAGACAACA
Organism: Edolisoma coerulescens; assembly: GCA_013397115.1. NCBI lineage: Eukaryota > Metazoa > Chordata > Aves > Passeriformes > Campephagidae > Edolisoma > Edolisoma coerulescens. Next base: position 589,854 of record VWZW01001197.1, read on the forward strand.
GCTGCCACACAGAGCTGGAGAGAATATGCCTTTTTTTTTTAAAAAAAAAAAAGGGTAATACTTTTCTCTGATAATGACCCCAAAGTGACTCTGTTCCCTGGTAATGATCCAGAGCCCCATGTTTCTGCGATCTGCTGGGCCACCATGAAAGAGCAGCACATTGCTGTAATGAGTGATGGCAGTCAGAGAAAAGATCTTGGGACAATGCTGATGCTGGAAAGTGGGCACTGGTTGTTCTGCAGGTAATGAAATCTTACTTGTAACAAGGAGACAAGAAAAGATGGTACTGGAAATTGCCAGTGTTTGAACTCTGAAACTCAGTGGGAGGGAAAAGAGATACAGTTTTTGTGAAATACCTTGTTCTCAGGAGATTCAGAGAAAAATCCATGCTTTGGGGCACCTGAATGCTTACTTAGATCAACTCTTACAGAAAAAGCTTGAATTCCCTCACATATTTAGTGGCAAGAGGGGGCCTTAAAGCAGGATTTAGACCCACTTTATACCATATTAATAATATCAAGAAGTCATAAAAGACCTTTATTGTTATTGCAAATCGGACTTTGAATCCCAGCTGAGTACAAAAACTGAGTCTGCACTAGAATATCAAACCCAGACTTTGGTAAAGTTCAGAAATGAATCTCCCTTTAAAACTATTACTGAGTTTAGAAAATAGACCATTCATCTGATATGTGAGCTGCAATTCCCATTAGCTTTGGGGAAATTCTCCTATTGATCTGGACTCCTAGCACAACTTAACTTCTGCATAATAATTACTGCCCTTGGAACATCACTACTTTATTATTTGTCAGGACAAAAGAAAACTACTGCAGATTTTATAGGAATAAAGTTTTTTGTTTCTCAAAAGGATACAGGCCTATCAAACGTGAGAGAGAGAATAGCCTCCAGTGCAGATGGGTAGGTTTGAGATACCCACTCACCCCTGCTACTACTTCAGTGCAGCTACAGTAACATTATTTTTAGCAGAGCAGGTGTAGAAAAGGGTGGTTTTGAAGAAAAGAAAACAAAACAAAAAAAAAAACAACAAAAAAATTAATTATTTATGCAAGTTAAATCAAAATATGCCCCATATAAATGTTTAATCAGGTTTTCACCAACTTCTCTCCATATGCTCTGCCTTGCTCAACAGCAGATTTCTAATGGAATCACTAAATATAGTTTAATAGCTTTGTATTATGCAATTCAACTTCTGCTTACAGAGTTTTTTCATTCAAAGCAGCTTCAGTAAAATAAACACTAAAGTCTCTCAGAGTTAATATGTAAAGAACAGCAGTAAAAACTATTGAAGGATTTCCCTTCTGCAGCCTATTTGTCACAGACAAGTGTTACAGGAGGAGAAGTCATATGATACAGACAACTACAATCAATGCACATTAGGGCAGATGAAAGCCTTTGTCACATTTGAGAAACACAAGTTGTGTCTGTCAGAGAACTTGCCGGGACAGCCAAAAGAGAGGGCACTGACTCTTACTTCAGGACTCTAGAAGGTACCAAAAGCTTCCACTGCTCTTTTTTTTCATTTTTGAAAAGCATTCAATTGAAATCAGAGACAGTTTGGGACTTATTAACCCTGGCTTGCTCAGTTACCAGCTTTTACCCTACAGGGCCATCTTTTTAGGAGTGCCTAAGAACTAAAAGCCAGTATCCTGGGTGGGCTGCCAATCACCACCAGCAATAACAGCTCCTCAAGCAAACCAAAATACCTACAGAGCTCTTCTTCCTTTTCCAGCACAGCAAAAGACTGATACACAAGTGCTCACTCCCCCTTTCCCAAACTTAGCAATTCAATACCCTCAGCTTTCCCTCAGCACTAGCCACTCTGTTTCTTGTCTTCCTTTTTATACAAAGCAGCTGGTCCCTGCAGATTAACAGAGCCCAGCTGGTCTCCAGCCACTTAACCCCTTCTGAGCTCGTTCCACAACCCCGCAAAGGAAAACAGCATTGTCAGTTTTCCAGGACTCTCCCAGGGCTTGCAATAGGAGCATCCCGACCAGCAAAGACAGTATAGGTTTTAATCTGGGGAGAAAAGCTTGGCATGGTCTGAAAAGACTTTTATATAGTGTAGTAAGCCTAACTCTTTATTGAGCTTAGAGACAAGGATGTGAAAGAATTAAGTAGACTTGAAAACAATAATGTCACACACAAGTGTATTAAGGATTTATGGACATTATTTATAAGTTGTTGAGTTTGGTGTGGAATGATCTCTACCCTATAACTACCTTAATTATTTTGTAAAATACTCTACTGGTATGCTGTCACTTTTTAGGCATGTTGTGCAGTGGTTAAAAAGCATTTAGACAGAGCCCATATTCACAAGGGTTTATTCTTAGGGCTTGTGAAATGCTCAGAAACAAGAGGTCAATATTATATAGATATCTGTGATGGCTGAAGTATTTATTACCTGCTGGAGAAAATCACAAAAATTAAACATGAGTAGTTCTGTTGAAAATGTCTATGTATGAATTTAGCTATATTTGCAGTAAGAATTTCTTTAAAAATTTTACACTGCCTATTTTTTTCACCAATCTGAACTTCTGAATAATCATTTGAAATTAGGAGTAAAGGTGTTTAAGTAAAATATATTTGAGGAGAAGCCTTCCCTCTTTCAAAATAAAGTGCTTTTTGGTATCTTTAAATGCAGAGCAACTACCAGTACCTTGCAAAGATGAAAAAGTGATAATGGAGTTTAAAGAAGTAAGACCTATGAACTTAAGAATTTACAATAATTATAGATCAGTAACCTGTTGTCTCCGATTTCTTCAGGTTGGTTTCAATTGATGAAGTTATTTCTCCATCACTGTAGCTTTCAGCTCCTGCTCCCACCAAAGAATTTCCTCTTTGGAAGGCTGTTGTACCCTTTCCTGGAAATTCTGGTGTGAGACTGCAATCTGCTCAATATTAGTTATATGGTCTTCCAAATGAACCATCTAAAGGACACTCAAGATTTGTGTAACTGCAACTAGAGCTGTTCTCCAGTTCCCCAAATAGGCATCCAGACGAGTCTGGGTGCCACCACTCATCTTTCCAGACATTATGTAGTTCAACTTTTGCTTTGATGGAAATGCTTTTTGCTGCATCTGCGTCTCCCTTCTCCAGCCATGGGAGGAACTCAGGCTGTCCAACAGAAAGAAGCAACTGCTCGCAGCTTAGCCCAGCCATTAAGACTTTCTGAAAACATGAAGGCGTAGAGCAATAACCCACCCTTTTACCCGACCTCAAACACATCCAGTGCCCTTTCTCATATTTGGCTGCATTTTAGCAGCTCCTTTTTGTGGGACTCCATCAGATTGTCTTGCATCCTCTGCACCAGAAGGCTTCTTCTAAGCTTATATGAGCCAATATTTTTTCCACATGAGAGTCACGAAATTCAATGGTTCATGATGTGCTTCTGACCCTGGAAAGCCCCAGAGCTACAAGAGATGGAGACAGCTGTTAGTCTAGCAGAAACTGCCAGGCTTGCGAAGACCTTGCAAGGGACCAAGAACATCAGCAGAATTAAAGGGCCCTGGGGGAAGAGCAGACCTTACCTCAAGTCAGACCAAAAGCAGAGCAAAAGGGGAAGCAGGAAGGGAGAAGAGTTAAAGTGAGGATAGCTAAAAAGTCTGAATCTGAGCCAAGAAGATCAGCTGGGGAGCTGCTTGTTTGTGCAAGGGTGATAGCTGAAGTGGTCTAGGGCTGGACTAAAGCAAGTGTGAGGCAGAAGAGTATGGATCTGGTCAGGTTGGGAAGGAAAGGGTTGAGTACAGGCATGTATAAAGTTAGAAGGTAATACAGAGCATAAACTTTAGAAGCTAAGACAAACATTCTTAGAAGTGGAGTATTATTTTCCTTTTGAGTCCACTCCTTCCTGTGCTTGTAACAGATTAATATATGATGTTGCCCCAAGTGCAGGGACTGTGTTCTTTGCATAAAAGAGACATTTTGGTGGGGAGAGGGGGGAGATTGAGCATGAAGGGCTTCAAAAATCCCAGTCTGATCGCACTATTTCTGTTTCTGAGTAAAAAACCAAAATAATGCAGAGCCAGCGCAGTCTCCATTCATTGATGCCCTGAGAAACAACTGCTGCAAAGGAGGCGATGGTGGGTTTTAGTGGCTGAGAGACCTGCCACTTGCTGGAAAGCCTAAAATGAAACTGCCCACCACTTCCTACATCCTCTAATCAATCACCTCCTAGTCTCCAGTCATTTTTCATCCCATAATATTCAGATCAAAGCATTCTTACCATACCACCCCTTTCCAGAGTGTAATGTAAAAAGGTTAATAGTTGAAGGTCACCAGCCTTCATCTCTCAGCACCTTGCCTGTGCCCTGCCCTGCACAGTGCAGCTGGCGTGGGGCTGGGGCGCAGCCTCCCCCTTGCCCGGCGAGCAGATGCGCCGGGCCCGCTGCCGCCATCAGGGTGCACCTGTTGGCCTGCCACCATCTGCTCGCCAAAACGGGAACGAGCCACACCCAGCGCCGGCTGGCCGGCTGGGGACAGCCTAATCTCCTCCTCACAGACTTCAAACCGGCAGCCACAGCGTGGGCCACACAAAGGTCGCCTGCATAAAGGCGCCAACCGGCTCGACTCAGCCTTGGGGGGCACCTAATCTCTGGCCATGGCGGGGGGCTGCCGCCTGCGCTGACAAGAAAGGGCTCTCTAAATTAATCCAGAGAGCTATTACCTGACAAGAAAGCGTCCTGTAAACTGCCCCTTTTTTTTAAAGAAAGAAAGGTATTAAGTTAACATGTATACTAATATTAAGTAAATTAAGCCACAGTGGTATTTTTGAAGACTATTTAGTGATGTGTAAGCACTGTAAAGACGCCGCCAGTGCTGGTCCTTACTAATGGGGATGACTTGTGAGCTGCACGGACTGAACGCTTGCTTTGGAAACTGGAGACTCTGTTCAGCACACGCCACAGCCGGTTCCTATAAAGAATTACCTGACTTCCTGGTGTGAGCCCCAGAAGCTGGTGTCAGCACTTCCCAAAAAATACATTCTATATGGAACCTGTCACCAAAGTGCTTAAAAATGCCTTTATTATCAAATTTATAAGAAAACAAGAAATACATGAAACATGGACAGGATTTATACAAAAAATAAAGGTTATTTCAGAAACTTCGCATTCCAGTCTCTAAGCCACAATGAAATACTGCAGAAACTAGGACATATAATTGCATGACCTATTCAGGCTCTGTTTCAGTGCTCATTTGTGACGTATTTTCCAGCATTCCATTTAACAATGAGGCAATAAAAGGGGTGAAAAGACAACTTCCAATACAGACCCTTGTCCTAAGCCCTTCTTGCAGAGCGCCCTTATTTCCATTAGGCTGCAGTAGCAGCACCACCAAATCTTGGCTACTTTATGAAGCATGTCTGAGCTTTTCTGAGTGTTTTTCCCCATTAAATGTAGCAATTTGACACCTCACTGTGTCTTAGAGAACCCCCTGGTTCCACAGTATTCTGGGACTTCATTCTATAATAGCTCAAAGTCTCTGATGTTCCACGCTCATGCTGTGCTGGACAGGATCGCTGGTCCAGATCTGCACAGGTGATGCTGGAAACTGAGGGCAAGGCTGCTTTCATCCCATCTCCCTCCTTACAAGCAGCAAGAAAGCAAGATCCCCCTGCGTCTGAACCCTTGAGCACAGATACTTTGTTCCATCAGCACTCTGTAATGTTTGTTTTCTTTTTTGTCCACCTGTGTATTTCTGCCCGAGGGCTACACAGTGAGCTCTCAGAGACAGACTCATTTTTTTATGGGTCACTGCACCACAATGGGACTCAATTTTTTTTATTTTTTTGGCATCAGTTCCCATCAGGTACATTAATAGAAATATAGCAAAATAAAATAATAATGACAATATTCTAAGAGCTGGTCATCACCCTTAGGCTATGAAGCCAGAGAGAATTATTTTGCTACAGTATATATTTAAGGAAAATACTGGAAGTTTCATCACTTGAAATGTTTTAATTTTGAATTGATAAAGCAGTAGAGAATAGGGTAATGATTTTACCTCTGGAGGGATTAAGACCTTTTTACCTTCAAATTCACAGCAGCTATCTGAAGGCAAACACTGAATAGAAATATATTAAATTACTGTGAGCAATCCAAATTTTTTAAGGAAGTTAAATATTAAAATATATAAATAAATGACAAGTTTCCCCTTTAAAATATGCAGAAGGTAATTCAGAGAAAATGTTAGAACAAGTCCATCTGCTAAATTAGTTGCAAGATACTGGTGGCTACTTTTCCATTTACACTAATGATGAGAAATGTAAAAGGCCAGCTTCATAATTCAGGGTGTTCATTTCAAGAGGTTCCAAGAACACTTATGCTAAATGCGTCTGTCTACCTAATCAGCCAGTTTCTTCTTTCCTTTAAAGACTGAAACACAATTACAGAACCTGTAGTCCCAATCTTTTAATTTCCCTGGTCCCATACTAATATATATTTCAATGTAAGGAAAGCTGGAAGATGATAGAGTTGAATTAACACCTTTAAACTAAGCATATTGCATTCTCTTAAATCAATGGTTTCACTTGTGCCCTCAAGCAATATGTGATTTGTAAATTTGAGACATGCTACCTTTAGGCAGTAAGCAATCTCTTTAAAAACACTAAAGTAGGCAACATATGGTGGCACTGTGCAATATGAAATTGTTCTAAAGATACAAGTTTCCAGCCTCGGTGGTAGAAGCCCAATTTTAAATAAAACATACAATCATATGGTTCCTGCTTAAACACTGCAGTAAAAAAAAGCTGGCTATATGGTCATCCTCTAAACGACAGAGGGAACAGTTTACACATGTACACTTGGAAACCCACTGTCTACAAACACGCCGTTACCCACTACCTTTCAATACTTGTAAATACTGAAATATGACAGCTTGTGTATTTGCAGAGCCTTAGAAGCTCATGGATTTCTCTCCTCTAACTTTTATTTTTGGTTGAATCACACAAACAAAACCACGGGTGTTTTTTGTTGTCAACTTATATGTGTGTCTCATAAAACACACATTCTATGTTCACATTTTTCTACCACAGAGACCAGCTGGGTCACATTAGTCATGTCAAAGCATGTCAAGCGCTGTAACATGTAATTCAGCCCAATGTTACGGTGAAGGTGAAGCTGTTCCATTACCCATGCAGAGAGGGGATAGTGGTATTTTAGCTTGGGGACATGACTTTTTACTTAAGTCTGCTCTTATTGACAAATGTACATATAAATTCCCAAAACATAGCATAACTTTCTTTTCCATTGGTCACAAGGATAGGAAAGAAATCAGAAGAGGGAAACATGTTTTATTGTTAGTCATCAATTATCTGATCTAGCAGCTTAACAATTGATTTGAAAAGGCATAGGACTAGACTTGGAAAAGAAATTATTACTGTGCTGGTATGTACATGGCCAGAGCCCAACTTCTATTCCAATTTCTGGCATTACAAAAACTATTCAATTACTTTGGTTTGTAATTTAACCTAGCATATACTGTACTTCACTGTTCCTGCCTGGAAAATGAAGAACTCTTCCTCAGGAAAGATTTTCTTGTAAAATAGGGGTAAAGAAGCTTATAGAAAGGCTTTGTACACTTCTGTCTTGTCTCTGTAGCCATTGCACATTCTCTTTCCCACAGGCAGACTTCAAGAAGGGGAATCTGATTGTTCTGGCCACTAACAGTTCTGATCAGTCATTAATTACACACGCCTCTTGCCTGGACTGGGTTGTCTCTCAGGCTGTGTCCTACAGTGGTTTTTTATAGCAGTCTATGGTAATCTACAGGCTGTATGTTGGTAAGAAAGCAGTGAAAGAGCCATTGTGAGCCTGGATTTCTTCTATATAGGAATTTTACAGATTGTAGGCCACATTATTGATGGTGCCAGATTCATCAGTTGTCCTCAGCCATAGACACTGGAAAGGAAAGTAGCGCTGTGCTCCTTTGGGAAGCATGGAATTGGATTAATCAAGACCTCTTAGTGGATGCATCAGCTTATTCCTGTGGCAAACATATTCTTTACAGCCAAATGACCTCTAGGCCAGTCCTTTGAAACTGGATACTTAAAGGTGTTTAGACATTTAATATTCATTGACATCAATGAATTTAGACACATTCCTTTAAAATTCTGACTCTTATCCTTGTGACTATGAAAGGGTTAGGGCATGGCTTGCTTTTATTTGGTCTCCATCCCCATGTGATCACCTTCTTCAGGGATTCAACAATGACAAATCACAGATAAAAAACAATGAAAAGTCACAGATGAACTAGAAGTGTTTAGTTAATTCAGGGATGTTTTCTTTTTCTCCTGGTGAAAAGCTCTGAATCCTTCTGCACTGGGTGTTTTTCAGTGCCCCCAAGACAGCAGAACACCACTGCACAATGGCATGCCTCTTCTGTTGCAAGAGGGACTCCTCAGGGCAGACCAGTGATATAATGGCCTCATCTTGTCTAGAACATGTGCCACTTAAAATATTTAGGGCAATTACACCACTTCTGAGGTTGGTATGTGACCCAGAAATAAAGAAAATATATTGGTTTTATTTAACCTTTTTTTCTGGGCACCATCTACCTTCAAATCACCTTGAGACATGCCTTGATGAGTACTGCAACCCCTTCCTTTCTGGATTCCAAGTCAAGTGTGAAAAGAAAAACTACCTTTTCTGTGACAGGTTTAAATGTGGGTCTTTTGGGTCTTCCTCCTGTGCATCTTCCGTGTTTTGAAAATTTCCACAAGATATGAGTTAGTGTGCTCTACAAGGGCTAACTTTATTACAACCATTCTTACTGGACGTTTTTCATCTGCTGCTTCTACCTATTTTTGCATGTCAGTAGTTGTATTAATATGTTGTGTAGTCATTGCATTTGTGACTTCTAACTGGATTTTTGGAAAGACAGATGAACTCCTTTCGCACGACACGGTATACCTGTGCTGAAGTGTAATGAACTGGGAGCTGCTACAGGAGATATTGATCTTACTCCCGCTTTTTACTTGTTATGCCACTAATTGTCTCAGGGTTGTTTACCTGATAAACAGAAGAATGAGATTACACATGTGGACTGTAGTCAAGGTAATGATGCCAGGTAAATATTTTGTCACTACTATTAATAATGGCAATTAAGGAGTTCCCTTCACTTCAGCAAAAGCAAACACATGTAAGACCTTACAAAAGACATGTTTGCAACTTGAAAAATTCAAGACTAAGAGCAAGCTAGCCTGCATATTGCAGAGGAGCCAGGAAACAACAACATGATGTGACTTTTTTCCATAATTTTGTATCAACATTGAAATGCTTCTCTTCATGGGGTGCATTAAAATGCTGTATAGTTGAACAAACAGACAAATACAAGGTAATTAAAGGAGCTACATTATGATCCTTACTAAAACTGGATAGCTCTTTATTGTGCTTTGAGTTCTGATTTTTCTTTCCAAATAATGTCTTTTTATAGAAAAAAACACTGGTAACATAAAAATGCTCAGTGATAAAAGAGAGTCAAGTTTCAGTTTTAGTTTACAGGGCCCTTTTGGCCAAGAATTGAAATCCAAAAGGAGTTTTTGCTACCTTGCAAAGCTTGGACTGTAACTCAGTTTATTTTTAAGTTAATTAGAGATTCATTCCACACTGCCAATCTAGTATTTGGGTACATGTCTTTGGAAAAGTTCCAAAAAAGTGACACTCAGTTACCACGGTTACACCCACAAGTGTATCAAGTCTACCTGGAAATGATCAACCACAAGCTTAACTGGTCCCCTGCGCATACAAATGCTGTGACCTGTGAATACAATGCATTATAATGACATACAAAAACTATGTTTGCTGTGAATAAAATTAGATGAAAGAATGCATACAGGATTGTAAAAATCCTGGTAATACTGTCAGACAGGGGACACTGACAATCCTCCTCTTGTTCCTGTCCCTTGTTGCTCCCACCCATTGAAACTGGGTAGAACATTTTACCTATTGGGTTGCGCTACCAAGATAAGTGAGATGTTTGATTAGATTCTCAAAACTTCAGAGCAGGTTGGCCTGCACTTACATTTTCACAACAGGAACAGGTAATATTTGTGGTGTTCCTTGGCAGCAGCTAAGACCCTGGTGAAACATGGCAATTTTGATTATATTTTTATCAGAACACTGGGACTGTTGAAATGGGAAAATCAAAAAAAACAGAGATGTAATATTGCAAAAGATACCCATAAAATTTGCATGTACTTTTATTCAGAAGTAGCTTTAACAGAAACACTTTTCAGTACAGAAAATATTCCTATTCCCCTACAGAACTGCCCCAAAGATCGAAGGTAAGCATATCTCTGTGTGGAGAACACACTGCAAAGAGTAGGTGATAGATTTGGCAAGTCTCTCTTTTTGTCTCTGCCTAATGCAAACAGGATTCCACATGTGATCTTTTTTTCAGACCTCTCATAAATACAAAGCAGAGGAAATGTTCTCATGAACCCCTGCAAAGAGAAGCCATCAAACTTCACCTCTGAGCTGTAAAACAGTATCATATGCTTCAGGTACTATGAGATAATCCCACTTGCAAATGTCCTTGTGCTGTCTGGGTTTCATAAATCAGGTTGCAGAACAATAGAAATTTGATGTAGAAGGAGCCTGATAAACTGTCCTGTTCACCTCATTTCCACTGCTGCATTTTTTAGGCTGTTTTGTCAGCCCTTGTTTCAAATGGGCCAAGTAGTGAGGCTTTCATAATATCCCTTACAATTTTATTCCATACTTTAATACATCTCATTGTCTGGGAATTTCCTCCTCTTGTACAGCTTGAAGTTTGTCTGCTTTAATTTCGGCCAATCATTTCTTGCAATATCCCCTCTGTGCTAGGCATAAATATTTAATCTTTCACTTGAGGTTTGAATCGTTTCAACAACAGTCAAAAGGAATTGAGCATTTTCATGAATAACAGAAATATCTAGAATCATTATAGCTAAACACAACGTGGATTTTGGAAAGGAGATAAAAGCTGTTTGAGAATTTTGACCACCTTTTTACTACCAGAAATTATAAAATTACTTTCTTGAGTGCGGAGTTCATCTTGTCTGACTGTTCTGATCTTCCACAGGTCTCCCTGTTCCCAGCACCTGCTACAGGCTGCCATTGGGGATGGAATGCTTGGAGTATTCTGTGAATTTGGGGTTCACAAGAATTTCACAGCTTGCAACTGTCTGATAATTCCCTCATTCTCAAGACAGGGAAATGTGAATTTCACAGCAATATGAAATAGATCCTAAAAGTTTTTCAGTGATCACCAGTAACCCTTTTTTGTTGTGTCTGGATTCATGGGGAATAAAGGAGGGAAAGGCATTTAAAGACCATTCTACCTTTCTTTAATAATTTTCTCTACTATTTGTATCTGCAAAGGTCTGTGCTAGCTTCAGTCAGTGCCAGCTGAAGCCAGAACCATGACATGTGCTTGCTCACTACTCTGAGCGCTAGAAACTTGTGGTGTCTTTCCACACTTGAAATTCTTCCCCACTCTCCACAGTCCCTAATAATATCCTGGACATGTACCTTCATCTTTATTCATGAGAGTGCAGATGCAGCCAAATTAGTGGCAGCAAAGCACATTTTACACAGTAGAAAATACAATCTGTCTTCTTTTTGATTTTTTTTTAATAAAAAAAGTTTTATTTAAAAAAAAATCAGACAGTAAGATTTAAATTCAGCACCACCCGTTGCACGAGTCTGTTTAAAAATGCACAGCTGGCTTGATGATGAGTGACAAATCAAAAGTCAGAGTGAAACTTCCCAATCATCTGAGCCCTTGCCACCCGATTAGCAGAAGAAAAACAGGGCAGATGGAGGGAGACGCAGCAGTTCGGAGGGAACAGATGGCCACTACGAACTTGATATATGAAATTAATAACACTTTCTCAAATACAATTAGTAGCAGGAATACATTACCTGAATTTTCATAACTGTGAGCAAGCTGACATTAAATGAGGTTTTTCAGATTAACAGTCAATATAACATTGATATTTGGAGAGAAATAAAAAATTATATGGAAAGTAATAAGGATCTTTCTGCTTTTTGTGCTATAACTGATTATGAGTGCCCAGATGTACAAAGCCTGCATGATTCTATAGTTTGAAACTCCCCAGATATGTGCTTTCATGATTAACTCATTTATTTCTTAAACCAAAGACAGGCAACATGAGGTTTCACACAGATTCTCACTGTGTCGTGAGAATCCATCTTATGGTGAAGGTTTCTTCGGTCCTTACAGCCAAGGGCTTATAAAAATCTAGAATAAAATTTTCAGAAGATAAGATTGGTTTTGGAAATCTAAACCAAGATGTCTTACCATGGTGTGTTTCGACACCTTCTGAAATCAGGCTCATTTAATTTGTCTTTAATTGGGCATCCAACACAATTAGTCTGCTTTGAGAACGCTGATTCCTGCTTTTATAGATAGTCTGTACAGAGGGGACGGGATTCAGAACAAGAACAAGGGAAAACATGTAATGCATTTCAAAGCCTGGCTCAAGGCTGGGGAAGAAACAGCATTATAACACTGCATATAAGCCAGCTCAGTGCATTGCACAGGCACACATCTGGGTGGGGGGGAGACGAGGATCTTGCTTGGTTCCCTACAAGTCCTGGCATACCTAGGAGGATGATTAAGTAGGTGTTTCTTTAATCATATGTACTGACACTTTTTCATAAACCAGAGGTGGTAGAATCAGCTGAGAGGTCATTTTCTCAGCTTAGAAGAAAGTGTTACAAAAAGAATTAATAAAAACAAATGCTGGCACTCTCCTAAGGAAAAGTAAAAATTATTGTTTTCAAGTTAAAACTGGATTTTCTAGTGTGTGAGCATACATGTGCATACACACACCAAAGAAAGCCTTTTATTTTTCCTAATATGCAGTTTTTTACTGCAATGCAACAGCTGTCCCCAGAGAACCTTAAATTTGGTGTTGAATCCTTCTGTCATTCATACTGGCTTTTCAAGCTAAAATTCAGATGTATAAAAAGGACATTCTTGAAAAGTCAAGACAGGATTGGAAGTGCAAGAGATGGGATTGAAAGTGCAAGGGTCACAGTATAAACATTTTCCCAAAATGGTCTGAAATAAACAATGGCATTTTTAGTCTACAGGAATTAAATAGCTTTTTTCTGCACAGAACTCTCCTGAAAGTTCTAAGGGAACCTTTTGAGCCCTTGCTACCTGTTACCTGGGATGATAAAGAAATGTAGTTGAGTTTCTTCCTTTCACTGTCAGACAATTATCACATTTTTCTCCCTTTTCTCTCTGTTGTTATTTTCTTTATTGTTGCTCCCCAGCCATAGTTGACAGATGCAAATGTAATTTGTTTATGAATCACAGCACATATTTATGTGAATATACCATATGAATATGCTTGCAGTATGATTTCAGCTGGGTGAATACTGCAAAAGATGATTTGCAAACACTGCTATGAATAAAGGGCATGATACAAAGCTCATTGCAATCCATGGGATGACTCCTGTTGGCTTCCAGGAGTCTGGCTCAAGCTCCAAGCCAAGACTTTCCATTCAAAGGAATACTTGCTTGCTGATTGTCTGTTGTTCGTGTTTATCCAGGCAGAGCTTTGTTTGTGCAAATACTGGGATGAAGCTTCTACTCAGGGTAATGCACATTTCTGCACAAATACATGAATTTTCTCTATGACTACATATGGTCATATGGAAGTGTTATCAACACAAGAATCTATGAGTAATCATTTTTAATAATGATTTCAATAAACTATGGAGAGTTCAGGAGTCACAGACACATGCATTTTATCTAGTTTTTCAAACAAAGATTTTTCTGTCCCAAATAGAGCTGTCAGTCCAAGATTAGGAAACAGTAGTGCTGTATCTGTAGCAAACAGGTAGAGCTTGGCCTCATGCTGCCTGAAAGCAATAGCACATTTGTCACTGGCTTCAACAAAGGCAGGTTCAAGCACTGTAACTTAATAAAAAATGCTGAAAATAGAAACGAATTTGGGCTTTAGGTTTCAGAGTTTTTAAGTATTTTCTTGTTACTTTAAATTTCAGTTCTGCAAGGTGTCATTTCAATGGATGTTAAACTCACAGGACCTTATAGAATTGTGTTTGGGTCACTGCCAAAGAGCATAGCTGTTATTGTTCAGTCTTGTATTCATAGACAATGTCTATTGTCTTTACCCAGATAAGCAGGTTTTGGCCAGAAGTACCATTTCTCACACCAGACACACAACAACATGATTGGCATCAGACTCTAATGAACAGTAATGAGAAAAAGTGTTCCAACAACAGAATGAAAATGCCTTTTAGTGCAAATGTTAGAGCATCTCTTTTTTGATTTCCACTGCCAACATTTAAGTTGCAGAATTTGGTAATGTTTATTCTTCAGTTCTAGAAACTCTTTACAACTGCCTTCAGTCTTGTCTTTTTCACTTTCTTGCATGGCAGAAAATATCTTCAGATGACGATACAAACTGGCACCAAACAAAATCTTTCTATGTATTTAAACTTTTGCTGTTCACTTGACTCAGTGACCCAGCAGTATTGTCCAGAATTGCATTAACCAGTTCCAGGCAGTGGAGACAAAAATTCCTTTCATTCATCAACAGATAAGGAGTTTTGACAACTATCCCTTGGGAGCTAGAGAGAGAAAAAAAAAAGCAAGAAGAGATTACAATGTAATAATGTAAAAAGCACAGTCAAAGAGCCAAAGAAAGACTGAAGGAAGCTGTAGGGCTGCCTGGGCAGACAGGGAGACTGCTATCAGAATTGAACAAGAGAAAATCCAGATCCCCCTTCCACTCCTCTACCTGTTTTTTCTCAATGTCACTATCAGTGCACACAGTGATGTAAAACAGCTCCAACAAGTATTCCAGTAACTCCTCAGGACCACCAGGGCAAAACCAAAAACATTCAGGGCTTGACACTTAACCAAGGCAACATGCCAAGCTTATCACATGTGAAAAAGCCTTGTAGAGCAAAATAATCATCTTCATGTTCACAGGGTCTGGGTGTTAACTCTCCAAAGACTCTTCTGTATTTTCCACTCCTTCGACTATTGCAGATGAGGGGTTTATTTGCATGGAAATTCAAACCTCTGAACAGATTTTTGTTAACTAAAAAGCATGAGAAGGAGCCAGAGATTTCTCTTTTGTATCTTAGAACTGATTATAAACAGGGCACTCATTACTGCAGAGGCTTGCATGGCAAGATGGCCCAATGGATGGTCAACTTTGTGTCAACCAGAAACCACTCAAGGAGCCGAGGAGGGGACAGCAGTTCCACTTTCTCACAGCCGTCTGAGTTTAAATTTTTTTTTTCCTTTTTTGCAGTGGAAAAATAGTTTTTTCAGTAACATAGAAATGGCTTGTGTCAACAAATTGTAGCGACCCCAAACCAGAAATGGGGCCCCTGCCCAGCTGACTGCCAACATTTGCTTCACGTCTTTCTTCACCTCTTATGCCTGGAGCCTCTGAGTCCAATTCCAACACATTTGATAGTGACACCTCACTGAAAATGTTCTTTTTGGCTCCTACCTGAGAGGACGTAGAGGACTGGCTAGCCGTGAACAAGGAAGACCTAAATTCAAGTTCCTGTTCTGCCAGATTCAGAGTATGAAAGATGAGACATTACTCCACCCCACTGAGAAATCACTAGGACTTCCCTTTGTTTTCCTCTCCCCAAATCACCCAGAGCTCTGTTGTGACTTAGTGTTGTACCACTGGTTATTGCTCATGATGAAAGAATAAAGCTTGTTGACAAGCCTTTTGTAGGAATAAATCGGGGCATACTTTGAGTTTAGCATCTGATATTATTTGAAGGCAGCTTGTGGTTCATTTGCACCTGAAGATGCATGATCCTGTGCCATGCTGAAGGC
This sequence comes from Edolisoma coerulescens, assembly GCA_013397115.1. Taxonomy (NCBI): domain Eukaryota; kingdom Metazoa; phylum Chordata; class Aves; order Passeriformes; family Campephagidae; genus Edolisoma; species Edolisoma coerulescens. Next base: position 605,715 of record VWZW01001197.1, read on the forward strand.
CTCAGATCCTCAGACCTTAATCACAAGGAAGTGTTAAGCATTAATCAATGCTAATTACAAATATCATACTCATATACATGTAGCCATTCAAGAAAATATCACTAATTTTAATTGGATGCTTCCAAACATATTAAAATTGTGTCTTCTTTTCTTTCATTGAACACTACTTTATTTCTCCTCATTAGATTCCTGCCACCTGTATCTTAAGTTTCCCTCCAATGTAATTCATAATTCCCCTTGCATTTACTTTTGAGTGAGGACTTGAATCTCTGAAATGCTGTACATGTGCTGAGCACTTGCTGAATACTCAGCTCTCCACAACTCTGATGCTCAGCTTCACAGAGCATCAAATATTATGGTATTTGGGAAATCATGATAATTAGGGAGAAAACTCAGAAATACTGTTTAAGGCACAATTTTTTACACTTCTATCTGCATTGTGGCTGGCCAGTGGAAGAGGTGGAGGTAAAGATGAGCACAGTGTTTGCATATTCTGAGAAAAACTTCCTGAGACTTCTTTCTGAGGGGATTTGGGAGTTGCATACATTATTTCTACCTGCTGCTGGAGGGACATTGAAATATTCATTTAATCAGCATCTAACATCAGTGGATTTGAGAGCATAAACTTTAATTTCTCCCTGGAATCAAATGGAATGACACTGACAACTACAAATAAAAGAGATACAGATTCACAAGCTGCCCCTGCTAAAAACATCAATTGCTTCAAAGCACTTCTTGGTATTGTCAGTTAAAAATAAATAAATTAAAAGAGAAAGCCTACATTCTTTTTAATGAGTAAGTTTATGACGAATGGGAACATCAACAAGCATCTGTTGATGAGAACCTAGTAGAATTAGTGCTGAAGAAACATGACTTGGTTTACTGCATGTAAGATCTCTGCTACCTTGGTGACACGCATTTATGAAATGTTATTTTTCCGGCAGATAAAGAGAACATTAGTTAGGAAACACTTTGACTGTTATTTTTCTTACCAATCTAATAGAGAGGCTGCAAACGCTGAGGGCACTGTGATGGCTCTGTAGAGATCATCTTGGTCTCCTACCGACATCATGCAGCCTCTAAGCTGAAGTGCCACAGCTGGAGACTGGAAATAGCTGTATCGTTCACATGTCTAACTCCATGGTGTTTGCAATGATGTATTATGTCGGTAAATAAATACTATGGTCCTTACAGGTAACTCAACAAACTGAATAAACTGATGGCTCTGTAGGTGAGAAGCAAAAGGCATTAAATCCTTATTGTTTCCTTCTGACTGGTGTCCTTTTTGCCTAATTTCTCTTTCTGGGGTTTCCATCGATGGTAAGGTACCCACTCATGGAGTGTTCCTTTTCCTGGAGCTAGTCTAAGGATTTCTCTTCTGACCTTACGCTTTCTCTCCTTGCCTCTCAGAAGAACTTGCTTTCCTGTGTTCCAGTTTTCTGGCCCATCTGCTGCCCTCCCACACATGGCAGAGGGCAACAGATGGGTGATAATCATGCGGAAAAAGGCAAATGGAGGCCATGCGGAGGGGAAATGCAGCTCTGTGGCATCGTGCCCTGGCAACACAAAGCCACCACTAGTCATCCACTGCACACACACCGTGAATCCGTCAGTGACAAGTAAGGCGTGTGGCTGGTTGGAATAGGAACAGTTTGGGACACTGCCAGTGCTGGGTGGCTGGTTTCCACTGGTAAACATTGTCACTAATGGTACAGCACCTCTCAGGAGTAAGTGAAGCACACCTTGTCCACCTCTTCAAGAAAGGCTCATCTCCATTTTTGATATGAGGGCAAGATGATATTTCACGGCATCTCATTTAGTGCTCCCTTAGGATGCAGACATAAAGCTAAGTTGTGGGGTAAGACCAGCGAGCTCTGATGCTGGATGGAAGGAGGCATGCACATAGCAATAACCAACATGTTTGCACAGGTTTGAATCCACAGCAGCTCATCTGCTTCTGACAACAGCTTGCTAGGACATGTAAAGTCACCGGCAGGAGATGACAGAAGAAATGGACTTGGCAATGTGAGTCAGCCACAGGATGACTATGAGCTATCAATATGATCCTGAAGAAAAACAACATAAAGAGGCAAATACGCTATGAGGGTATTATCATGTTTAAAACAGCAGAAATTATGGCTCTCTGGTATGTAGGTGCATGGCTACCTCAAAAAGGTAAATAAGAAGAGTTCAAAGACTTGCCTATATGGTCCATTGGTGTATTACAGCACAAAGACTGTGGACTTGATGCCTTAAGGTTTCTTTCCAGTGCAACATAACTCACATCTTTAGGAAATACATGCAAAGTCTCATTAGAGAAGAGTACCTTTCCCAAATAAATGAAGGCTACCTAAGTTACAGCTCCATTAATCAAACAAACAGTCTTGAACTTTTTAAAATGTTTTAACTGTTTACAGGGCTGTACAACCTTACAAGAGATACAGAAATAATAACGGGTTGAACCTTAATATTGTACATAAATTTCTTTAAGGAGTGTAACTTTTCTACTATGGTATGAAATGGTATGTAATTATCACCGGTGCCAGGACTTGAGGAAATGGCCTGAAGTTGTGCCAGGGGAGGTTTTAGGAAAAGGTTTTTCACCCAGAGGGTGTTTGGGCACTGGAACAGGCTCCCCAGGGAAGTGGTCATGGCACCAGCCTGACTGAGTTCAAGAAGCATTTGGACAATGCTCTCAGGAGTGACACTCTTGGAGTGTCCTGGGCAGGGCCAGGAGTTGGACTCTGATGATCCTTGTGGGTCCCTTCCAACTCAGCTTATTCTGTGGATCTGTGGTATCCCATGTGTTAGCTAGCAAGCTGGAATACAATATACAGATGGGGTAAATATGCTGAGCAGTTGTGCATATTGTATTACCTTATGTTTGAGAAGCCAAATGAACAGAGAAGTTCTGAACTGCTCCCTTCCAGCAGTGAAACATGGAATAATACCAATACTGCTAGATCAGATAGGCAATATGATCTGGAAAATTGCAAATAAAAACTCTTTACTGTTCAGACAGTACACACAACCTTCAAAACTTTTCTTGATCTTAAAAAGTATTTTTACTATTCTTGTTTCCTATCCTATAGAAAGAACTTGTTCATATTTCTACCACATAAATACATATACACTGTATTTGAAGAGCTCATTTTTCTATTGCTTCTTCCATTATACTTTCTCCTATTTTACCTTTCAGTTACCAATCTCTTAATACCAGTATTTGAACCGTAAAGAAGATATTTCAAAAGGATTTTAGGAAAATGACTTTAAAATTATGCTTTCCAAGGCCTTGGATCTACAACAAATAAGTAATACTATGGTTCCCAGATAGTTTCTACCTTCAGTGAGATGCTCCGAAGTGAAGTTATGAAATAAAAAATGTATAAAATGAGACAGTGGGAGGAAAATACACATAGAGACTAATGACATTGATCATGTGATTTGTTGAGAGATAATTATGAGCTAGTCTGAAAGATCTGCTTGTTCTGTAAGGCCATTTCAGAATAACCAATACCAGTAGGATTTTACCGCTGTCCTGCACAGAATCAAGGCAAGGATGAGCAGTACCAATCTATAATGGTTTTGGAGAGTTGACAAGGTAAAGCTAATTTTATTTTTTAGTTTCCTTGCCAGTCATTTCTTGTCCAAAAAGTAAACCCTTTGCATTCCATATTATTTTCCAAGAATAACAGCTTTAGATGTTTAGTTTGGCTAAATTAGAGAAGTTGACCACCTGTTTGTAGAAAAACAAGACATTTTTGCAGATGGAAGTTCTGAGCTATGATGAGGAGTTCTAAAAGAAATCTTGTTGGGTGCAGAGAGTGAAGTAGGCAAAATACAGACACAAAAACCCTCTTCATGGACTTTTTTGAGTGCAGGGTAGATGAAACAGAATAAAAATCTATAAATGTTCTCATCTCCAGTTTCATTATAAATAGTGAAAGCATCATATCTTGAATTTTGCAGAAATGTACAGGACAGCACTGATTACTGTAAAAGGAACAGCCTCGTGCTAGCAAAGAGATGGATGAGGTTCTTTATATGCTCTTGAAGATGAGTGTCCCATAAAACTAGAAATTTGCAGTGTGTATATGGTTGTTCTTATATACAAAATGGTCTTTCAGCAAATGAATTATGATGTGTCAAAATGACTCATAGGGACTTTGCCACAGTGCAGTGTATTTGAGAAAATTGCTGCCACAGAGTAAATATTTTTTATGTTGATTAACAGTAACACAGCTGGCCTCTGACTTTGCAAATTTAATAGAAATTTCAGGGTTAATGAATGAAACTAATCCTCCCTTGCTCTCTCCTAGTTTTACTTTTTCACACACGCACAAATGCACACTAAGTTTGTACAAAAAATCTCACTTATGGTAGTGCTAATGATAAACATCCAAGCAAATCAACATACTGCACTACACAGGTACCAAAGAAAAGTACAGAGGTTTTAGGAGACTCAATCCTTCCAGAAAAACATATCCTAATGAACTGCACTGCCCTATCACAATTAAAAGTCTGCCTTATCACTACTAAAAGTTGTGCATAATAATAAAAAAATGCAAATGAATGAAAGAGACACTGAGGGGAAGTTTGATTCCCAAAAGAAAGGAAATCAATGAATCAGAAATGTTCTTGGGGTCTATAACCTGGCACCTGAGAGGAGAGAAAGGCCCTTGCTTTGGTGTATGGCCTTAACATCTCTGCTCATAGAAAGATTTTACTTGAAATCTCGCAAGGTCAAACTTCTTTTGCAAGTGTCTGGGTCTTCTTTTTGTCAGCCAGGCTGGAAATTTCATACTTTATGTGATGATTTTGCTTGGTTGTCTTTCCTGCACTGCCCTTGTGTTTATGCTCCCGTGCAAATGGCCAGGTTGCACAGGGCTCCTGCAACTGCTTTGCAAATTCCCACTTTTTTTGTAGTTGCAGATTCATCACCTTTAAGTGTGCATATTCTGCCATAAAGGAGACTTAATCCCATAGAGGATCATTCTCAGGTCCTCAAACACTTTAGCTGAAAACAGTGTTGGGAGATGAAGACGTAGGTAGTGGCTCTGCAGTTTTGGGTAGGGATGTAAGATCCTGCTTGTCAAGGAATTCCTGGGAAGTCGGGGTGGATGGTGTGTGTCATTTCCAACTCTGATCCCTTAATGCTGTCCAATTTCATTAAAACACCTGAAGAAAATGATGTATTTCCAGAGGCAATATAAAAAGGAATCTACCTGCTGAAGCCAGTGAGAAAATAGAGCAGGTAAGTGCTTACAAAAGCAAAAAGAAATCTTACAAAAGGCAAAACAAATTACAAATAAATACATGGTTAGAGGAATAAAACAGCACACACCTCTTTTCTGAGACACCAGGCTAGAACACAACCCTCACAGCATGTTTTAGCCTGGTGGGCATTAATCAAAGTGCTTCCTATTCTTCTCCTTTCTTCCTCCTGCTCCACCTCCTCATACCTTTATTTTCCTTAGAACAATTCTATAATAGCCACTTACTTTAACTTCCAGAAAAAGGGTTTATACAGTGCAGGGAAATTTGATTTGCAAATTCAATCAATTCTATATCCAGGAAAAATAGATAATAATGATTGTAGAACCAACAGATACCATTGACTTATTGAAATTAATCCACTCTAATAATGCTGATCTCTTCCCAGATCAAAGGAAAGGTTGGATAATTACATTTTTTCCATTCATACAATTACATTTTGTTTGCAAGTTTCTTGAGGTTCAGTTTGCAAAGGCTTTAGAGGAAGTTCTGTGTGCCTTACTTGCCCACTCTTCCTGAGACAATATTAAGCAAATTTTCCCCCTGATGAGATTATGCTGGCTTCTATGTAATTTTCATGCAGAAGTCCCAGGAACGCTTTGTGCCTTTGGTATGCCTAAACTCTATAAACCTCGTCTTAGATGGTGGAGCAGACTCAAGGTCTTTCAACATTGGCATGACAGAAACCTGAGAATGGTCAGGACACTACTGTCACAGGAAGTATGGTCAAAAGAAGGTGAACTGGGAGACCAGCATCAGAGAGTTGGGCTGCCTGGACCTTTTTGTTGCACAGCAGAGGCATCTGATGACGCCTCCAGGAGCCAAAACTGGAGGCACCTCAACTCTTCCTTCTCTGGCAAGAGCAGCAAACCTGACTGTGAACTTGGCTATGGAACAGTTAAAGATAGATTACTCTCCTGAATAGGAATGTCCTGGGCACTCTTCTGAATTCATAATGTCATGAAAACCCACTGGCAGAAACCTAATTTGAAGCTCTAAGGTTTGAACTATGAATGAAAAGTTATACATGAAAGCACATAAGAAATAAAATGAAAAAAAACCAGTAGCATTGTCCTATAAATAGCACTTGACAAACAAAAAGTACAATCTATTAGGATATAGTGGGCTCCATTTGTCTGGAGATGTCACTCCTAGTTATTATGGTTTACATTTTCTTAGAAACATCTATATTTAGTTCTATCTGAGAAAAGTGACACTTGAAATGAAGGAAGATCATAAATAGCCTAACTGGTTTTACAGGAGTAGGATATTAGTCTAGTAGGACCACTACAGAGCAAAGCTTTGCCTTTCATATGAAGTGTAAACTCAAGTTCTCTGAATGTAGCTTCACAACTGTGCTCTGAATCTGATTTTCCTTCTGTGTCAAGCCCATAATGATTTTCCAGATTCATTTCAAATGTGAATGAAATCTCCTAGAGACACGTTTAATCAAACATGATGGTACCTTTATGATTCTCTTAGCTGGCAGGAAAAGCCTGATTTCTGTTGAATCTCAGCCCTTCCTCAATCTTTAACCCAAACCCAGTTTCTAGGTAAGTCAGACTCAGCACTTTTTCCTGTTTTGATCATTGTGGCACAAATGAGACAGCAGACTCTCCAGGAAATCCTACTGTTGAACAGAGGGGAGGACTATGAAAGATCATAAAAGCATTTCAACCCCCATCTGTCATCAGAAGATTTAGCTCTTGCAGAAGTGTTTCTAAGGGTGTTGGTTTGATCCATGGGAAGCACTCATGTTCATCCTCACCAGAGCATGGATGATTTGTACGCACAGCTCCCACTTCTGCTCGTAGGAGAAATCCACATCACCTCCCTCAGACATACAAAAATCAAAGCAGTATACTCCACATCTTCCCTTCCAAGAGCAGAAGACAATATTCATCTGTGTGCGCAGGGAAATATACGTAGCTGGTTATTTAGGTGCTTCTCTGCCTGTCTGGATACACAACCAGAGCTGATGAAGTGCAGTGTACTCCAGAATTTTTTCCTTTTTCCTTTCAGTCCATTCCTCTTTTAAACTTACAAAATAAAAAATAATTACCCCAGGAGAATATTATATCTGTGTAATTTTTTCCACTGTATCGATAATTACTGTATTTCACATGCCCCTTTTAATTACATAATGTCTGAGATTAAAATTCAACAGCCTCTCTCAAAGAGAAAGTGCTTTAATATCTGAAGTGCTGCTCCTGTAAATTGGCATCTGAAAGATAGGCTAAAAACGGGGCATAAATATGAACATTCTCATCCTTCCTAACTGACTGCAATACCAATGAGCTGCACCGACTACACAGACCTCCCACATTCTTGATAGGATGTTTTCTAGCAGAGTGATCCACAAATATTATCATTCAATGACAATACAGTTTTATCAAGGTACGTCTCAATCCACAGGATACAAGCCCCACACAACAGACGGAAAATTTGGCGCAGTGATGCGCACACTGCGTGTGTTACTTACTGGTTATTGCAGTGGTCATACCGAGTCCCGTATGGCGTTACATTAACGAATGGCATGCAAGCACCTTCTGTTGAAACATCTGCGACAGGGAAATTTCAGGCATTTTTCCAGATATTTTTTTGTGCTCTCGACCAAATTTTCATTAGGGCTATAAAACCTGGCAGGCAGCATTGTTGTGTATGATTTTTTAATAAACTGGGACATGCCTTTGTTAGAGGAGTGAAGAAAAGGGCTCTTTAGAGACTTCTTCCTATTACAAAAAGTTCAGAAAACATATGACAACTCACCAAACAGTGTCTCCTAACTTTTTTTCTGTCTCCTCCAAGACTAAGATTTCCTGTTTCTTTAGATGTATACAAAGATTTACAGGTTTTGAAATGAAACCAAAAATGTAGATTTTTTTTTTTATCTATCAGATTAAATGATTCCAACAGTGGCATTACTTGAGAATGTGTTCAAAGAACAAGCACATAGCTAACATAGATTTTTAGCATCTTTTTGATGCCTGCTGCCAGGAATCTCACAAAGGATTTTCACTTACTTAACAGACAAGGTCCCTCAGAAAAAAAAAAGAAGAAAGGAAAGCAAATGGGCACATGCAGATCAGATCTCATACACAATGCAAGCCTAGAACATAGCCTTACTCCTTTTTCTTTCTCTTTTCCAGAAACACACCATTGCCTGCTCTCCCTTCTCTGCTCCCCTACAAGACAACAGCCACCAGGCACAAATTGAAGTTCCCTTTTGCAATTCTCCCTGCCACACTATGAACACTAATGCAGAACAAACATTCTTGGCAGTAAATATGTACATTATCATTATGTAAATAGGTATGTTATCATTATAGCAAAATGATGATGTTCTTTACTAAGTCTACATTCCCTTTCCAAGAATATTATGTAGCTTGAAGTATAATTTCCATTATGCCACTGGGGCTAGAAAAACACTTCAGTTCAACAATAATTAGTATACTGTATATAACAAAATGTTCACCATGGATAAAGACGATGTGCAATCCTAAATCTTTTTGGACAAACAAACAAATGCAGTTTTACACGGTAGCATTCACCCTGAGTAACCAACAGAAAGCAGTTTCAGACTAATAATCATTCCCACATCCAAGGTGAGCATCATATTGACATTTTATACCAACAACACCATGAGCAATAACATTTTAAATTGTATGAGGTGAATGATCTACCGTTAGCATGAAGGTGACTTCATTTCTCAACCTTAAATGAACTAGAAATGACTGCATGTCACAGGCTGCTGGCACTGTTAACAGTGTTTACATGAAGTTCATTGCTCAAGTGTAGGTAAGTATATCAGCACTGCAAAACCCAAATCCTTAGGTTTTAATAATTCAAAAAGTTCTTGTGATCAAAGAGCAAGGCAAGGCCAACTCCTAAGTCCAGCAGCTGTAAGCTACTTGTGCATACCCACATACCCCATGCTATTACCCGAGTATTTGAGATATGTGTGTCCTAGACTGAGGTAAAAAAAGTGCTGACTTCTTATAAAAAAACCAGAATTGCTGGCATAAGTAAAATTGGATGAAAGTGTTAATATTTCCACAGCTTCTTTTGAGGTGAGTAAACGTAAATACTTGTCTCTCATTTTCTCTGGAAAAGTGGATTAGTTATTTAGAAGTATGTAAATGCATTCAAAATGTCTTCAGTTTCTTCATTTTCCTTTGAATGCTGCTTTGAACTGAAAAATCAATTTTCGGAAAGGAAGATATGCCAATTAGAAAAAAAAAAACTAAATAGAAGAAAGGAAACTAATTAATAAATTATAAAATATATAATGGCCACATTCTCACTGTTCTGCTGCCCACTTCTATCACAGGATCACATAGCACACTGGAACTGTGAAAATATTATATGAAAATATGCATATGACTCTCAGCATTCTTCATTATGCACCAGCTCCCTTCAGATAGATTTTGCTGGGAAAAATTAAATACGGGGGATAGCCTTTGAGGACTTCACAGAGATTGTGTATGATGATTTCTCCTTTCCCAATGCCAATAATTAGATCATTGTTTTGCATCTTCAGGCAAATATTGTGGAAGCATAACAAACTACACATTACTTTTCTCTGGCATTTCTATTCCCTTGTTACTTCAAAGCTTCTGATACACTTGTGTTCACCACACACGTGTTAAAGCATTTCTGCACAGGATGAAACCACAGGTGTGCCACTGAGTCAGTGGTTTTCTTCTCTGACATCTGAAAACAGCTGCTGATGTTGGGCTGCCCAGTGCCTCTGGCCAGGCAGGACCAGCACATGTCCTGCCCAGCCCACTGGATCAACAGCTCCCAGCCAGGTCCTGCCTGTGAAGCCAAACCAACTGAGAGGAAGAAGCAGCAGCAGCAGGGAAGAATTTCCCATATCCCTTGGATGTTTGTTTCAATTTTGTTTCAAACTGATCAAACTACGGGAAAGTCTAATTTCTTACTGATCCTCTCCAAACTTAAGCCTCCTCAGCAAAGTGTGCTACAAAATGAGACCGTGGCTGCTACAGAAGAAATACTTCTCTTTTAGACCTGTTGTTTAGTACCGCAATTGGATTCCCCTCATTCTTCTATTGTGAGAAACAGTGAACTCCCTGTTTACATTCTCTGAAATATCCATGACTTCATGTACCTCTTTCATATCATCTGAATATTTTTTTTAAAGCTGAAAAGTCCTACTCTGTTCAGTTTCTTTGCATAGGAAAGCCATACCTCACCTATGGATATCTGCTACCCTTGCCTAGGATACCTTTCCTACTTCTACCACACTTTCTGCACACAATGTAAGACATATTATATTGCTAATTTATAAGATAATCCATTGATATGTTCAGTCATTTTCCACTACAAGGGGAACAGAAAACTCAGTTTCACATAGGCAGTCACAGTTTCAACTATGCAAATAACTGACTGGGAGAGTTGTTGGTCAAGTGGAAACAAGTAATCCAAATGAAAAATTTCATTTCAAGTCAAGGGGAAGCAAACAACACCAAAAAATAACTTATTCCTGCAAGGGAAACAAACTAGTTCTAAAAAACCCTATCATTTCCAGATGAGATGAGAAACTTTCTTTTATTCTAAGGACTTCATCAGTTTTTAAAGAAAACTTATGGAAAGGCTACCTCAAAAAGCTTACTTTTTTTGAAATTTAAGGCAAAACAGGTGGTTGGAGTGAATCATGAAAAGAAGGAGCAATATGAGCAAATGGATATAAAGCAGGACCTTATAAACCAGACCAGAGTGCTCTAGGTTTTTTTCTCTAATCTAAGCACCACTACCAATATATTTGTTATTCTTATTGCTTTGATACAGCCAGCTAGGACATGTACCTGGCAGAACTCCACTGACATTTAGCATTGAGTCTAGGTCAGTGAAGCCAGCATTGGGCTGCTCACACAATATTGTGCTGTTGAAGCTCAGACCACTTCCTATGCATGTAAGATTTAAATGTAGCACTTGGGTAAAATCATCAAACACAGCTTCATCCACAAACACAAGAGTATCCAGTGGCTAAGTCTTTCCAAGACAAAGAACGAGCAGAGGAGGTACCATGGTGGACCCTAAAAACAGTAAACAGAGTGCAAGGAAGGGATGTTGCTGTAAGATGGACAGTAACTGTCTAAGTGTTGAAGCTTCTCATTTCTTCCATGTGAAAAATGCAGCTGCCATAAGAGATTGACATGGAAGTTTCATGTAGGTAGATGTATCCTATAGCTGTCCAATGGAACAATGATATAATGTAGCCCGAGCCAAAACTGAAACAAAGCTTTTAATAGTGGGAACAATTAATTCTCAAAAAATATGTCCATGGAACAAGAGGGCACTGCCACAATTCAAAAGTTTTAAACCCTCTGGAGTTAGTACTTCTGTTTCTCTAGCTGGTGATATTTTCTCAAGTTCATGCCTGGCAAAGGTCTTTCTCCTCTCTTCAGACAGGTCAAGAACTCTGTTGAAGAAAAGATTTTACGCTCTGAGAAGATTTTGCAGCTGAAGAATCCGACACGTTCCAGCCAGCAGCAGGAAGGAAGATGGTGGGTTTTTCTGCTTTTCATGGACCTTGGTTACTTGCCCGGGGCCCAACAGAAGTTGCTATAAGACCAACTTTCCAAAAAGTGGTGACACACCAAGGAGGAGGAGTGTCATGGTGGGGCTGTGCTTTGTTGAAGGTCAGATGTCTGGGTTACAATATACCATTAACTTTTTAAAAGAACAGCACATAAAATGTTGCAGTGCAGGCAAGGGGATCTCTTGATATCTGTATTTTGCATGCCATTTTGTGAAAAGAAGAAAATATGCATTCCTCTCCCACTGAATATAGGCATCCCTGCAGATTGATTTTGGTCCATGCCATGAGGTTAATGCACAGCTTGATCTGCACTGACATGAAAATACCATCTGCATAACCCCGGCTTGCCTTGCTGGGAGAAGAGAAGATACAGGACTCAGCAGCTGGTCTCAGCTACTCTGGGAAAATGTTTGTCTCCAGACCAAGTTTGGATCCAGCCATATCTGGCAAAAGTATTATAACTATATCACATGCATACTCCAGAGAAATCTTAGGAAGCTTAATGGAAGTTCAGTTCATATGTTGAGGCTGTTACATGAAAAGCATCAGGAAAAGCATAAACTGTTCCTATTTCAAAATTGTATAGTGAAGTAGATGGTCTAATAACTTCACAGGACTGTCATGAGTTTCTCAAATATTCCTAACTTAACATACATAATTCAAAAGAAGAAATTATCTTTCTCTTTGGTTAATATCAAAGTAACAGTTTTCACCCCTGAGCTGTGCAACAGAAAGCTGACTTCCTTTTTGGTGAGCAGGACACAATACTGAATCTTGCCATAAGCATGCAAGCACAATAATCTGTTTTGTGCATTACCCAAAGGAAGGACTACACTCAATCTCCTGAACTTTCTGACAGCAAGAGTGCACGTTTTGAAACAATGCTTGTCCCAACAGAAAAAAAACTTCCTGTATCAGGTCCTTTCCTATTACACCAAAGAAAAAGGCTTTTGTTTGTTTGTTTGTCTTGTGTGAGGTTTTTGTTGGGGGGAGGGGGGGAGGATTTGTTTGGTTTTTTGTTTCCTTAAATGTAAGTATACACTCTATTTATTTAAAAGTTAATTGACTTTGTAAATTGATGCAAACTTTCATAACCTAAAAGATTTTTAAAAATATCGAATTTGCAATCCGTTTAGTGTATTGTTCCACCAGGACTGCTTTCACTGGATGAGAACAAAAGTAATTCTAAAGCCACAGGGCCACATTCGCCTCAGCTAAAATCAATGTACGACTGCTCTTCTGTGCTCAGGGGGGATCCGCACTCCCTGCATCGCATGGCAACCCTGTTGAGGAGTGGGAGCAGAGCCTTAAGAGAGTCCTTGCCCAAAAGCATCCCCTCGGCCTCAGGGAGCGCCCGCTCCGCGCCGTGCCCAGCGCTTGGGCGGCTGCTGGGGCGCTTTGCCCGGCAGGGCGGGCTCTGCCTCCCGCCCCGCGCACACGCGGCTGCGGGGAGATTGCGAGGTGACATGGTCAGCCTGATGAAGTACACAAAAGCTTTTGGCACTGCGTATCTGCAATATCATGGACAGTCAAGGAGGCGCCTGTTATAAAAATACACAGTGAAACACAACTGGAGGACTGCTCTTTCTCAAAGGCTAACGTAATGCATTCCTTCTGTTTAGGCTCATTTTCCAGCCTTTCACATTCTTTGTGAACAAGAGTTATAAAACAAGCCTGATGCAGTCCAATTATTTTTACTTTGAAGGCCATTAATCAAGATTGACTAAGAAAATGAAGACAGCTAAGCAAAATTTCATATGTGACTAGAGTGAGATTAAAATAAAACCAGATGGGGATGGACAGAGACGTTAAGCTGCTTTCTCTCCCCCTTCCCTCCCCTTTTTTTTTCTTTTTTTGACTCATGTAATAAATGTCTTTTACAAATTACAGCACTCTTATTTTCTTACAGTAAATCAAATTGGGTCATAATGTACAAGTGGTCTCATTGCTGAAATGTCAAAAATAGAACCCGCCTTGTTCTTCCAAAGCAATTCCTCAAATCTAAACCAGCAGTGTGGCCTGACAGTCTATAAACCATCTACCTGGATGCAGATCCCTTTTAAGGCAACTGTCTGTAGCTGATAGAAGTATTTCACAAGCATCCAACATGAGCCATAGGCAGAGATCTATAGCATGCAGTCATTTTCAGGGGTCTGAATCTGGACGTCTTATATACATTGCATTTCTACAATTTTCAGGGAGTTTATGGAATTGGGACTCTTTTTCTAAAGATCAAACAACTTTGAGATAATGCCAACCAGTAGACCTATAAAATTATTTATAAAAAAGCTTGCATAATTTTCACAAAACCCCTTTTTAATTGATTAGATGAAAGCCAGTGTACACACTGAGGAACTTCTTTAGAGACTTCAGGACACAGAAAGGAAAACACAAATCAGAAGGACGGGTAAAGATCCAGAATGATGGTCACATACCATGAGGATTTTCTTTTTATAAAGTGACTACTACAAATTACGTTAGGTAAGAAGATGAAACAGTCATGTACATATTATTGCCCTTTTATGAAATAAATTATTGGATGGAAAGAAGGGAAAATTTAAAAATATTTTTAGACTCACAATTTAAAAGAAGTGCTGCTTTGGAACCAGATTTTGAACATATATGTACTGGTAAGTAAGCTCACTTATAGCAGTCCTGCCCTATCCAGAAGCATATGTGATTAAACACAACTATCTCACTGCCAAGGGAAATCCACCAAACAAAAAACCCAAACAAGTCGTTAACCAGTATCTCATATGGGGGTCTGAGACATCCCAATTTTGCGAAAGGTCAGCTGGTACAGTCCAACACAGAGGCTACATCCCCAAATTCTACTGAGCTTGAAATGTTAATTGGGTCAGAGATCAGCCCCTACCGCTATGAGAACACCTTGTTTTTATGAAGGGAAGATCATGCACACGTAACTTGAAATTTTGTAAGTGCTATGAGTGCATATTTCTTTCCCAGACTCTTTCATGCATCACCTATCCTAATTAATTTAAACCCATAGCTTTCTTCTACCCATTCACTATAATGTTGCAGAAATAAGCCTGGAAGGCATCTCAAGGGATCATTTAGGCCATCCCCTCCACCAAGTCAGGATCAGCTGTTCCTAAATTATTCTTGACAGACGTTTGTCTAACCTGTTTATCAGCCCTCATACAGTGAAGTTTGTACAGGCTTCCTATCCAATCAATTCTGATACTATCACAGAAAACACTTCCTCATGTCTACCCTTAATCTCTTTTCCTGAAAGTTAAGTCTGCTACTTCTTTTGGACATTCACAACAGTTTATTACTTTCCTCTTTGCAGCTACCTTTTAAACATTTGAAGACTTATCATACATCCCTTCAGTTTGCCTCTTTCTAGACTAAACAACCTCACTGCTCGAGTCTTTCCTCACAGGTCATGTTTTCCAGACCCTCAATCGCTCATGCTCGTCTCCTTGGACTCTTTCCAACTGATTCGCATCTTTCTTGAAATGCAGTGCCCCAAACTGGACCCAGTGCTCCAGATGAGGTGAGAAAGCAGAAGGACTAGTTCATGTTTCTTACATATGCCAACATTGTTTATACAGCCCAGTATGATGTTTGGGGGTTTGGTAACAGCCTGCCCTTCCTCACTCATGTTCCTTTTGTGTTTGCTTTGGCCCCCAGCTCCTTCACTGAAGAAAAACTAATTTGTCATCCACTCCACCCCCTTGCAGTCCCCATCAAAGCCTAAGCACACTGCCTGCTCTTCCACACTGGTTTGCACCCTCTTTGCTTTAGGCCATTGCCCCAGTTTTTCAAGATCATTTTCATCCTTCAAAGCCTTTGCAGCCCCTCCTGACTTGGTATCACGTGAAGTCTACTATCTAGGTTCTCAACTAGATAGAACTAATAGAACTGGGCCCAAGAAAAAGCTTGAAGAGTCCACCCTTCTGGTCAGACTGTGAACTGGTGATAACTACTTTTTGTGTACAGTTTCCCATGCAGTTATATTCTGACAATGTATCCTTCACTTATTTTTATTGAACATCATGTGAGACAATGCCAAAAATCTTAATGAAGTCAAGATGCATAATACCTACCTCTTTGCTTTATCCAGAAGTCCTATTAACCTTAATTACTTCTGCAGTGTTATCTGGCATGTTTTGTTTCCTTCCACTTGGTAATTTATTGCTATCTTGTAGGTGCTCACAGGAGTCTTGTTAGATGCTTGCATTTTTTCTGCAGAGGAAATGAGTCTTAGTGACTTTTAATTCTGTTAGTCCAAATTTCTTTATTTTTAAGTGAAAATTATTTTTCATACACTGTTTTTGTTTTTAGTATTTTTTTTTTTTTTAAGAAAATGATGAAGTTTATGCTTCTAGGAGCAGCAGAATATTTTACAGCAACAGCCTGCTCCATATAGTCTTGAAGACCGTATTCTCTTTGTGTTGCATCTTCCTGTTCCTGCTTGGGTCTCCTGTCACAATTTATTTGTTTATCTCTTTCCTCACAGTACTTGCTCCATCCCAGCCTATTTTCTCCTTCAGTTCTTTCTTGCTTTCCCTTTTCTGACTGATAAATGGAAAAGTAGTTCAACAACATTCAAGTGCAATTTAAGCTTTTGAACCCAAGGTATTTGAGGTGCTTCAGTACAAAGGTTAATTCACCTAATGCCTGATTTTCACATTCAAATATCCTTATGAACAGTAGATCACACGGTTTCCTCTTAGGGGAAAGCTGCTTAGGAGCATAAAAAAGCTGTGCGCTCTGCCTTGTCTTTTCTCAGATCAAAGAGATTTGAGTGGTGCTGGTAGTAGCTTTCAAGAGATGTTACTAGTAGCAAAATTCAGTAGCTGTCTTCCTGGATGCTTGTTTATCTCTCTCACATTCCCTTTCCTTAATTTAGCTAACCATATACCTAGGTCAACCTTCCAATGTCTATTGCCCTTGATAATGCCTTTACTCGCCTCATTTCCCATGTCTCACTTGCAGAGGAATAAAAACGCAGATGTATTATTATTACAGCGTACAGAGAGGGATAAAAGAAAAAACAGAGACCTGTTTTGACCTCTGCAAAGCCATAGTGTTTTGGAAGCGTGTTTTTGTGGCATTGGGTTTTAGATGGTCTCCACCCTGAAAAAACAAAGCAAGCAAAATAAAATTTTGAAGTGATAAGGCAAACAACATCTTAAACTTTCCCATTTGCTGGAAGGTGCTTTGAACTAATATTATTCCTCTGAGCCTGTGACTGTATTCCATTATATCCATTTTATACAGAGCTGAGAAGCTGAGACTTTCCTGAAACTATAGCAGTGGAAGATGTCTGAATCAGCTGCAAAGAAAGCACACACCCTGCCAGGGCTCTGCTTAACTCACCTCGTAGCAGAAGCCAAGAGCTGGTTCTCCATCTATGCCAGTTACCCAACACCTTCCCAATCTCTGCTCTCACATCTGTCCTTTCAGCTCTCTCTGATGCTTTCAGACACAAACTACCATTTTTTTCTCCTAAGTGCCTTGATAAATAAAGCAGCCAATACAACCTCTCACTGAAGGAAGGTGTTTATCTATTTTTGTAAATAACAGCTGTGTGGAGTTAGTGAATGTTCATTTATCAGCATTTCAACATATTCCTACGGAAAGCTGCAACTATTCATTTAGGAAAAACAAAACAACACCACCTTTATTAACCTGGTCTACTTGTTATGCTGGTCTGCTATGGACTCTGTCTGAAGTTAATGGAAACCCAGTAGACCCCTTCTTATCTCCAGTTCTGTGGAACTGGCTCACCAACAGAATAGAGCAAGCATCACTTGAACACTGCTGTAGCACCTCACTGCTTTTGGGACGTCAAAGTGAGAAAAACTTCATTCTCCAGGTGAGTATCTTCAGCTTCAGCCCAGATACTCCACGATTTAGCCATCATATACCTTTCAAAACAGGAGAAAGATTAATCCATTTTCTTACATTCTTCACAAAAGTTTAGCATCTCTCCCCTGTTGCACCTGACCTTAGATTATCAGAGCACTGCACAGGAGGTGCATTGCCATGCTCTGCTAAAAACATTGGTGGTCTGAGGCTTTCCAGGTGCCTTACATAGCTCAACCTGTTCCCTAGACAGCAACACCTGCTTGTGAACTCTGCTTCCCTGCTCAGGTGTTTTCTTTGTCACATGTACCATTAATGATCTGCAGATGGGCTGAACTGCTGGCTAGCTCATCACTCCAAGGCTTGACTCAGGGAGGAAAGACTTAATCCAGATGGGATTTAACCTGCAGTGTGTTGCACAGGCTGTCCATTTGAAATTATTGCCCACTAGCACAGAGTGAAAAAACATTTTCCACAGTGTGTGGTGAGAGACATTGACACTGCAACACACTGGTAAGCAGCTACGAAAATACATACTCTGTATTTGCTAGTATTCACTGACAATTTATGACAGAACAGACAGAGCCTCCTGATCCTGCTCTTTTGCGTGGTTGAGGCTAAAGGTATTCTCTGGCCTACTCACCAGACACATTTTATAGCCCAAGCAGTGCAACTCAGTGAGGTGTTTCAGCCAATGTTAATGAAGTGGAATTTATGGCAAAGCTTGAAAGACGGAATAACAAAGCAGGTAATTTGCTCTAAGAAGTGTGGGGTTTGTGGTCTGTTTCCATTCCCAGAGGTAAGGTCAGGAAGGAAAACCTAATGGGTAATATGTAAGAGTCTCAAGACTTGAGCTTGATTCAAAGTGGTGCTTTAAACTTCTCGAGCAAGCCACATATTTGTGCCTCCTTGTCTCAGTGAGCAGCTGTAGGTTAACATCATGCATGGTGGCAATGAGCAGTGTGGAAAACCCTGACATGGAAAAACACCTCAAGAGGAAGCTGTGAAGTTATTTCCTGGTAGTTTGGGACTGGACAGAACATAAGCCTGTCTTTCATCTGAAGTGCTTGCATCAGACTGTTGTGGGAGCTTTTCAAAGACCCTCTGTTGAGTCCAAGTTAAAACTTGTTTAGGACACTCAGGAAGCCAGGAAAACTTTCAAACCATAATATGAGTTACTGTTAGTTCCTATATAGAGGCTAAAATATTAAGACAGTGTTTCAACAGGCATATCTACTTGGACAAAAATCTGCCTTCAAACTTGTCCTACTCTATTCCACCCCACATCCTCTCTGGGAAAGCCCCGGACTTTATAAAGAACTGGGCTCTGCTACCTGTGGTCTCACCTGTTCCAAAGACCATATCACAACTATGTCTTAACCCATGCTTCCAGGGTTTCTTGCCAGCACAGAAGGAAAGATGAACTGTGTGCTTTCCTAGAGGGACACTTGTAATAGCCAGCCGGTCCTATAATCAATTTCCAGCCAGGAATCCAGTCAGCAGCCCTTTCAGCATGTGATATGATAACATCACACCATTTTGATATAGTCATATTACAGTTTTTAAAACATTTCTAAGAAGTATACTTAAATGACATTTTATCTGCTACTGTTTAAGGCTACCTCAAACCTTCAACTACACCATCCGGCAATAGCTGTGCTCCTGAGAAGGATTTTGATGGCCACCCATACAGAACAGTCATCTCTATTTGCTCCAGATTAGTAACAGTAAATGAAGAACAGTTTCTGGAGCCCTTCTAGTTCTGAAATCTACCTTGACTCTTTGTATTGTGTCAAACATGTATTTACTGAACTTAGTGCCTTATTTCTTCCATCACCAGTTACTGATACCATTGTTTATGATTATGGCCTTTATATTTAGCAGATGTCAATGAAGAGATGCATTGAACTCTTTAGTGTAGTGAAGACCATATTGCAAAGAAAAATGAGGATTTTTTTCTCCAATCACTACCTATTTGGAATAAACTCTGAAGGAATTAATTCTGTTCTCTTCTGGATGGGTGAATTCGCATAAAGAAAGAGAAAAAAGAAATATTATCTCTTGTAGGGAGGTAATGCTTCACTTTAGGATAGGAGATAAAAAGGATTATGGAATTTTAGAAATAATTTCTTTCTCCCCTCCTGGGCTACCCTTGTTTTGCCTATGGTATCATTCCTAGAATATCTAGGCTGCATGCAGTGTTGAAGTGTAATTTTCTGTCATTACAGCCACATAAAGTAACATATGCATATGCAGTTCTAGTCAGGAAGGATATGGTCAGATCCTTACCTGGCTACTTTAAATGCTTTTGCCCTATGATCTCTCCTACCAAAGAAATCACACAGGAATTTTTTTCATGCTGTAGAAGACAATGACCCATTCCACACTCAATTCACTATTTCTAGCAATTGCACATAATGGTGAACTCTCCAGAGCATGCAGCTCATTTCCAGCGTCTTTGGGCACACACAGTTCAGCTGTTGTTCAAATATCTCTGACTCATAGCATGAACATACAGGAAAGAAGGCACTCCAAAGACTTAGCTCTCTGCCACTTTTTTCTCAAATCTTACTGTTTTACTGAATGCTCTCTGTCTCTGGCATGTCCATGCTCTCCTTTCACATATTTCATTGGTTTGTTTGGGGCTTTTTTTCCACATATAACCAAACTACAAAAATTATTTACCTGAAAGCCAAGTATCTGCAGAAGTGACAACTTAAAGAGTTAGATACAGTACATGGCTGGCAAGAACATATTTTGCCTACCACTGTACTTGAGGCATGCCAACTTCTCTAACTAAAAGCACAGAGACAGATGGGTGGGTTTTAACATCCGATGGCCTGGGGTTCCTCAGCCTGAACTGCACAGTCAAAGGCTGGTTACAGCTCCACCGACAGGGAGGAAAACTCAGAACAGATCTGCAGCAAGGTGTGAATTCGTGCCTCTGGTCTAGGATACAGTAGTTAAGGCAGTTCACTAACACCCCATACACACCATAAGAGTATAAATTAGTATTTTCAGTCTCAGGAGACAACACTCTTGAATTAGGTCTACTTCTTGATCATCACCATCCTAAGAGAACTTTTGCTCCATTGGACTGTTTTGGGGTAAGAAATTAACCTCTGAGATTAAAGTGAGAAAGTGAACTGCATATGAATATATCAAAAGAGCAAGGAAAAGAGCAAGCATCTGGAAAAAATCAAGTTCACTCCTGCTTAGATTATTCCAAAACAAGATTCTTAAAAGTTTTATTGGGCACCTGAGAAACGTCTCACAGACAGGTTTTTCACCTGGTGGAAAATGTTGGAGGTGCCACTTCCAGAACAGCCATTAAATCTATCACACCTACTTATTTTCTTGTTCTGTAGGCAAGTAGTGGACTGATATTTCTAGAGGCCTCTCATATTTGCTACAAGGTTCATCATGTTCTCTGCCTTGTGGCCCCAAATCTTCATCAGGACCTATTTCATTCCTGCAGTACTGACAATACCTAAGTTGTCTGTGTGAGGCACATTATGGGCCATCCAGGTACCTGAGCAGATTAGGCATCCATATTCTACCTCTGAGCTTCAGCAGGATTTCAAATACTGGAGAGCTCAGTAACATACACTGAGTGCCTTAGAATTCCTAGACAGAGATGTAGTTGCCAAAATTTTAAAATACTGTGCCTGAGAAAATACTGTGATGTTAGTTGCTAGTGAAGCCACTTTATTTCTGTCAGATCTGCAGAGATGAGCGTGTTTGCCTCAGTTTAGAAAGCTGAACTCCCCCAATCCACTCCCCTCCCGTCCCCCAGCCCTCCAGCTGGCAATTTCCATCTTGGGCAGCAAAATTGGTGCAAAAATACTCATCAACCTTATCAGTTTACCAGAAGCCTCATCCCCTTTAGCACACACTGTCCTGACCAAAGCCATCTCCACAGATACCAGAGCTTGGCCTGCAGAGTTAGTCTCCTCATTTTATGCTAGTTTCTGTTGGGCATCAAGGTGTTTTTGTTTTACAATTCAGCTGAGACACTTGAAGGCGGACATAAAGAACAGTTTTAAGACAAGCATTCTGGCTTGGCAGCCTCTATTCCCACTGAAGCAAAAGTGAATTTTACAGACTTCACTGAAGACACAGCTACACCAAGAACAAAGATGTCCAAGCACCTCACTCCAGCTGTCTTGTCTTGAAGGTGAATGTTCTTCCCTTTAAAGAATATGCTTAAGGGGACTAAACATATATGTAGAGGGATTATCTCCTGTGACATCTGTGACATCTGAGATGAATGAATAGTGGGTACTTAAATTGAAATACAAGAAAGCATTGAATGAGTCAGAGCAATTAATTCAAGGTCTGCCAGACCAGTTAGCCTATGACCCCTTAAACACTCAAAGAGAGGTAGACACAACATTTCAGTTAAATAATTATAATGGCAGTCTTACTACTTCCATTGATTCTAGAGGGAACCAGGATCTGTTAGTCTAGGGAAGAAATCTAAATCAATCATTGCCCTCTAGAACAGAGACAGTGATGTATACAATCCCAATAGATTCCTTCATCAGTTTGAAAAGTATGTGGATCAAGTTCTCACCTCCTTTACACCCTTGGCAGACATGCTGGGGTCCCACGAGATTTTACAGCTATAATAGAAACGAATTTAAAACACTGAGTCATAAAGACCACATCTGCATCTCCTTCCTTCTGCCTTCTACCTCTTCCACCTTTTCATTGCTTTCTCTTCTGAGATGCTTTGAATATATACACATGAAAATTGCATGGGGATTGTTCTGTTCATCTAATTAATGTTAGCATTGCAAATTAAAAAAAAAATTTAAAATGTAAAAATTTGTGTTGTATGTACTAGGAAATAATTTTTCCTTTCTTATACATTTTCATTAAAGTTTTTTGTTTGTTAGTTTTTTGTAGCTTGGATTTTTATTTTTTTTGTCTCCAGGAGAGCATATACAAATTGGTACAACAAACCCAAGCAGATCCACAGGCAATCATTTAAGGGAAAATGTTTGCCTTATACATATTCAATGACAAACCAAAGTGTTCCTGTATAACAGCTACATAATATATATTTCAATAAATTATTTAAGTATGTATTTATTTAGAGGATCTGAACAACACTAAGAGCACCTTTCTGATGCATGGATGGGTGTTCTAGTCTGGAGAAAAAAACAAAACTGAATTTGCTAAGTAATATTCTAGTAGATTGGGGCTGCAAGCTTCATCACTCCACACCCTCTCCCAAGGACAGTTAGCTTCAAAGCTACTGAAGGATTGACGCTGCCCTGTGCGCTGCCAGGACACCCTTGCAGAGCAGCCTGTATCTCCACTTCCCCTTCTCTTTGTGCCAGGGTATCTGACTGCACCTTCCTTGCCCAGCTGCCTGCATCACCATGCCTCCTCATTGCACTTGGTGCTACACAAGTGCTCCCTTCCACTCATGTGCCCCCAGCTCTCCCCACTATCACTACGGATTATTTTTCTGAGAATTAAACCATTCTGCATGTCAACACGTTCCATAGGGAGGATGGCACAGACATGATAGAGATTACAGAAGAGCTATCCAAGCTGAGTGCAGGATGTTGCAGCTGACAACACTTAAATAATAATTAATAAGCCATGCGTCTTTTAACTACATCCCTTCCATGATCTGTCCCAGTCTCATGTTCTTCTGACATCAGATGAACAAGACAGGCTTTATGATTTAACTTTGCTTTTTCAACTTTTTTTTTAACATACAAATCCATGACACAGATTTTGCTTCTTTCTGCCAGTCTCTTCTCCATTATTCAACATTAGTTAGAGAGATAAGACTTGTTAACTTAAATCTGTGCAGAGTAGAATATTTAGATTGATGTATAGAGATGTTGCTCATAAAAGTATGCACAAGGCCTTGACAAAATCATGCAACCTGTTTTCTCCAGGCAGTTAAAATATTTTCCAATTTAGCCAATGACTAGACTTATCCCCTATTTTATTCATGAAAACAGTGTCAAAATGCGAAATAAGGGCATTATGCTTCCTCCCCTAATTTGAAATATCATCTTGAATTGGAAATGAAACAGTTTTTAAAAAACCTTACATGCCTCAAAATCATGATTTTTTTTTTTTATGCCGAGACATTTAATTCCCTCCCCTCTTTCAAACTGTGATTTTTTAGACAAGTGAGGTTTTTTCCAAATGCCCTCAACTCCCATGAAATAGTTCCAAGGCATCCTCTCCAGTTATGTCAATCAGTTTCAGGCAGTCTGCAAAGAGACATGACATTTCATAACAATGACATACCAGCCTGGGAAATGAGTGGTGGGAAATAAGTGGTTTGCTTAAAATAATCTCATTCATCTACACAAATTCATATATATCTATATATACATATATAACATGCTATCTTTCTTCAACTTAACCTAGTTAAATGCAAAAAATATTAAAAAGTGAATTAAAAATTGAAAGGCTTGCTACCTGGGAAAGATTCAGGTTTCACAAGTAATGAGTGGGAAGAAAAAAAATGTCTGATTTCTCTGCTGCTCATGGGTATTTTGATTGAATTTAACACATCTCAAGCTGCCAAAAGCCAATGCTACTCATATGAAGCAGTACTGCTTCTCCAATTAAAAAGTGGAAGCACAGCTGCTTCCAGGCAAGTGGAAAGGAAAGTTGAATTGAGTGGCAGCAAAAAAAGAGGGAAAAAAAATAAATACATGTGCTAATTTCTTCATAATAAGTTTATTATTTGGTTTTTTTTGCAAGCAGTTGGCTGCTGTGGTGGTAAGAAGCCAGAGCACAGGTGGAATGGCTGTTATTGTGTGTTACCAAAGGAAACACAGGAACCTGAACTCCTTCCCTGACCGCACCTTGTTTTCTAGTTAACATTTTTACCAGCTTTGTTCCCTCTCTCTTTTCCTTTCCTGCCAGGAAAAAATTGTATATATTGGACCCTTGTAGTTGGCTTCTCAAGGATGAAAAATTAACAGAAATTTCTTTTTGAGATATCTCAGGAGTAAGATGCGTATATATGATGTGCATTCTTCCATGGCGTTTGATCAAATATAGATATTTTAAATGGGTAGAATCAAATCCAGCTGGAGTACTGGTGTTTTCTCATCCTTCCTATTGAACTGATGTGCAGACTAGGTCTAATACTCGATCATCTCTCAATATTGGGCTGCATATTGTACACAACAAGAGCTGTGAAAAGCAGTAAAACTGTCTTCCATTGCAGGATAGTGCACAGACATTCCTAACATCCAATATCCACCACATGCAAATATTATTGTCCTAACATTAATTATCATACCAACAAAAGAACAGAGAAAGTAACCAGCTATCATACTCTTGTCCGCTTTTTCTTCAGACCTGTGGCTTTATGCAACACAAATAATTAATTAAATAAATACTGCAGCTTAAAAAGGTAACCTGCAAACAATTAAAGATGGGTACAGACAAAAAAGTAAGACATTCTCAGATTCTAGGATATGTTAGACTTTGGAAAGCACAAATTGTTCTGAACTTTCCCAAATATCCATAAATCATTATTGGGTCAGATTCTAGATCTGACAGCACACCTTTTGAAAGTATTTGGAAACCAGATATAAGTTGAAGAGTGCATCTTAAGAGCTGAGAAATCCTCAGGTAACTGTGAGATACCAAATCACTACATATTAACTAAGCCAAGTTATACATGGGCTTTCATTCTTCACCAAATGTGAAACAGTTTGAAGAGGCTTAAAATAATCCCTGTAGCTCTGCACTCCCTGTGGCCTGTTTTTTTAAACTATGCATATAAATAAGAAAATAGACCAAAGAACAAGGTCTATACCAGATAATTTCTGGTAGTGGAAGATGGATCAAATATTGTCCCATCCTACATGGGTTCAAGGTCCAAGAAAGTAGGCAATATATATACTTCCCCTAAACGAGCTGTCAGATGGACTGAACTTTCAAAACTGCTTAAATCACACACGAACTTACACTGCATTTTAAAAATGTGACATTACTGTCCAAGAGACAGGGTTTTCTAAGGCAATTTGGCATTTAACATTGGAGGTAGATGTCAAGCGGGATTTTCAGAAATGCCCAAACCCCACTTAAATCAATGGGACTGAAGTCAGTCCCACTGAAATCAATACTCAGTCAATACTCAAATGTTATTTTGCAGTGACAGACAACGTTTCCAATGGCTAAATGCAATAGGGTTGAACCCTGCGCCAAGTATCTTATGCCAATGACTGTTAAATAAAATAATACAGAGTATTTAAAAAAGTTCACTGCTCTCTGCCTTTCAGATGTACTTCGAATATTCTGTTTGCATGCACTGAGAATAAGGAAACTATTGGACAGCTTAATGCTAGGCACATGGGTAAAGCAAATCATACTGCTGCCATGTCAAATAGTTATCCTTAATAAATTATTTGTTATTTAAGTTAAAACCTAGGCCCAATAACAACACAGCTCTCTTCTCTGGAGGAGTAAAATGGCAACTCAAGCTTTGTGGAGCTTTGCTGTAAGGAAAATCAACAACAAAAGATTTCTGCGTAAGGCCTTATAAGGTCAAAAGAGTGAAAATGTCATTGCCATTGTCATTCTTTTCTGTTAATTAGATACATATCACCATAAAAAACCCCTTCATCTTAAGAAACCAACAAACAACCACATACCAAGCAAAAAACCTCTAGCAGCATTTCTGGGTCTACTTTAATTCTATTTCTGTTTTGAAAACCAGATAAAAAAAGCAAGAACAGGCTGACTGTACTGAACTAATTTATTGATAAGTAATATCCGCACCAGAAGAAGAGACTGGAATTATTTCTAACTTTAAATGTCATTCTGAAAAATAATATGATGAAAAAAATAAAATTAATTTAAATTTAACCCCCTCCCCCCGAACTTTATGGGTTTGGCTAGTATTTTGAAATAACTAGGTTTTTCAATTCACCTCCCTTGATATATAGCAACATTATTTTATTAGTAATAGGTTTTACTGATATAACTCTTTTTATTTGCTGAAATGCCTAAGGTTTTCTTTGATTTGATCTAAACCAAAGTTCTGTTCCTGAATTTTCAAATCTCTTGTCAAAGTAAAAAATATAAAAGTCTGAAACCCCAAAACATTATTTCTTATCCCTAGCTAGTAATGTGGAGTCTGGTAAGCCTATACAAAGAAACCGCAACAGTCCCCTGGAAGGAAAACCCTAGACACCTTCCCTAGGGTAGGGTGGCTGAAAGGGCTTCTCCCAGGGTGCTTTGTTCTGTTGTGTTGATGTACCCCAGTTCTGTTTCCCCGGTTGGCCTGCTGGCCTCCCCACCCTTTGGTACCTTACATGCTCCTGATCCAGAAGGTTCTCCCTTCTCCGCTTTCCCATTGGCCCCCATTCCCTTGCCCCTCCCTCACTATTTCCCCACTGGCTCCCATACCCCAGCTCTGCCCATGTACCGCCCCTGTGCGCTCAGACCGTTGGTCCCTGATGCTCTCCCCACCCCCACATATAAACCCTGGACCTCCCCTTACTCTGGGTCTTTGTCTGTGGAGCACCTTCACGGGTAGTCGAATAAAACTGCTCTGTGGATTTTCCTCACAAAGAACCTTTCTGTCTCTTTCCTGTCGATTTGTCGGGAAAGCCTGTCGATCTCAGCACGGCTTACGACAAGTAATTCATGGGTAAGGGCCAATTCTTCAAAAATATTTGTACACTGTGAAAATCATTGTTCACAAATTTGAAGGCTTCATTCTTAAGGCATCATACAGAAATGCTGACTTGACAATACTTTATCTGAAGCGAACTCTTACAAGTAAATTTTTCAAAAGTACCTTGGGTGGAGTGATGCCCAAACTTCTGAACAGCAGGTCCTATCCATTCAGTTTATGGACAGACATTTTCATATACAGAATTTTTACCAACTTGAAAGCTGACTTTTGCAGATGTATATTGTATCTCTTGAACTGTCAACAGGACTTGCTAGAATCGTGACAGAGCCAAATGCAAATCTGGCTTAAGACCCACTCTTAGGAAATAAAAAGATTTGCTGGTGAAGCTTCTTCTCCTTAGAGATCCTTCCGGTACAGATGCGATGCTTATCGACAGGAATGCCTCACCCATCCCTTGGATGAAACAAACTCTGCTGGAAGGAGGATTTGATATTTCAACTAAGAGTATGCTAGGGAATCTGTCCTAGTAAAAGTGTCATAAAAAATAAATTACACTACCAGCTCACAGAACTGTATTAACAAAAGTTGTTAAGAGAAGATCCGGCTTGTGCAGAGCAGAGGATCATTCGGGCAGGGGCAGGAGAAGCTTTTGAGATAACTTCAGGTGAAACTAAGCAGACTTCAAGAGCTGTGACCTGGTGCTAGGCAGAGCTGCGTGTTTTTTCTCTGTGAAGCGAGGAGCATTAAGGCTTCATGCAACTTCATTAGTGCTGGGATTACTATCTGACCTTGCTTGCCAATCTGAAAGCAGACTCAGACCCTCACTGTTCATCATTACAGGCAAGGTGTTACCAGATTTAAATAGGTACCCTCAAAGGAAAAGAAGATCAGTACATCAAAGCATTATCTCTAGTTTATTTAATGTGGAATTGCCAAATGGCAGGCCTTTTTCATGTTTGAGGCTAGAACTGTAAGCAATTATATCTGTACCATTGTAACTGATACAGGCAAGCCTGTATACTTACCAGGATGTCTTTCATCCTGTTTAGTTTATATAGCATTGTCACCCCTAGGAGCTCACATTGCTTTCACAGTTTTCTAATGTTTTATAGACATATTTGGTCTCTAGGGATGAAATGAGGTACAGAAAAATAATAGTCAGTCCCATCTAGATATGGGTATCTGCCTTTATCTGCGGCTTTAGCACTACTGTGAAATACAGGCTATTTTTACAGCTTAAGAAAATATCTATATCAAAGCAACACAATAGTAAAGCAGCAAAAATACCGCATAATTCCAAATTCCTGCTAAGCCAGATCTGAGAAGGATACACTAAAACAGAGCTAAAGAGAACACGAGTGAAGATCTTCTCTGCGGTGTCTGACTGTGGATTTATTGTTGTCCCATGGCTTGGGAGGCCTGCAGAAAGCTAATCGTATTCAATCTCCATTCAAGCTAGTTCTGCAACCAAACCTGAACATTTCCCTTCATTTCATTTAGCACCTGAAATGTTATTAGCTTTCGCTAAAAACCTCTTCAGGGACAGCTGTGCCTCTTTCCCTGATGCTGTGTCCCTCCTGCAGTGTGAAACGCAGCCCCTCCTTCCAGCTGCTCTGCCCTTACATGTCCCTTCAGGGACCATCCTCCTTGTGCAAAAGGCTAAATGCTTTCCCTGCAGGGGTACTTCAAGGGTGTTTAGCAAACCAGACTTGTGACACCCAGGGCAGGGCGGCACACAGCCCCAGGGAAGGACACTCAGAGAGCAAGGAACTCTGGACACTGGTGGAGAACTCTTGTTTTCCTACATAGCTTTTAATAGCATTTCAGGCATGACCGATGCTGTCTAGCACCCAAACAATACCTTCTGGAGTAACTCTTCCTGTATGGAAAATGTTCGGGGGAGGAAAAGATATGGTAGAAGATGAAGTGTCTGCTATGGTGAGTGATGTGTCACCACCAAGTGACAGCCCTTTTACAGCTTTTACCCAACACCCTAGAGCTTTTGCCTGAGGACTGTCAGTTGAGGGCTTTGTTCTGTGAGATTGACAAGTAATTTGTTCATGGGTGAAACAGCAGCAAACAGGCAATATTTTGAGAATGTCCCCCTCTCTTTCTTCATGAGACTGGATCTGACCCCAGTGACACCAGTTACTGAGACTTCATCTGCCAGAATGGCATTGGACTGTGGATGCCTTTGGCTTTTATACACAGATGAATATGTAAATATGTTCTTCTACTTAGGTGTGCATCATTTGTCTGTGGTAGGTTCTGCTGTGCGACAAAGCTGCTTATTGCTCTCTGTTCAACTTAGCCTGTCCTCAACTGAGTTTAATGGGACACTTGATTTTCTTTCTCCTTTGCCTACCTCTCAGTAGGAGCTGTGGTTTCAGGATGTGAATCCAGGAGGCTGAAGGTCTATCTGGAGGCCCTAAACCTAATGTAAACTATGAATGAACAAATGTAAAAACCTAGGTGGATCAGCACAGAGATCTATGGATGTTTTTGTAAAGGAAAGTTGTGCCTTCAAGTAAAGCAACTGGAAAAAAAGAACCTTCTGTGGTATGGCCTGTAAAGCCTTTCAGTCTTGAAAAGAGAATTATTATCATTAAAAATAAGGAAAAAATAAGGTATATGTTTTTTTCAATTGAGAGGTAATGAGTGTGCTATGTAGTAATACTGGTGCAAGACATGTAACAATTAAAAAGTGCTCTCAAGAGCATTTCTCAAAAGGGATGTGTCTCCCACATATTTTATGTAGCAGACTGATTGGGATGGGCTACCTTTTTTCGTCAGGAATTAATGACCACATGACTTGTAACACAAGCCAGCACTTCTGCAGCACAGCTTAGCACTCTGATTTCTCCAGACAGGAGAAATTAATCTCGCTACACACCTCTACAGGGGAAAACTCATCTCTCAGTCATATCATTTTTAATGGGATGGTAAATGCAGTCACATCAACACAGACTGCTTCAGCAGGCACTGGATGGGAGGTGAGAAACAGGAAGTTTTTTCAACAAGGAAGAAGAGAACTAGGACTTTCCAGGCCTAGAAGGCTGTATTCTTATTCTTCTGCAATGGTTTAATACCATTAACAGATAAGTAATGGAAGTTCAAATCTTCCTTCTTGTGGCCAAATCCTGAGGAATCTAAGGCAACGGTAGTGGCAAAATTGATACTCATATTAAACAGAATGGAGAAAAATGGATTTTTCAGGAGCCTTGGGGAGCCACAACACATGGGTGTCTACTTGAAAAACCAGTCTCTTAGGGATCACACAACTTAATGCACAAAAATCTGTTTCTTTCTTATGAAGACTAGTTCAGTGCATGGACAACAAAGTGGCATGTGGCTCTTTTATGCTGGGTTTTACATTAACTATTTTTTAATTTCACTCAGGTTAATAATGATTTTAGGATAAAGTTACATCTTGTGACCTAAAACACACTAATGGCAAACCAGTGTTGAATGGTAGTCTTCTGCTTTCCCTTACCTTCCCTCATCTTCATTCCTTTTCCTTGAACAAGCTCTGAAATTCAGCCCTGTGCTGGGCTAGGTTAAGTTCCCTAGCAAGACAGGTAAGGTGACCAAAAAAGTGACCATTTTCCTGCCAGCTTCACAAGCTGAACCAGTGAAAGGCCTCATGAGCACCAGACGTGGTCCAAAGAAAGAAGAGGAAAAGCCTGACAGAGAGAGGAGCAGGCAAAAGGAAGGACCTCCCTCTTGGCAGCAGTGAGGTGTTAAACTACCCCAGCTTTACCCCCAGAGAAAGGAATGTGAAAAAGGGCAAAGTAAACAAAACAGCAGCAAGGTTTTAAAGGTGCTGGTGGAACATGCTGACAGGGGAAGACAGACCTGGCTGGGTTATGATGACCTGTTGTTTTTCACCCTGACTCTTGCACTTGGATGGAGAAAGAGCTGCTGAGAGCTGCAGCCTCAGAGGGAGATGAAGGAGGAGGGGAGGGAGAGAGGAGGAAGCAGGAGGGTCTACTCTGGCAACACTGACTCTGGATAATTTCTCATATCCTTTGATAGGGAAAATAGCCTCTCCAGGGAAATACGGAGCTTTTGATATTTGATGAAAGTTCTCATGAATATTTTGGTATTTCAACCTACCAGTGACTCCAATGGACAGGAAATGTCTTATGGGAAGCAGAATAAAGCAACTTTTAGAGCAATCATCATCATATTTCAAGAACTACTAGCTAACAGGATTCTCAAGTTACTAAAAACTTTCCTCTGGCTAATATAGAGCCTATTAGTGAAGTATTATATTATTTGTCAAGAATGCTTTATAACACTGCCCATGTCTGCCTACATGAACTAGAAAACCACAGCCAGCAGTTTGCTAGCAAGATTCACGTTTAAATGCTGTTCTGGTGCTTGCAGCCTGGGACAATGGGTTAAATCAAGTCTTGCAAAGGAAGACATAAACAGCCAACCATTCAGAATCTGAGCATGGCTTGGTGAGGTACCAAGGTGGTTTGTATTGTTGCTTCTAGTGACAGCACCATGTAGAAGCACTTGCAACATTCTCCTCTGAAGTATCTTCATTCTCCATCTGCCTCCCCTTCATGCCCCTCTGTTGTTCTGCAACCTGGTGCGTAATAGAGTAATAGAGTGGAAGGCAAGACCAATATCCAGAATATAAATATTTATTCTTCAGTCCAACCATCTCCCACTCTAAGCTTGTACGCTTTTATTAAGCTTGGTCTTCCTCTCTCTGCATTGCTGTTTGAGAAAACGCAACCATGGGTATGTTTTTATTGTTTTGCCTACTGCCTCTCAGCTTTTGCTTAGACATAACAGGTATTGTGTATCAAGTATTTCACAGCAGCTCTTCTCCTGCTAGTGCAACTGCAAAACCAAAATACACAACACAGGAGAAATACAAGCTTATAAACTCTTTTTAAGCTTTTCAGAATGCTTTTAGCAGGAAAAAAGCATGACTGATCAAGTTATTTGACCACTATCACTGAGCGTGACAGGACATGACTTTTGGTTGTTTTGTTATCTAGTAGAAAGGATTCAAACTGGTCTGGAAAGAAAAAAAAACAGCAAGAGAATGTAGGAAACCAAGGATCAGCCCATGATCTCCTTAAAGGACTGTGGTCAGACAAGAAAGGATGTGCTACTCCAGGATTTTTTCAGGAGTAACCAGTTCAGAGAATACGTTTTATGAAACAGAAGAGGGGAGAATGAAAATGTTGCTTCATCAGACTGATTACACCACTCAGCTACAAGAAGGACAACTGTGATACAGTCCTGGCTCTGATTAGTGTTAAAATTGTAATGGATCTTAAGTAATTATTAAGGAATTATCATAAGGGAGTATAATTAATACCTATTATTTGTAATAGGTATCACGCCTGTGGATGCATTTGGGAAGATGAAATCATCAATCAGAGGTAAGATTCAGATCTTGTCCTCTAAGTATCCAAATTAATCATTAAACTCTTTCAAATTCAGGTGTCACACCTGACTTTAGTCTGTTTCTGGCGGTGTACGTTACACATTTTGTTCTATAGTCTGCTGCCACACAAAGGAGAAGCTGTCTTGAGAACAATCAGTGCCTCAACATGGCCTTGTCTGACCCATTTGGGAGTGACAAAGGCACCCATCGTGTGCCCTCCGCGGTGAGGATGGCGGGAGCTGGCTGGGGGCCGAGTGCCTCTTGGCTGGAGCACAGAAGGCAGCACAGGACTAGCCTTGCAGGAAGTGGGATGGAGGCGTGGTGGTTTAACACCAGCAGGAATTTAACCTCCAAATAAGCCACTCCCCTTCTCCGCAGCCATTCCGGTAAGGAAGGGACAGAAGCAGAGACTATGGTTTGAGATAATTTACTGAAAGCAAAGAGCAATGGAATAAGAAACTCACAGTAACACCAGCAATATTAATAACAAAAGTATAAAAAAAGAGACATTTTATCCTCAAAAAAGGTGTTCACCACCAGGAACAAAAACAAGATGATGGACTACCCCTGTAGGTGGCATCCTGTTGACTTCCTCAGATACAGATCCGATGGCAATGTGCCATTCCTGCACATCGTGCCACATGGCAGCCAGGAACAAAGGCACTGCTCCTGTGCACCCTGGCACATGGCCATCAGGAACAAAGGCAAGATGCTGAGGGGGCAAGGGAGCTCCCACAGCTAGTGTTCTGCCCCTCCCAAGCCAAAACAGAAAAAAACAGTGACAACGCCCCCAGAAGCTACATTTCAAAGTCGGGCCATGTTGCTGCTCTGCTGGGCTCAGTTTTGCACAGGTGCCTGTTTGCAGTTTCTATTGCTTTGCCATGCTGGAGGTTGGTCCCCCAGGTGCCTTTCCCACTGCTCCGCTGCGCTCCTTTCAGCTCAGCTTGGCTGGATTTGGCTCAGCTCAGCTCCTGTGGGCCGGGCTCCCTTCAGCTGGACTGGGGGCCATCCCCACCAGTCCATTCCCTGCTGGCGCTGCCATCCAACAGCCATCGATTTGCGTTTCACTGCTTTCCTTTCAGCACCTCTAACTACATTACACAGAAGAGTGCAGAGGGACCTGCAGGGCAGCAGAGGGACCAGATCCACAGGGGCGACTCCCAACAGTCCAACTGCTGGAGAGAGAAAGAGGCAAAATGGCACCCACTCTGGGGGCGGGCTCGTTTTCTCCTTGAAGCCACGCCCCCAGCAATGACATAAGGGTAGAGAATAACGCGTAGCCACGCCCACACCGTGCTAAGCCCCGCCCCCTGCAGTCAGCACAGAGCCCTGCTGTGTCGGGGTGGGGAAAGTCCGTGCCCAATTTAGGCACAAAACAGCAAAGCCCTTCACAGCTGAGCAGAACCAACACGGGCACAAACACTCCTAGAGGCAGCTGAGCCAGTTGGTTCTCCAGCACTAACCCGATCCATGGGACACTCCAACAAAAACTAGAATTTCTATTTTTTTCTTTAACATAAGGCCTTTTTTGTAGCAATTCACCATAAAAAATTGATGGTCATTTGCTTTTGATTAAACACTACAACACCAAAAAACATCGATGGAGCTCATAAAGCTCCAATATTGTAGGGCAAATACCTTTGTCCATTCTCAACTTTTGATAGCAAGAGTCATATGAAAGGGTTACTGGAAATACAGCAGCTACAGTGGTGAAAGCTATTGAATTGTAAAATTATTTTGTCTTTTCAAGCCTGATAAAACTTGTGGCTTCATTCAAAGTTTCGTTTCTGGCTCCCTTGCCTGGGTCAAGAGCTGCTTCAGGGGACACAAGGCACTTTCCCATGGGCCAGGTGTATCCCAGGGGTTCTCTGAGGAGCACCAAAGGGTGATTCCAATTCAGCAAGGAGTTTCAGCTTGGAAATAAAAAAAATTATTTAAGTTTGGTTCCTTTTCCTGGTGCAGGTTCCTTTTTCTCTTATATTTGTCACAAATCCTCAAAAAACCGACCCATTTCTGAGAGCAGTAAAAAGTACTTAGTATTCCATTGAAATTTTGATAATACAATTGCACAAGTATTGCAAATGCCCAGCTCCTTCTTTTTCACAGGGTTATGAATCAAGCATGTTCTTTTCAAGTAGCATGGAAACAGACATCAGTAAATCAATCTGGACATATTAAAGGCTAAACCTTATTTATTCAAATATTACCTCTTTTCTCTGTATCCAGCTTCTCACAGACTGAAAGACTCAAAAAAAAGTCACATAATCTAGAAAAGCCAAATTGTTTAAAAGCTTGAGAATTTTTATTTTTGTGTGTCTCCCCAGATGCCTGGATTGAGCAGAGGTTTAGATTTTGCCTCAGAAGTGCTGTAAAAAGTTAATTTAAGTGAACTGCTATATTCATGGACAAAGAGACTTTTTACACTCTGTGACGTGGGTCATTAATTGGACATCTCATTCATCACAGACCCTTACCAGAGAAAACAAAGAACATGAACAAAACCAGGACCCCGGCTTTGTCAAAAAAAAAAAAAAAGTTTAAGGAATCTGCATTTAATCAAAACATGCAAAACAATCTCCAGATACTGTCTGGCAACAAATTTAGGATTTGCAGAGCTGAAGTGTTCATTTGCTTGGCTATAAATATTACATTGATGAAAGACAGTCCTAACTCTGTCTTCCACCACTTCACTTCTGATAGGGAAGTTAAGGTTTTATGTGTTTGCTTAGAAACCCATTAGATCTAACCTTTCCAGGAGAATTACAAAGGGGAATGATAAATGACCATGTATCAGTTCAGGGGAGGGAGAGGTTTCATCTGGGGTACTGCAGGGGTAAGTACTCAGTCTAGGCATATTTGATGTTATCATTCATGATGTAGCATATAAATGAAAATCAAAGATTACACTAAGGTGGGAGGAACTGCTAATGCTAGAGGAAAAAAAAATTAATATGACATCAAGCGGTTAGGAAGAGGAGCAAGAAAACAAGATTAAGAGTGGAAAAATGCAAGATACACCTGTGAGAAAACACTCCAAAGAGAGATTTAGTGGAAGGAAAAAAGCAATAATGCAAGGGCTGAAGCTGAGCAGGATATTAGACATACACTTGCAACGACAACAACACCAAAAAGCCAAATGAGCTGGTATGCTTTCACAGGCCTCAGCTCACAACTGTGGAATTAGTAAACCTTTTCCATATGAATTGGCAGCAAAAAGACATTTAGAGAAAGGAGATGATCTGTGAAGTGTGTGAGCAGAGTTTTGTGTAACCAAGTCAAAGGTTGCTGACTCTTGCTGACTATTAGGTTCTGCAGCATCTTGGCAGAAAGATTTTCAGCTACCTAATGCAAGCCTTGCCTCAGACCCCTCTACAAGCGCAAATGTGAAGTCTGCAAAAGGAACCAAGAATTTGGGGTTAAATTTTTGCACAATGGCCTCTCCACTGCAGAATTTAACCATCAGTAAACGTAGAAGAGAAAGATATTGAGCTGCATACAAATAAAAACATCACAGATACAGTCTGTTCTGTAGACTTAGCGCTGCATGGGCTGTGCTAATTACTAATTTTTATTTGAGCATCTATATTGGGCTAAAACAATATCCTTGCAGTTGAACACTATCAAACTGAAGTATTTGGTGGTGGAGTTTGAATATTATTTTGAATGCAACTTCATGGGAAATTATGGAGCAATACAATAAAACTTTATACAGCGTTTTATTATGTAAACAGCTTCTGAAACACCTTCTGAAAGAAACATCACACAACAGAGAACAGTAAATAATAAAAAAAGCCCAGGAATCAGAAAAAAAGTGCAAGACCATCTTTTAATTTGCGACACTAAATGTATAAACGTCACTATTGCAAGTATTTGCTAACATCTGTGCATTTACAGAGCAGAATATTTAGAATACACACAACATTTTATCCTCCTTAGGATTAGTGGCTGCTATTAAAAAAAAAGTTAATCACGTGAAGAATAGTTTTTCTCTACTCAAATATAAATTTTCACACTTTGTCTAAAATTTTCCACACATAAACTCCTGGTCATGTTTTACACCATGTTACCTGTTTAATAACTGCTCACAATCAACCTGGGAGAATAACACCAATTTATCAGGAAGTGGGCTCAGCTATGAAAGATTATCAGAGAACACTATAAAAATGCTGCTGTTTGCAAGAGAACACTAGGAACAGTACATTATGCCCTGTAAAGCAGCCAGGGCAGTTTTATTAAGGTCAGATGGCATTTGAAGACAGAATCACGGAGAAACGTATTAAAAAAGGCTTTTATAGAATGGTCTTGTTGTGAAAACACCTCAGGGGCTTACATGCTTGCATACATATGTTACTTGATTTTATTTCCATGACTTCATGTACAGTCACCCAGTTTACCAGTCAAAAAAGTTTTCTTTCTTATCACTGCTGTTCCAAGACCTTGCTGTACTTGGTATGGAACTGTGTGTTTCATACAGCATGAAAATAAATCAGGCTTTTGTCAATCTCACTGAATATTTAAAAAAACCAGCAAAACCAGATCAAAGAACAAAGACATAAAATACAGATTAAAAAAAATTCTAAATGCATTCTTTTATAATTAATTCATTTTTAGTATGTTAAGACAGGAATGTATTTGAATTGCTGTCCCTTTGAAGACAGACACTGAACCCCGCAATCCAGTCTAGTCTCCCGGGAACTAAGAGAGAAAAACCAAGGAGCCCAGTTTTAATGCAACAAAACCAGGAAGGGGGAAGAAGTGTAGAGCAGTGCTTTGGCACAGTCCTGTTTCCAAGCTCCTTTCTCAAGGAAACAGCTATTGATTCTGCAGTCAGAGGATTCTGCAGTCAGAGGTAGCCTTGCAGGATGTAAACAATCCTACTGGTGAAGTCTTGAGTCAGATCTTCCCCCTTTTTTAGGTACATTGAGAAGCACACTTTTTAATGCTGGTTTAAAAACAGGCATGTAAATGAAAATGTGAAGACAAAAACCATTCTATAAGGTGTTCTCTTACTTAAAAGCTGTACTTCTGACTTAGCCACTGCCCAAAGAATTGCAATAATTGCACCATTTTTTACATTCATTAAATTAAGATACCAAGTTATTCCTTGAAATTGCCTTGACTATGCTAGGTAGTTCTGGATTTTTAAGAATCAGTGCAGTATAGAACTATTCCAGCTACCAGACTAATTTTGCACTGGTTCTCTACATTTTCAAGTTTCCTTTTTGAAGTACAGTCAACAATGCTGGAGTGCCATATCCAGCATTAATCACAGTATTGTCATCAATATGGAAACATTGTCTCTGAGTTCATATACCCCAAAGTGGCTTTACATCATGCTGTTATTTCATGTAGATCTGGCTGTTTATATTAATATCCCCTCCATCTTTCCTAGTCCTAGAGGACATGCAGGAGGAAATCCTATTTTAAGATTGGTTTCTTTGTTCCTAGAAGCATGACCTGACATTCAGTCATGTTACAATGAGCTCATTTTCCCAGCATATCTTATCAGTCCCTGTAGTTATTTTCTATTTACCTTTTACTTTTTAATCATTTGCTAATGTTACCAGCAATGATTTTATACCATTTTTCCTACCATCACCAGGGACAGTGTATGTAGACAGAGAATAGGTCCCAGAGGGACCCACTAGAAACCTCCTGTCGGACAATGATTCCAGTTTACAATTGCCTTTTACATTCTGTTGGTAGCTGGGCTTAACCTGCACAATATTTCCTGTATGTATCCCATATACTGTATTATACCAAAATATTATGGGAGACTAGATTCTTTATGGGTATTTGTTATTTCAGCACCGTTTTCTTATCAATCCAATTTGTGAATTTAACAGTCCAATTTTTGACAGATCTATTTTCATGCAAACCTTGCTGAATGTCACTAATAATTACATTTTATTTTTTTTTTTCAGCTGGATTGCCTGGATCAACATTTTCCAGGTCATGCTATTTACCTTTTTGACAGTAAATGAAAAACAAATGAAAGAAACTAAATCCACAAGCAGAGAAAGATACTAGATAAAGACAAGGTGTATGAATTTACATTGAGGACTTTTTTAAAATTATCATTATAATGAGATGTTCAATTTCATTAACATTTATCATATGGTTTTAGTACTATAGCATTTTATGTAGAAGTAAAAATAAGATTTATATTTTCATTTAGTTTTTTTGTTGCTGCTGGGAAGGATTTAATATGTGTGTACATATATTATTTAAGTAAAGTACATATATTATTAAGTAGAATTAGAATATAGCACACATTTAACATCCATGTTCTTTAAATATATTTATTCTATTGGAAGATAGAGACTGACAGTATTTGCCAGATGACAATCTTTACACATGATTTGTTCATGTTACTTTGGACAGGACTTAGAATTCAACTACAGTACACAAAACAGCATTCAAAATATCTTTATTTTCATTAAATATTGCTATTTGCCTGTGCTGGGCACCATGAGAGAAGAAAGAAATTGTTAGGAGCATTTTTTTTCTTATCTTAAAATACATCTGATTTAGGAAGTGCTGTTTGTGATTAATAAGTCTACAGCATCTAGAAACTTCTTTACGCTTCATCACCTAAGCAGG
The DNA here is from genome assembly GCA_013397115.1 of Edolisoma coerulescens. Lineage (NCBI taxonomy): Eukaryota > Metazoa > Chordata > Aves > Passeriformes > Campephagidae > Edolisoma > Edolisoma coerulescens. The sequence continues at coordinate 645,048 of VWZW01001197.1, forward strand.
ACTGTCATCTTTGACTCCTTTTGGTTCTCTGCAGTCTTGAGATGGTTGCAAATCCCTCAAGAGTGTCATAACTCTGAACTGTAAGTATTTGATGATTTTGTAGGAAATGGTCATAAGTACAGAGTGATTTAGAGCAGCACTGTTGCAAGAATCCAGCTGATGGAATAACAAGGAATTATTATAAGGAAAAATTTATACATAGTGAACAGAACATATGAATAGGACAACTTTTAAACAGTAGTATTGAAAATGAAGGGAAAAAAGGTATTCAAAAGGAAATACTTCTAAATACTTGTAAAATGGAAATTAGCTTTTTAAAATTTCCTCTCAAGAAATTCCAAAAGCAAAGTTTGTATGAATACAAAGTTGGTTGTCAGTACTGGCATTATGCTGCACACTATTATAATGCAAAAAATCTATTATCACTTCTTTGGGTTAGTCACTGAGCTTTCTTACTGTTTTAAAATACAATCAAGGGAAAAAAAAGCTGCAAACCTGGGGGAAAAAAGCAGTCTGAAGCAAACAGGAGCTTTTTCTATTGTCTTCAATACACTCCAGAAGCAAATTTGGTTGGCCTTCATATTAGGACTTGATTTACTTTCACTCTGTTATTTTCAGATGTATTTCAGGTCTCCACAGATTCAGTCACAGGGTCCCAGGTATGAGTGTTCTCACTGAAGTTACAAGTCACAAATTTCACTTTGGTGCAGGACAGAAGGGAGGTCTCGTTGGCGCAGGAAACTCACCTATGCCTCTTTTGGCCCTGCAACAGACTCAGAAACTAAAGTTTCAGATAAAGTTTCCCTCAAAATCCACTGACAGCAGAAATACATTGATGGTATTTTGGGCTAAAACAAGTGGTTCCACTTCTGGTTTTAGCATCATATAGGACATTGTTGAATGTTAGACATGAGTATTAAACCTGCTTGCAGTTCCAAGAACTCTTCCAAGATTGTTTCAGAAATTTGCATTTTTTTAATTCAGTCTATCACATTCTGTCACAAGCCACAAGCTGGGATAGACTAACAGAAGTTTTTAAGGTGGACTACTTTTAATGGGATTTGGGTGCCCAAAATGTTTGGAAATCTTAGTCAGTATTCTTTGCATTAGGAGCAAATGGTCTTAGTATTTTGGAGAAAAGTTACACTTACTCAAATGTTTATTCCCAGTGAGCATTCAGACAGCACACTAGAGTTTGCAATACCATAAACAGTTGAAAAAAAGACTAATCAATCCACCAAAGATTAGTGCCTTCGGAAAGGCTTTATAGTACAGTGTAGATTCAAATACAGAATGCAAAGATGTCCCAGATATCCTAGAAAGTTTATTCCCAAGTGAGAAAATGTTTATAGTGCCAGTGGACATTGAAAGAAAGACGCATACAATCAAAAGCTCCAGAGTTGTTTCACTGTTATTATATTTTTATTATTAATATTGTATCTAAAGCAAAGACTATAGAAAAGTGGGAGGGAAAAAGAAACACTTACCAGCTGCCAGATCATTTTGGAAGCTGATCAGACATTTCCAGTTTTGCTGTGCCTTTTTTTCCCATTTCCTTTCAACATAAAACATTGCAAAGCATTGCAATTGTGAAGAACGAAGTGAAGGGAAAATAATCCCAGCCTCGCAGAAACATGCCCTAGATCACATAGGAAGATCATGGAAGGAGGGAGGGAGAAGTATACCCCTGAGATATATAGCTTGTGTTTTTAAAAGGAACACTAAAAAGCAGAGGCCCTTGTAGACTCACGAACAATGAAATTATGGCAATCCAGTTTGGGCTTTCTCTAAATTTTCAGGTACTACTTAGGGGCACAGCAGTGTGTACTTCACCTGCCAGCTGAAGTGTATCATGTTACATAGCAGTTACAGCTCAAAATATAAATTAATTTCAAGGTCTCATGATTTGGACAATTTACAAAGAGATATCCACCAGCAGCTGAGTTACACAGGGATGTCAAGGCTTCATGTCATAATTATTACACTGCCAGTGTCCAAATAAGCCAGGTGCCTCTTTAGATGAAGTAAGCATAAAACCTAGGCCAGACAGATATGGGAGATTTGGGAAACAGAGAAAACATACCAGCATTTTGTCTTGGGTTTTGATGACTTTATCACCAATAATGTCTGTTTCACGGGGACCTTTTCAGCGTTAGAGCAGTCAGAACCAGCTCTGGCATGGCCTCTCAGGGTGATGACTCCAGGCAGCAATGGGGAGCTCAGGTTCCCCTGCACTTTCTGGGGCTGGAGGCCTGCCACCCATTCCAGGAGAAGGCCATCTACCTTGGACTGCAGCCATCCAAGGGCAAAATGCTTCACTCCTTGCTGGTGACACAATTTCATTTCATGTTCCATTGTTTCAGTGGGAAATAAAGATAGTTGCTATGGCAAGTGCCCGTTTCTGAGTGCAGCCGGCTCACAGGGTTCTTGTCTCTCTCTGTCCACATTGTTGTTTGAAACTGTCTTCAAAGTGAGGACAGATAGAGGTGAGAAACCGCTGCCACCTACAGAAATAGTTAACTAAGTCACAAGCTCATTTTTACACAAGGCTTTGCTTGAAAATGGCTGCATGGATCAGTCCTTCAGCAAAGTCAGGAACACTTCTGAAGGAAAACTGCTTAATTCAAAGCTTTGTGGCAGGAATTAACCCATCAGCTTCTCAACTATCTCTGAGTAGGTGCCAAGGATCACTTTAAAGGAGCTGTAAAAACAAAAATTCCATAGGACCTTGTGCTAAAGTGCAGGGGACAGATCAGCTTTTGCATTTTGACTCAGCTTGTGCCTTCATAGCTGTGAGCAAATCTTTCAATCTCTGTGCTTGTATTCTTATCTCTAGAAATTTTCTTTTTCTGGTCAGACTTGTTTTCAGAAAGACAGTGTCTCTCAGCAAGTACTGCATCGTCACTGATTACAGTGTTAGCAAAAATTGGCATTGGCTAGAATTTCACCCCAAGATCGATACAGTTCTTTGGAAACAGACCTGTTAGACATTTATGTTATGTTAATAAATACCAAAAGATGTGGAAATTTAAAAACCAGATTTGATAAAACAGGAAGGAATAATCTATACTTGCTAAAATACGTACAATCTTTCTCTCTAACTTCTTATTTTCTTTCTCTGATTAGCACTTTGTGATGAAATGTATTGTCAACAGATCAACATTATTATTCCATTCACATTTTTTAAGTGTTAATAAACTTTTTTCATTTTGCAAACCAACAAAACTGACTTATAAAATCTTTCAGATTAGAAGATAAGGACGCTCAGCCTCACAAAAACATTTGGTCGGTTGATCTAGCATTAACAATTATGTTTAGGAAACAATTTAACAGCTACAAAACACAACCTTGTAAGCATTAGGCGTGTTATGTATTTCTACTATGATTAATTTCCAAATAAAATATTGCATTGTTTGTACATAATAAAAATAAATAATAAATTGTATACTTTAACAAAATAACGTATCGCAAATACTAGGGGGAGAAGGAGGACTCAGAGTTTATCCACAAAATTAGGACTGAAAACTTTCTGACAGTAAAACCAACTGTGGAGTTTTTTAATTGGAACAGCAGTTGGAGAAGGGATTGCTTGTATCAATAATTTTATATTATAAAATACAAATATTAGTGGACAACAGCAAATTTTAAACAATTGCATTTGAGTTGGGGCCAAGGGCTCCAAAAGTCAACTTTAGGAAGAAAGGCAAATTAACTGTTCTCCACAGTGTTCTTTCCTTCCCCCTGAGAAAAGCATGAAATAAAACACCACACACACAGAGCTAAAAAAAAAATTAAAATCTAATATACTTCAAGGGAATTTATTTAAATAAAATGACTGCAGCATTTAAAAATGAAAAATGTAGCAAATCAGCCCTTGCATTTTCTTTTATGTAATCTTGAGCACTTTTCCTAGGATATGAAGTTATGCTGATGGCTGTAATTTCCCAGGGTAAACCCTGGCCCTATTCCATCCCCTGGAAGACATTAATCCCCCACAAATTTTCAGCCATCATCTCCAATGGCTCAGCCATTGCCTTGGACAATGGTCCAAGCACTGCAGACTGGATTCCATCAAACTCGAAAGAGTGCAGAAAATTTAGTTGTACTCTACAGTTTTCCTACAGAAGTGATAGAAGGTAAAAAAAAGAGTCGGACAAAATGTTTTATGAGGTAAGTAGTCTAAGGCATAATAGGGTTCAGCTAAAACAAAAGCTATGTCCCAAAATGTACGGAAATACAGAAATAAAGAAGGAGTTCTCAAAAATATGTGTTTCAACTCCTAAAATGCATATGATAATTAATTTTTCATTATAGAAAGGAATAGAAAAAGAAAATCAGGAAAGTAGGTAACATCAAATTACAATGATGTAAAGACAAATTGTTAAGTGTAGTAGGTTTCCCACGTTTTAGCTTACAAGACTTTCAAATTGCTGTGTGTTTGCCGATCCCCTCTGTGAAAATTTTCGTAGTTGGCCATTCTACACTGAGAATGAATAATCTCCATACAGACAATATTTATTTTAACTCAAGGAAGTGTTGCTTTGGCTTCTTTAATTAACCAGAAATCCCTAACACCAATTGTAGCAGGTCCAGTTTACCACATGGAGCCTGATCCGATCAACAGCCCTTCCCTTACACCATAAAAAAGTAGGAGCTCCATGCCTTGCATTACATCCTTGCATTGTAAGAGTTTCATACCTTTATCAAATCCCATGTCACCTAGCGCATGTGGCAGAACCTCACCTTTAGGTTGGGTTCAAATCCTCCCTTTTGTGCATTTCTATGTGAACTATGTTTTATGTTAAGAAAATATTTGTGGAAGGCAAAACAAGAAGTGCTGCGGATCCTCCTGTGGTGGGAGAAAGCTGCCTCCAGTGTTCATGCAGCATACTAAAACAGCTATCATGCATGTTTTGTAAAAATCCCAACCAAAACCTCTTGAATTAGCTAGCCTGTGACAGTGGCAATACCATGCCAGCTGTGCATAGTCTAAGACATGTGTTTCTGACCACTGGAAGGGTTCCTTGTGTGTGTTGTGATGCTTTCTACAGGCTCTAAGAGATGTGCATATGACGCAGGTGGAACCTTAGCACAACTGTCGGGGATGTCTCCGTATATCTGCCTCATTCACAAAGCAGCTTCAAACACAGTGGCCCATTTATACCTCCCTCAATTAAATGATCTTTGCTAAGGATTTACAAAACATGTAAATTCAGAGAGAATCCAATAAAAAACACCAAGCCCTGCAGGCAATTCCCCAACTTTCCACTGGTTCATAAATAAATTTACAACAGTGGTTCCCAAACTACACTTCACAGCTAGCCAGTGATCTGATTATGTGGTCCACAGAGTGATGCCAATTTTGTCCTGTTTTTAAGTAATGATGATAAGGGTGCATGACAATTTGTGGAAAAGATGTGGTCTTGGCATGGGTCTGGGATACCTCCACCCCTGCTCTCCCACAAGAGCAGTCCCGTTGTCTGTGCTGATAAATGGATCTAAAGGACTCACAGCAGAACACAGTGCTGGATTTCATCTCAGGAAGATGTTTTCCAGAGGCCTGAGGGATGTGCCTCCTCCAAATTTGGCTGGCACTTGCATGCCTGTACACCCTGGCTGAACTGCAAATGGAAACGTCTTGATGGAACACACTGACAGGGAAAGCCAGCAGCAGTGGTTTGACCTGGCTCACTCAGAACATAAAAATTCATAATCATCCCAGAGCATGTGGAATCCAACAAATCAGAGTTAAAATGTCTAAGAAGGTATTATGGACGTTACAAACAAATTAACAGACATAGTCAGCCAGATCATCAGCTGGCAGAAGTTGGCAGAAATCCACTGCAGCAACATAAGTTTTGTAAAACTAACCTGAATTACACCAGCTGGAAGACTTAGTTTATTTTTTTCTGCCATTGTGCACTTGGAATAACCTGAGTAATTAAACCGTTCTTGTTTTGGGTTTTGGGGTATTTTAACTTTTGATTTTTGTATAAATCTTGTCTTTATATACACATGCATGGAAATAAATTAAAGGGTCAACCCTCTATTCCATCTGCTCTACAGCGAACCATTTGTTGCTCTTTAAATGACAGCTGCTTGGCCCAGGAACAAACTTGGCTGCCACTGTGCAACACCCATGTGTGCTGCTGGCACAGCAGCTCAACCCCCCAGCTCCACACCGCCTGCCCGCCCCTGGCCAGCCTGTGCCCTGCCCCAGCACCTCACCTGCTGTGCTCGGGAGGCAACGCTCAGGTGCCACTGCAGAGCTCCCTTGAACAGGAAACATTTCCCCCCGTTGTTCGTATTTTCCATGTTATTATAGCAAGGGTAGGAGGTCCTGGTCTACAACCATGCTTATGTTCCAAAATAAGAATAGCATAAGAATCACCTTAACATGTCTAGGACTAGTTCATAATTTCAGATTTAGGAAACTCTAAAGCTCCACAGAACTGAAGCAATGATGCCCACAATAGGGGCTTATCAAATTTCTGCATTAGGAACTTGCCATTAAGTTTTATTAATTAAAATTATCTGCTCTCACCCTCTTGAATTAATAAAATGCGGCTGGCATTCACTGCAATATCACAGGCCATGGCTGTTCTGAAAATACTGTTGCTAGGATACCTTCATAATTTCGTCCTCACGTTATACTGGTCTTTCAATTAATGAAGAAACATTCAAGTCACTTCTCAGCACTTCTATGCACATGTTTGACCTGTGCCTTCTCCCGTCTTGTGTGACACTCCTTGTGTTTGCCTTCTAACCCCAGTGTGGGAAACAACAGAGTGACCACAGCCATTTAAAAATTGTAGTAATGGTGCAACTCTTCTACTAGGCCTTTTCATGTCTTTGTTAATATGAGGACAGAAAACCAGACATCTTTACATCCACTATTTCTTCCCAGAATGGACCTGAGAAAATAACGCTTTTTCAGGGGCAATTTTGCAAACCAATGCTATCCATTATCCATTTAAAACTTTTTATAGCACAACCTCAGCAGTATAATGCCTATTAAAGAATGAGATCCTGCAAAATTATATATTTCTCAAGGCAGTTATCTAATAAAATACATGAGGTATTCTCATTAGATAGGAGGAGGCAGCCAAGACTCTGGAAATACTCAGTCCCAGGACTGAATTTGTTTGAAAGTCTGATGCAATCTGATAGACTACAATGGAAACTCACCTTGGATACACATGCTAAGCATTATCCTCTGCAGGAACACAGCCCCTGCACAACACAAAAAGCCTGACACAGTCTAAATGGAAACAAAGTAGGAAACAGGCATTATACAGACTTTCTGTATACTGAATTTCACAAGCAAAGCCAAGTGCGCACCCTTCATGTCATTCCCTGAGTAGGACTGGATATTCAGAAAATACTCTGGCCAAATATTTAGGGAGCACTGATGAGAGACAGAGAATAAACAAAAGCCATATCTGCATTTCAAACTCTGTTTAACAATCAGACCAAATATAATGTGATGATCAAGTGAACAAACAGAGCAGCTACTGACACTTTCAGACAGATCACCACATCTAAACAGCTGATCTATAAATAGTCTGCTCACAGTATTGCAGCACATGCTGACCACACAGATGTGATCTTGCAAAGCAAGTACCAGAGATTGTACACAGCTGCTTTCATTTGGTTAAAGCCTGTGTGGTCTTTTCTCCAGTACAAAGAAATACTCTCAATTTTTTGAAAAAAATTACAACTTCTACTGCATGGACTAATAGATGTTTTTATATTAAATAGGTTAATTTTGTCCTGGAAATTACCAATGGCTCAATAGGCAAATAAAGGCTCTCAAAGAAACAAGCAAAGTAGTTTGCATAAAACATTAGGAAAATATTCCCAGAGCACTCCAGAAATTTCACAAGTTATTAATAATTTGACATTATTATGTATGATTTGTTGAACACACAAGCATGCTTGAGCAGACAGAAGGAACACCTACGACTGCCCAAGAGGCACTTCATCCAGGAGCCTGACTTTTCAGGGTGCTTTGTGTGAAGAAGTACTGAGTATTGTTGGCTCTCACTGAAACCCTGGGGAGCTGAGGAGGCTCAGAGCTTGCAGAAGATATACAAAGCATTGCAGAACATGCTCTGTTGTCACCGGCCTCCACAGTGCTCAGCACTTAAGAGCTCTGGGAACTGTGGACCAAACTTTGGGTGATGCCATTCTCTCCCTGGGACCCTCAAGAAAAATGGTTCCACTTTTCCCATGCTATCTGGGAGCAGCTTTAACATTCTTCTGTGCCCATGCCGCAGCTTGGCTGTTTGCTGTGGAGGAAAACCAGAACCTGACAAGGAGCATCCCATGAGCCCCTCTGTGCTCAGGGCTCCCACTGCCGTGTCATCAGCTGGTGTTGTGCAGTGATGTGCTCCTTTCTGCCGATGAGTCCCAGCCCATCAGCTTGTTCTCTTGTGGGCTGCTTCTGAGAAGCCCCCACAGCCTGTGTTACGGACATGCTGTGGACCAGGCAGGTGGACTGATGATGGAGCATCCTGATGTAGGTGGCTTCCCTCCTAAGGCATAGCAGAGGAACGCTGATGCCTGTGTGAGCTGTCCCAGCCCAGACCTCTGTTCCTCTGTACCAGCCTTCACTGCATGAAATGCCAGCTCAAAGACTGACTTTACATGAACGCCTAACAATACTGAGGAGGACAAAATAGTGCTTTGATCTGCATGATAAAAACTATTTGCTAGCAAATCTGTTTATCTCCTCGATGACGAAATCTTCATCATCAAGGAGAAAAATATGTATGTGATATCTGATTTCAGTTCCTGCAATGTAAATGAGTTCCACACATATTTGCCTTTCTTCACAGTATTCCACTTCCACTTGTTCCATTTGTTCTTATGTTCTCCACCCCCCTGTTATAATCAACTTTTCTGCCCTTTGTTTATGTCATGCCTATTCTTCTTTCATTAGACCTTAATTATAGCCTGTGAATATAAATTTCTGCCTTTGGCTGTTTACAGAATTGGTTTTCTGCCTCTCTCTCATACACACACATCACTCCTATTCTCCTTTAGATCTCAACTTCTATATAGTCATCACCTTTTGAAAGTGCAAAGCAGGACAATTAGTCATTGTAACAAGTTTTCCAAGGCTGGAAGGTCACATTACAACTCTTAAACTTCAGTGGTTTAGATGTTTGGAGATGCAATGTGAAAAATGTCTTTGATCTTTTTATTGCGTTGGTAAACTTTTTATGGGGCAATCCATTTACCTAGTCCATTAGAGAGCTCAATAAAATATTCTGTGCACAAAAATACTGCACTTCAGCAATTACATGTATATATGCATATATCTTTGCTCTGTAAAATTTACACTTCTATGCAAAAGTCTAAAATATTTTATGAATAGGAGTTGTTTTACCCTCAAAGCCCACCATTGCAGAAAATTATTTTCTACCTTATTTTCGAATTACTTTTAATCCACAGTATTAAGCATTCTGTTGTGAAAGTCATGCCTCCCACTTACAGAGAATGGAACCTTAGACCTGGCAAGAGTGCAGCTGCTGGAATTGCAAGTACAAGTTAGCTGCTTGTTCACAAAGCCAACCAGATTCATATATTTCTGGTCAGCTGTTACCCCATTTTTATGCCAAATTAGCCCCACAAAGGTGCTTCAGTTTGCACACACTCCATTCTAAAAGACTAGACTTCAAAGATTAATGCAAACTCAAAACACAAACCAAGGCTGGAGCTGGAGGCACCAGTTCAGACTCCTCGTTGCCAGACCCAATATATACATTAAAAGTATAAACATATACATGATACTGGCAGTGTCATCTTCTCTCACATCCAAAATGATCTGCTTTTGACTTCTAGACAGCAGAAAAGAAATTGCTGGCGATTACAAAACCATGGACTCTGTTGATGATAGCCCCTTTGAACTAGCTCAGCTCTTTCTGTCTGTGCCACTTCAGCAACGTGAAGTAATCACAAAGGCAGATTCTCTGCTCGCAGAAGGTTCCTCTCCCAGACTGAGTAGCATCTTCCCACAGTCCAGGTAAGAAGCATGGCAGAGGGCAGAAAGTGGATTATGTCTTCTCAGAATGTATGAAAAGTTTGGTTTCACGTCTCAGATGATACTTAGGACTCATCAGGGATCCTAGGACTGGAAGCAGCAGAATGAGGCCAATGTGGAAGAAAATTTGCTATTCCTGCCACTAGTATGAACAAGGCAAAGGTAGGGCTATGGACTGATATTGGCAGGAGAATGCACTTGCCTTCAGGAGTCATCACGGCCCCACACATCCAGGCACTTCCCTGGTGGCAGCACCCATGGCAGGTCTAGAAGTGAAGTCAGGAAGGTCATGGCTATTTTACTGCTTCAGCAATCATTTACTGTAGGTAGTTGCCTACTGTGTTTCTTTGGCAAGTTTGAAGTGAACAGAAGGTGAACACAGCCTCAGTCAAACATCTGCTGACATCTTTGGAAGCCAGTTCACATTTGAGTAACACTATGCTTTAAAGAACTGTTGAGGTGGCAGAAAGCTATCACTGTCCTTGTTGTGTAACAAGGTTCATTTGTCCCAGCCTAAGAATACTTAGTTTCTAAGAAGACTTAGTTTCTTTTCCCTTTCTCAGCCTCTGAGTTGATTGAATACTTTTCTCCCTTTCTTTCCTGTCTTTCATTTTTTGCCTTTGCTTTACCATCGTGCCACCACTCCATCACAGGTCTACTTTCCTCTCTTCTCCATCTCGACTTGTTTGCTCTACTGATGGACCTCCATGTAAGCTCCCTACCTCTGGTCACTGTCCCCCACTGCCCTGTGAGCTCACTCATCCACTCTCCATCTGCTTCACAGGATTTCAGTCCTCCCAGGTCAGAGTCATGGAGGCTTCCCAGCCCTCCATGATAGAGGCAATCGTATGTATTGCCATTCACTTAGCTCATGGGATACATCCGCTTTCTTATTTCTTCCCCCGCTACTTCAGCATTTGACCTGTTTTATAGAGGCGTGTTGGCTGCAAGAGGTCACCCCAGCAATCATTAAATTGGTTGGGTGAGGGGATGAACTGCAATTACCTCATATGCTTAACAAATTTTAGAGGCAGAGATCCTTTGGAAAGCATGATATCTCGGAGGGTCACATCAATTCAACGTGTTAGTGACTTGGATATGTGTGAGACTTTTATTCCCAATGCTGCCAGCATCATTAACCTTTACAAACACAAATTTACTAAGCAAAAAAAAAAACAAAACAAAAAACAAAAAAAAACCAGCAGCCTGAAAAAACCTTATGTCTGTTAAGCAATGTAACCTGTAACAGGTATACCAGCATCAGTGACCTAACTGCTATTTAAACCATGGAGATTCTGTGGTCCTAGAGAAACGAAACAATTCCCCAGTAAGAACAAGCAGCAGCATGAGGTCATTAATTGAAAGCCTAGCTGTGGTTCGGCAGTACACATTGTAATCCTACTAGGCATCATGTAAAATTATTTTTATAAAGTCAGAAAAGGATTTGAAAAGCTTAGGACCACAGGATATAAATATAAAATTACAGGGTAAAATTTTGCAATACTTCAGATACTATATAAATACAATTGTAAGACCTTTGAACCTGTTCTCTGCATTGCACTGTCAATGTAAGAATGGATGAACTCATTGATTTCAGTGCTTAAATTCCAGTTCTCTCAAAACAGAAAACAGACCTCAGATTTAATCCAAGATCATTCTCTGTAGCTCTAAGTACCACAGCTGAGAGCACGTATACTAGATTTATCTACAGTCCCCTTCAGAGGCAATATCCCTACAAAGGAATTACTTACACTCAGCAGTAATATCAACATTTTAATTAATATAGAATGAGTCTGACCTCTGTCAATCCCTGATAGGATCTAGTCAGGTGAAAGATCTGGAGAAATGTACCAGTGTATATCAAATCAGCTAAACTGATTTTTGGCTGCACTTTCCCCTCCAGTTCTGCCCACTAGACTAAAATATTATTTGTTAGATCTTTGGAGAAAATTTCAAGTACTGCAAGTGGCATTACTAAAATGTTAAAACAACTAAACAAGTCAACAAACCTTAATCTATGTCTGTATCTGATATAGCAAGAGAAGTAGAGGGGTTTATCTTGATCTCCTTTCCCTTAAATCAAAAGCTAGAGAGGTCAGAGTGGAAAAAAACTGTGTGGAGTACATGCAATACTATGGCATGAGGTGAGCTGTAAGCACGATTCTCAGGCATCACACTGCAAGAGCAACAGAGAGAAACTCACGATTTTATGCATGTTGTGTTCTAAACAAATATTTTTTTCCAAACTTATTTAATGTCAATGCAAGCTTTACTCATTCTGGAAGTCTGCTTAGATTTGCAGAAGTCATTCTTGATTCTGAATTCTGTACACTTAAATTGATTTTCTTTTTGTGCCTTGCTATAGAATCATAGGCTCATTAGGGCTAGAAAAGACCTTTAAATCACCAAGTCCAACTGTTAGCCTAACACCCGTCTTCATCACTAAACCACGTGCTCAAGTGCCACATCCACATGCCTTTTGAACACTTCCAGGGATGGTGAATCCACAACTTCCCTGGGCAGCCTGTTTCAATATCTGCCCACCCTTTCAGTGAAGAAGTTTTTCCTAATCTAAACCTCCCCTGATGCAACTTGAGGCTGTTTGATCTCATCCTATTGCTTTTTGCCTGGGAGAAAAGGCTGGCCCATGCCTGGCTACGACCTCCTTTCAGGTAGTTGAAGACAGTGATAAGGTCACTCTGAGCCTCCTTTTCTCCAAGCTAAACACCCCCAGCTCCCTCAGCTGCTCCTCATCAGACTTGTGTTCCAGACTCTTCCCCAGCTCCATTGCCCTTCTCTGGACATGCTCCAGCACCTCAATGTCTTTCTTGTACTGAGGGGCCCAGAACTGGACACAGCACTCGAGGTGTGGCCTCACCAGTGCTGAGTACAGGGAGACAATACTTGCCCTGGTCCTGCTGGCCACACTATTGCTGACACAGGCCAGGATGCCATTGGCTGCCTTGGTCACCCGGGTACACACTGGCTCATGTTCAGCAGGCTGTCAACCAGCACCCCCAAGGCCTCTTCTGCCAGGCAGCTTTCCATCCTCTCATTCCCAAACCTGTAGCACTGTAAAGAGGTTGTTGTGACCCAAATGCAGGACTCAGCACTTCACCTTGTTGAACCTCATACAACTGGCCTTAGGCCATTGGTCCACCCTGTCCAGATCCCTTCACCCTGCAGAACCTTCCTACCCAGCAGCAGATCAACACTCCTGCCCACCTTGGTGTTGTCTATGAACTTACTGAAGGTAAAGTGCATTCTTTCAGCTTTATTATGTCTGCACATATTTCTAGAACATTGGAAAGATGCATAATATCCATCTCATGAAACATGACATGAAATGCTTGCTCACTACAATGTTCCATGTCATTCAGCCCATGAGATCTGACCACAAGTTAACTCTGAAGTGCAGACATATGTCAGAGATGGCATGAGTACAGATGATTGAGGCATGATCTAGCCCATTTCCTAGTCACAATCTAATTCTCTACCATAGCCTTGAACACAGACTCACCTCACCACTACTCTTTCCCCCAGAAGTGAGTTTTAGCCTTGGTCTTAGATCTTTTCTCACCTGGGCAAAGTGCAGAGATGATGACTCCCCCGTTAGCATCTTGCTGGAGACAAAGAACAAGTTGTTTAACTGCTCCACAATTTGAAGACCACAGTTTTGTGGTAAGGACTTAGGAGTCTTACCCCAGTAGTATTGTAACAATGTGAGAAAATTTGCTTTCTAAAACCAAAACAGATCCTCCATCCAGCTCCACTCTCACTGAGTTTCTCCCTGCTGGGTTCCCCACATCAAATGCCTTTGCAGTTCTTGAGACACTGCTTGGTCCTAATCCTGATGGAGATTTCTTTCTCCACATCATCTTTCCAGTGCAGACTCCCTGTACATAGCATATTGAGGCATCAGGTTATAAAAATGAGAATATCTGTACAGGCGTATGCCACCCTTTTCCCATTCATTTTGAGCCTCTTGCTGAACTAAAGGTACCCTTTATATCATCCAGCAGACATGCCACCGAGTCATCTATCCCACTATATGACCCCCCTGGCACTCATTCACTTCATCTGAAGAGGAACTCTGTGCAGGGCAAAATGAATCTTAGTCCCACCCTCATAAAGATCCAGCACATACTGGGACGTGGTGTGCATGTATTTATTGATACAGTAATCACAGCGAGTCACATTCTCTTTCTGTGTATTTAATGGAGACATTATTATTCTGCCCCCTTTGCCTCATTATAATAAAATCTTACCTTGGATTTAATAACTAAAATAAATCTGCTTGAGTCAGGCCAAGAGCTAAGTTAGTATTCTTCCTAAGGACCATCTTAGCAATGCAATGGAGAGATGACACTCTACATCAGCCAGCATATGATAACCTATCTTTAATTTCTCTCTGCTCTGGTGCTATTATCTCTCCTCTGCCACAGCTGCATGCTGCTATTGTCAGTGGTAAAGACAAGACATCTCTAATTAGAGGGCAGGATAAATTGCTTTTATCTACTTTTAACATGCTTTTACATGGCACCTGGTACACAAGTCTTAGCTAGGCAACGATAATTTGAAAAGCAAATCACTGCTTGGAGAAATATGATACATTTTAAAAAGAAAATTAAATGTATAGAATAGCAGAATCAACATATTGGAGATTGCTGAGCTTTAAAGCTGTCAGAAGTCTTGTATTCTTATGTTTTATATTGAGTTAAAATAAGCAATCACAGTCTATATACCCAGCAGTTTCTCTCCCTCTGTCTTTCTGGATGATCCAAAGAGCAAGCTGTGATTTTGGAACTATACATGCAACACAGCAAAGGCACCCTTGCCATACAGCAACTGTGTCTTCTCTGATGGTAAGTCCAACTGAGCAGTTTTAAAACATGCTCTACAGGATCAGCATTGACTCATGCAGAATCATCCCTGGAATAAACCCATCCTGTACAGTAGAAGTCCACATTACTGTTTTATATCATGCGTAACAGAAATGAAATGTAAAAATATACAAATATGCAATAACAAACATTTATCTCTGGAGAACACAACTTATTAGGAAATGATTCACCTGTTCTAATGAGTGTCCTGTTACAGAAAAAAAAAACAACGAAAAAAATTACCTACAAAGGTCCAAAAATTACTGATGTTTTGGTAGCAGCAACTATCAAATATCAGTCAAAAAATTTCAGCTGTCTGTTACATCTCTCAGTTCAGTTCACATAGCTGGGAGTGCATGACTGCTGTACTAAAACCACACTGTTCAATCCCTTTGCTCATCATCAGAAAGTACCAAGTGCTCTTCCATGAAAGGCATTGCTACAGACACATATATTCTTTATAATGCACTGTCAGTTGGCTTCATCTGCACTAGCAGAGTCAGGCAGAACTCATACTTCTAACACATCCTCCAGGCTTTTGATTACACTTCCTTAAAAATCTGTTCAGCTTGTCTGATTGTTAGGAGCTTTCTGAGATGTAAAACTTTATAGATCCAAATGATGACTGGGCCAAATTATTTTATTTGCTATTTACTGCAACTTAGCAGTTTGGAAAGTCTATAGAAACATCCAAGAGTGACAGCTTGCAGAGAAAAGCTCAGTAGAGCTTCTGCTGTTAGTTTAATGAAAGGGAAATCTCTTTGCCTCCAGACTATGATTTCTGGCCCAATTTTCTCCTGTGGTGGTGTGCTCATTACTAAACACGCTCACAGAACTGTAGTCTGCAGCATGCACCAGTTGCTGTCCATCAGAATTCCAAGTACAGAGCTGATAAAACAGGGTCAGGGAAAACATCCCAGGTTGCAATAGGGCTGTTGTCACATTGCCAGAGTTTCCATCTAATGATAAAGTGTGGGAGGTCCGTCCTCAGTGATTGCCGCTGTCCGTCACTCAAGCTCCACCCTGGGGGCGGAAGACTCCTCCCTGGAGGAGGACCCCGGAGGTGAGACTGAGGTTTAGGACCTACCCACCCTTCCAGAAAGTTCTGTTAAGTTCAGTATCTCATTGGTTGGTTGTTGTTTGACCCTCCCCTCAATTGTTTTTATTGGATCCTGGACCCCTGAACCCTCCCCTTACCTATAACCACATCGGCTGTATCCCTTAACCCCTCCCAGTTCTCGCCTCCCTTAAAACCCCTTGCACAGCTCTAGCTCTGCTCGGAGTTCTTCCTCCACCACTCTGCCTCCCGGACCCCTTCAGCCGCCTGACAATAAATGGAGACCACGGAGGAGACCCCCTTCCTCAGCCCTTTGCCTCCTGAGCCTTTCTTTCGACGCCTGCTGCTATTCCTCACCTGGAGCCGCCTCGCCTCAGCATGAGCTACCCGCGCCTTGCCCTGTAAGCAGAAGCCGCGTTTGCTGCAGGCTCTCAGGACCCACAGCCAGCGTCCTAGGCTGAGGGCAGCCAGGAACCGTTAGGCAACAAGAAAGTTGTAAAGGGTCTTGTTTTCCTCAGCTCATTTGCATGAAATATTCTCCCAAGAGAGACGACTTGCTGTCTATGTGCTTTAACATACAGCTAGGGAGCCTTTTATTCGAGCTCAGACTGGGTCAGAAAGAAAGAAAGTAAAGCAGTTTCACCAGGCCATACTATTAATTTCTCAAAGCCTCCATAAACTATAAAAGAGATGGTGTGCATGTGGAGCCACTGACCAGAGCAGCAGGGGTGCATCAGGTAGATCAAGAAGGGTGATGGGAGAGGCAGTGCCTTAGTGGTGGTGGCCTAAGGTAGTAAGGAAAGCTTTGCAGGGAGACTGAGTCCCTATTAATAACCTTGCTGATACTTAGGGAAGAAAGACAAACTTTAGGAAACCAACCTTTCTTGCATCTTCGAAAACAAGGAATAAATTTCAAGAACAGATTGAGGAAAAATTGCCTCGGTGATAACCTGTGCTAATAACATGATGCAAGAAATGCTTGACTGAGATATCTTAGAAAACACTGAGCAAAACTATGAAGTATAGGTGGCAAGATACTGATAAAAATGTTTGATGACTTACACAAATCACAAATTTGAAAAAGTGAAAATGCAATTTGTCTGTTTCTAATACAAGCAAAATATTTTAAAAAGTTGAATATCACAATATTGCTTAGAAAGTCAAGCACTTAAAAGTTAGAAAATGCATTTTCTGCAAGTAAGTTTAGTAATACAGTCTTTGATAACCTCATCAAAAAACATTTTTGCATGGCATCCTGATTTCACTTAGGGCACGAATTAGATCATGCTTCCTCAGTTAATGAACATCTAGCCATTCTTCTTCCTCCTGTCCCATTTGCAGCCCCCTGATGCATACTATTCAAACAACCTTTGAAAACCAGAATGATTAATGCTTCTCCAGTGCTCATCGCAATGTTATCCAAATCTTGTTTAATCACACTTATCTTCATAACAACCTCGTGAAGTGACGGAATGGCTACTCTTTATGTTTCAGCTGGGGACATGAGGCATAGATAGCAATCCTAAAGTGTCTACTGATGCTGGGTACTCAACCTAAGACCTGTGAGACCACTTTTTTTGATTAGTTTGCATTATCTTGCTCTTTGTACATTCAAAACAAAACTATCGTTGATGTCAGTTGGAGTGATGAGTTTTGAGCACACATGGAAAATCTGTCTCAGCTCAAACCCCTTAAAAGGCAAATTAGTGCAGAAGCTCTGCTTAGTATATCTTCTTCAGAATCACTTGGGTACGTGTGGTAGAGATGAGAACAGAATCTGCTTCGTTCCACAGGTGTGTAGATATTAGTGCATTGATATACACACACATATACACAAATATGTGCATACACGTTCATTTTATTTATTCATTTTTCTTCCAAGGCAGGACATAAATTACACAATTATTACAGGTAATAAGTACTGAACAACAGAAAATAAGGATGGCAAGGAGTTACCACCTAAACGCTGTGTAATATTTGACATAACACTGTTACTTTGGGCTAATTTTAAATTATAAAGCTTTTTTCTGATTCTCAGTTTGCTTCTTTTAACATAATTGTGTCACTTTCTTGGAACATATCCCTTATATTTTTTCAGCTGACTTTGGCCTCCTTGAGGCATTTTTACCCTGTGATTACCTAAGTGTACAAAAGAATCAGATTAGATGGAAGAAGAAGCAAATTCAGCAATAGACAGCAACAAGCACTTTGCAGTACTTACCATCAGTGAAGAAGGTCTATGTCTTTCCCAGATAAATAAGCAAAGAGAAAGCCAATGTAAATACAGGGATAACCTCAATGAATTCAATGCTAAAGACGGAAAATGTACTTTTTCAGGCAGCAACACTGACAGAATCTTCCTCGACAGAAGAACAACATTGTTCTAAATAAAGAACTCTAAGTGCATCCTCCTCATCTGCTTTTACTAGCTTTTATTTAAAATACATAAAATTGGCCAAGCCTTATTTGAAAATTGGAAGTTGATATTTATGCTAATAAAATATAATTTATAAATATGAAAAAGGGGGTTAATTTTTTCTTCACATTTGTAATGTTTCAGGACATTGTTTTCCTACATGTGCAGCAGATGCACAGTAAAGACTTTTATATTTGCTCCGCTTCAATATATCTAATACCTAACACAGCAACGTGCACATGTAACTTGCTGGTATCTACATGCCAACCTAAAAAGGCTCATCGTCCTTATTGGATTTAATTAGATCCAGCCACAACCGCCAATTAAGCTGTCACTTTAATATAGAACCAAAGCCTATGGATCAGATACACAACTTTAATTGAAATTAGTCAGTCCCAGTTGCACTTTTTTTGTCCAAAAACTTGTCTTCCTCACTAAAGGACGTATTTATTTTAGCTTTAACTTCTGCCAATTCACTGTGAATGCTAAAAATAAAAATGGATAAATGCAAAAAGGAGATACTGTTGGAAAAATCAGAATGTACTGTGGTCTGTATTATTTATGAGTGATTAGGGAGTCCAGGCAGAAGGGAAAGTTTGCACTTACAAAGCAAACCACATACCTTAGAAACACTCTGAACTTTGAGATAGAGGATGTTTGTTCAGTTAAAACATACAAATAAAAGCACGCAAAATTACATTTCTAGTCAGTTCAACATATAAAAACTTGTGTAAAATCCTGCAATAGACAAAGCATGATCCAGCAAATGGACTTTTTAATGTCAGAGTGATTCTCATACAAAGTCCACTCTTCGTGACTCTTTCTGGCATGGCAACACAGAGTAAGAAAAATGTCAATTTCGAAAAATCAGAATTCCATTAATCTAAGCACAGTTCAAATATGTCTGTTGACTTTCAACACCAGTGTCTAAACTGAATTTGAGCTTTTCAATGGAAGTGAACATGCCTGGCTGACAAACCCTCCCCCACCCCACCAACAAACAGAATCCCTAACAGATAAAAATATCCATCCTCCTATCTACTACAGATTTTAGAAGGCACATATCCACAATGGCTATGCTCACACTGAAATGAGTTGCAAACAAAAACTGAAAAAAAAAAATCCAGCTATTAGTAAGAAGGCTCACAAATTTTTCGTTCTGGGTAGAATCATACCTTTGGTTATAAAGTGCCTCCTGATTTTAAAGGGACGTCAAGCTGATGATTCACATTCTTGAAGAGCATTTTCATGACAAGGCAAAGGCACAGGTGTTAAGGTATCTAGTGCTACTTCCAGATGCGGTGATGGTGGACTATTGATGCTACAGTTCATACTGATTCAGCTCCTGTGTTACTGGCATTACAAGCACTGTTTTCAGCTCAGGTAGGACCATTAATCCAGAGATAACAACCTTGGAACTGATCCAGACACAGAAAATTTTATACAAATTCCCTCACGATAGAGAAGGCTATGTTTATCCATCTTCAACTTTTTATCAAAGAATGATAAAAATTCAGGTCAATCTCATTGCAGCAGAGCAGGAGAAGAGGGCTTTTCTAAGGGGAAAGTCTACAGATTGAGGAAGGGGTTTTTTTTGTCCCTGCTCCCCAAACAGCTTCCTAAAGTGGAGACGCAGGGAAAAGATGACAAGCAGACATAGAAAAGATTTATTTCTGGTCAAGATTATGAGCCATCCATCAGTTGCTCACATGTAGCCTAATCTAGGCACTTAAGCAACTGAAGGAGGAAAGTGGATGAGAAAAGGAAATGGCTTGTTGCATTCAATATTCAGCCAAAAGGCTCTTCATATGAAGGAAAACAATCTCTCTGATAATCTTTCTCCCACATAGTTTGGTATGTAAAATTAGGATAATTTGTATGATAGAAGCTGACTTTTAGGTATAGTAAATATTAGAGCCTCAAATCTCCAAGCTTAGTCTAAATTTTTACCTTTTCATGTTTTACACACAACACCTCCCCCCTCTTTGGCAAGTTTCCTGGATTTTGGGACTGTGAATCTAATCCGGACCTGGTTGCTCGGGGTCCTCCCTATGTGTAAGGTGGAGCCCATCAGGTACTTTTTATGGATCTCTGAACTGTCTTTTCCACTGTGAGATGCATTTGTGGTTTTCACCTTGTCAAGCTGTGTCACAGTGGGTAGCAAGCACAGTTAATGCTGGGCAGCAGAAGATTTACAGGAGAATGGACTCATGATGTTCCCTCTCTACAGCAGGACACACCACCACAGCCCTGGCCGCAATGTGAAAGCTGGTTCATGCTCCTGGACAAGGGAATCTAATCACTTAATAACTTTCCCAGGGCTAGACAGCAGTGTCAGTTTTTCCCTGTTAGCTTTCCTTGAGAATAGCAGAAACAGACAAAATTTCCTGTAAAAACATATGTACATAGTAAAAATTATGACCAAAAAATGTCTTTCCAAGACAAACAACCCACAGCACCATTACCTTTGAGACTTCAGGTATGTATTGTCATATATAGGTAAATCTGGTTTGTAGCTCTGAATGACTCACAAATTAATGACTTTAACTGTTTTAACAATATTGCGAACTTCCATGAAAAGAATTACACCGATTTCTTTCCTTATCATGTTTTTCTAAATCATAGAAATCAAAAACTCTGACATTGCTTCATCTGAGAATGTTTTCCTTCCTGAAATGAATACTTAGGCAACATATTTATTTTTTAAAAGCCTTGCTTTTTTGAGATTGAACTTGAACTCTGCTTACTGGCAAGTCTGCATTTACAAGGCTGGCAGCTAAAAATAACGCATGAAGAAAGAAGTCATGTGGAACAAGTCAGGGCACAACACAAACATTAGGAAATAAAATTCCTTGCAACGTTCTGCACTCATATAGAAGAAGTTAAAGTTCATGGTCACAGAAGAAAAAGCCTGCAGGCATCCTGATATGGTAGACTAACTATAAATTGAAATACAGCCTACTCCAAAATATTCTTTTCATAGTAGTATGCAAGTATGACAATATAAGTAAAGATGAGCAACAGATCAGGTCACCACTTTTTTACTTACCCTGATTGTTGCGAGGTGTTTCCTGTATTTATGTAGGACTGGTGGCAGAATTTAAAGATACTGCTAAAACTGTAGAAAACCACTGCCGTGAATAAAAGCACCCAAGTGAGCTTCAAAATGAGCCAGGATTACACGTTCAGAGATTGAGAAGCGGTTTAGAAATCGCTTGATTTCAGAGTCAAAGCTCTTCATAAAATTGATAAGATAATAAGTTCCACTGGACTGTAGCATAATCTATTGCTTGCAAAGTGCTTTGAAGTTTTTAGATAAAACTTCATCTGTAAGATTTTAAAACACAAATAAGCCACAACATGAAGTTTGCATATTGAGAGCATTTCAAGTTAGATATGGGTAAAACAATTTTTATGGAACTTTTAATGATGTGAAACAAAGATTCACAAGAGTCAGTTCTGTAGAATCTTCCACTTGGTATATCTTCCCTAATGGTAATAAGTCATCATCTTGAAAATATTCATAGAATATTTCCAGTACTAGACGTAACTATGACATAACTACCTCAGTCCCTTGTAAAAATTTTTAAGAAAATGATTCGATTTATGGTAGTTTTCTAATAATTTAGATTTCAAAATAGAACACTTATTTTTGAATCTTCTTTGCCATGTGGTTAAAAATTCTGCTTTTTACCCAGTTCTGTTTCAAAATAGGAAG
This sequence comes from Edolisoma coerulescens, assembly GCA_013397115.1. Classification (NCBI taxonomy): domain Eukaryota; kingdom Metazoa; phylum Chordata; class Aves; order Passeriformes; family Campephagidae; genus Edolisoma; species Edolisoma coerulescens. The sequence goes on from VWZW01001197.1 coordinate 667,170, forward strand.
GCTAAGACTTTCAGACTGCCTGCTCAGAAAGAGCCATGTGCTGCATTGTGTAGCTGACTGGTGTATGCATAAATAACAGGGCAGGATAAAGTGGATTTGTGAATGGACCTAATCGTGTGCACATGCAAACCAAGAACAGTGGCCTTTTATACTGCAGTTTGTGCAACACAAGTCACGGATATGCGGAGCATAAATGTGCTCTGCCTTTGGGCTACTGAGTAGCTATCGCACAACAATTTGTCTCAAATTAAATGGCTTCAAAGATGCGAAATAAGCATGTCATTCACCTGCCATCTCTTCCTTTATTATGCCTGATGCTATCTTGCCATATTCTTCCTAATCCTATACTGTGGGTGGACTGTTTGCACTGCTTCTGGTTTGTTTCTGGCTGCAGCAATACTACTCTGAGTTTTCTTTCAGCAAAACTGCTTTTATTTGGCAGCATCATGACATCTATCACAAGAGTCGAGAGCAAGTCCTTCTTGCTGCTCTGCCAAAAACTTGAAACTCACCTCCTTGTACTGTGAGCAATTTTTCCCTGAGCTAATGCGATTCTTGACCTAAGAATACCGAGGATCAAACCACTGTCTCTTGGCAGATTTAGCAAAATAATCTCAAATTCATTGAATCACCATGGCAGCAGATAAAGAGACAGAGTTCTACTGAGTGAAAGGATCTACAGATTGGAGGCAAGGGCACAGGGAAAAATACCCTCTTCCCTCCCTTCTTCCACCAGTCCTTCAGAAAGAAGTTGCAGAAAATAACATGGGGACCTAAAGCCTTATCGTTGCGGTTGGGGTGAGTGAGAGCCATGGAACAAAAGGCATCAGGCCTGGAGGGATCCCAAGGGAGGTTAATTGGTGTATCTGTGTACACATGCGGGATGTGGCTGGAGATTATTCATGTAGCAACTTAGTGCCTGAGATCCCTATCTCTGATGTTAGCTCAGGTATGTTGGAGAACACCTAAAACACCTCAACTGGTTTGGCCCACTAAGCATTCAGAGCAAGGTTGTGGCACCCTCATTAACACATTTAAATCAAGCTGGCTACTGAGAAAATAAGCTGTACAGCAAAGCAAACAGTGAAAGAATTTGGGCTGTTATCAGCTCTCCTCATATGCAATGAAGTATAAATTGATGGAAAAGCTACACTCTGGTAAAGTTTAAAAACTTTAAACTTGCTCTTCCCTTCATAAACAATTAAAGAGAAACATAATTATCCAGAAGTAAGGCAAGAAAAAAGGTAAGGATGTGATCCTCTCTCCTTAGGTGGCTGCTGCTCACCTGTGAGATCTGGGATGGAGGACTGATGTCCAGCTGCCTGACTCTATATATCAGGTCTGCATAGGAACCACTACACAACCTACATCTCATCCATCCAGCTACAAACCTGCTTCTTGCTGTACACCCAGAATCAGTATTTATGTACTCCTTCAAAATCCACAGGGAATAAGATAATAACCTAAATACAGGACTGGCAGTTCTGATGCTTGAACTGATGCACAGGAAGAAGGACAGAAATCATTCAGGGAGCACCTGAATACTTCCTGATTTGCAATGAGATGTCAGTGAGGCTTGCAGTCCCCCAAATTCCCTGGAACACAAGGGAGTTTCGGCTCACTGCTGTGGCTGGTTTTGTCAGGGAGCAGAAGGAGGGCAGAAGGAGGGCACAACTCACAGAGGAAGGAACACATTGCAGTTTTGTGTGGCAAGCATGTTCATTTTAATTGCTGGGGAACAATGCTACTCCACACCACCCACGGCTTGGGCCCGTGGCTTAGTGGCACAGTCTGTCCCTACACATGCAATATGGCTTGCTTGTTTTTTATTATTTTTTAACATTGACTTTACAATGAGCAATTTAACAGTTTCCTTGCCTGTTTTGGGGTGACACTTGCACATTGCTTTCATTGTAGCTTTTTGTAATTTGAAGACCGTGTTTCTCTCACCCATTACTCTTGCCAGTTTGGGAGGGAAACTGCAGAGGAACTTTTGGTGCCCTGAGCTACTACCTCAGGCAAGCAGCTGCCTACTTTGCCTCTTCAGACAGTCCAACACTAATGTAGGGTTAAAAAGCTCTCCTTATGCTTTGGGAACGCACTTATAGTAAATCTGTGCTATTTTTAAATAATCACAATGAAAACCAAAGTCAAATTTCCCCTGGTGCTGGCATACAACTGAACCTTAGGTAGGGTTCCCCTTCTTGGAACAATTTTTTACTGATCTTGATTTGTTTAAACTGCTTTGGTGCATGATTTGATGGAATGTGTGGAGAAGAAGGAAACTTTGGATTGAATGCCAGATGCCTGCTTCATTCCTCTAACCTACAGTGTTATTAAAATATTACCAACTGGTTCTCAAGATCTATCCCCTGCAACAACTTAAAAATAATTTGGATATCAGTTTTTTTGCTTACTGTTGTGTTGTGATTGTTGTCTCTGTTGTCACAAGTATGAATATCAGGTAATGGGTACCATTCATTTTTGTAGTTAGTAGTTTTCCTGGGGTGATAGTGACAGGAGAAATGTATGCATTAAAACAAGCGTGATGGAAAGCAGCTCTCTTTATAATTTCAGCCCAGCTGCTGTATTGATGGATACAATCTTTACCACATGCTCCAGGTGGCTTCTAATGCCTGACTCCCTGCAGAAACCTCTATTTACACATCTTAAACCACTTATTGGATTTGAACAGGATTTTTCAGCCTGAGTGCAGTAACAGTGTTCACTTATGTAATATTTGTAAATCCTGGCTTTACATTTCACTCACCAGACTATCTTTAGAGGTATTCAACAGGGCCTTTATGTGGTCTGATTCTTGCTTTTTAGTGAGATCGCGTCAACATGTATGGCTACAAAGCGCATTGCTAAATTTATTTTCCATCATTGTCAGGGGTTTACAATGAAGTGTAACTCAATTAATCAGCCCTTGCTGAATAGTGCTTTTCTTTGTCACCAGATTTCATATAAAATTCATCTGAAAGCTTTGTATTCAAAGTTCACAAAGGTTAACCTTTATTCAGGGCATGCATCTCCAAAGGCTCTAATCAACTTGTCTACTGTTGTTTAAAACTTCACTTACTACTGTACCAGTTGCTTTGAATTATTGTGTTTGAGACCTTTATTTGGTGCCTGAGTGACTGAACAGACACACTGAAGGCTGAAAAATAAAGGGCTTTTATAATTACGGATGGGTAGAGCACTTACTAAAGGATATGTATTCCATCTTGTCATATGCCTTACAACTGTCCACCACCCCAATATTTACTGTATACTTTGTAGCTGTGCAATAAAACTTCAAGTGTTCTCATTCCCCCAGTAATTCTGTGCACAGCCCAGATCTCGTATAATGTTTAAGGGACTTAATAATAAGTTAGTGTACTAATTAGTGGAGACAACAGCAGACACCCATGATTTATAGCAAATGCCCAACAGATGATTACACTGCTGAACCACAAGTAAATCTTTTCAGCAGTGAGCCTTTACAATTAATTGCACATCAGTATACTTATTTTGCTCCTTTATATTAAAGAAAAAGGGAAAAGATGAAAATGTTCCCTTTGAAAGGTGGACCTTATGGTGGCTGCAGGTGTTTCTGCTGATAGAAGGCATTGGTATGCAGAAACAGAACCATTTTCAGATAGGATAAACTTCTGTTCCTGTCTTCCTTTGTTTAGTATGAAATATTATTCTCCACTTGAGTGATGTTTGCATTCCTTTCCAACACAGTTGGTTTGATTTGTGACCTGAATACAATGACATACATACCAATGATCCATTACATGAACTAACATATTTGGGATTCTTGAAGGTGGGAATGCAAGGGGACAGCAATCTGACTACATTATTTCTTTGAATTTCAGTGTAAATTGCACATCAATTTTTTTTCCCCCACCAGAATCTCCTGAAGATATTAAGTACATAAATTTAATATGAATGCAAGGCAGCTGGACTGACACAATAGATCTAAGGAAACATTAGTGCTCAGATTATTGACCCAAAAGGCTGTAAAAGGGATTAGCACAACAGACTGTAACAGTTCCTCCCCAGCCTTTACAGTCTGCTGGGTCCAAAGTCCACTTTGCACAATCTCCCAAGCAGAGACTATTCTTCAAATTAACACATTTTCTAAAATACCTGCTAAGCTACAAACCACACTTCAACGGAGCTGGCTGGGTCCATCGAGTGAGTGTCAGGCACACCAGAATACAGATGGAACGCAGAACAGAAGTCAGCAAATAGTAGGCCTGAGAGTACATTGTCAGATCACTTGATACAGCAATATGCAAATTTAACAGAAATATTTACTTGAGATATTGGCCAAACCTGAGGCAAATGATACACAGAATGTTGCTGTAATTCACAATGTAATGTTACTTTGGGCTCATGACTATTACCTTTAATATAGATTATTTTAGTTTTCCTAATTACAACATCATAAAAGAATAAGTTCGATGTTTATATCTTAAACAGTAAGTATCTAGAGGCGGATAAAAATTAGTTATCTGGCATCTCATGGCATTACTGACTTTTTCTTCAATCTTGTTGATGTAAAATTGTCCATGCCTTTATCTTAAATAAGGCAAACTTGGTGTTCTAAAGCAGCTATTAATTTTCCATCTGAAATTTCTTACAAAGTAAAGATGGCCATTGCATTTTCAAAAGATTAAAGAAAATGAAAAGCTCTCTTAACCTTTCTTGTGTTTTTTTTTTCTTCTCATTTTAGCTGTAGTGTTCCAAATCTTATTTGAGGCAAACTGAAAGATAAGAAAATCTGAAGGAGGGGAGGAGACAAAGAATTTCAAAAGCTAAAAATAATGGAAAGTTCCTAACAGCTTACTTTTTGCAAAAAATATATTTCTTCTTTAGAGAAATAGGTTTCTCCATTGATATAATGGAAACTTGAAGACTATCCACAGAAACCATTTTTCAAGCAACGCTACTATATTCACAAGGCTGCTAATGACATACTGCATGGCTTCAGGGCAAATCAATTAATCTGAACATCAATATCTCCATCTGTGATATGAATATAATAATTCTTCCCTTTTTCTTAATTAATTTGCCATATTTTCTCTCCTTACTTGCCCAGTGCCCATAACATTAATTCTGGGGAGCCAGAGGGGCTGACCAGCAGAGAGGTCAAGAACTCACAGATAGAGGTCTGGTCCAAAGCACTCCTAGATGGTGGGGACCTCCCCAAGAAGGAGGTCTTTGTTCTGCTTACCATTGGGTAACACCGTTCCATGGAGTCCCAGGGGTAAGACTTCTGGCCATGACATCCAGGGAGCCCACTCTGACCCTGTGCTTTCGTCACTGGCCAGTGTTGCCCATCTTTGGCGTGGGGGCATTTGCGCATGAGGCTATACCTCGTCAGCTCCCTTGGCACAGTGCAACTCTGAATAGATATCAGAATATTTTATTCAGAATAACTCTAAGGCTGCCAGAAGCGCAGCAATAAACTGCCTTGGTCTCTCATGAGGTACTGACTAAAAGCTCGCCAAAGCTGATGGGCAGTGCTGTCACTACAAATGGGGTCCACAGCACTTCAAAATGATTAGAGCCAATTTTGCTTGGGAACCGTCTCTTCCAGGAGTTACCTATCAGTCACTCTGCTGGCAAGTTGCAGTCACACTGCTATTACAGCCTAGTCACAGCCCCATTACATGACAGTTGCTTTAGAGCACAGAGCAATTCCATCGCACTTACTTTATATTGACAGTTGTACGATGCCACTGTCATATCACAGATATTTCCTTGTCATAACTTAGCGACATTGTAGTCACACGGCAGATACTTTTTAAGAGCATGCTGAATCTTTTGCATGGAAAACTCTGGTAATGGCAGTCACTGCTTAGTTATCTCTTACCTGTAGTTATGTCAAAAGTATTTTGTGGTGGTCACTTCTACTTGGTGCTTTGACTGTCACGCGAAGAGCTATGGAAAAGTTGCCATTGCTGACTACAGACCAAGTCCTGGATACTTAGAACCACTTCAGTGTCAAATTACATTGGAGCTAGTAATGTTTACAGCCAGTTTTATATTTGATAGATGCTGCTTAATCTTGCTGTTGAAACACTGTAGGCATTTCCTCTGAATTTTGAATTGTCCTTATTAAAGCTATATGAATAATTAACCATATAATTCTGTTCGCATGTTTTCACAAAAAAAGGGAACCATCTTTTTTCCAAAACATTCATCTTATCATTTCTCTTTTCAACTTTGTAGTCATTGTGTTGCATGTATTTAATAAGCAGCATGTGAGTTGAGTATAAATACTGTTCAAATGGCATAACCCTGCTCACTCATTGACTGAGGATTCCAAGGAGAAGCCAACACTGCTGTTAATGTTCCTTCAGGTTTTTGAACAAAATGCTACACTGGAAACTGAAACACATTTTAAGAGACATTCTTCCACGTGTCTTTGAAAAGTAATCTTTTCCAGCTATTATATCACAAGAATATTTACAGAGGGAAGGAAGCTATATATGGTCTAGGCGAGAGAGTTTAAGTATTTCTGTCAATGGAGATTTTGCAGTATTGCCATTACTGTATATTTATCTGAATATTAAAAAAATCTTCTTTTCCCTAAATCTCTATTACAACACACCAGCAAGGAAGTTTTGTCCTAATTCAATTTGGCATCAAAACTCATCAGCTTGAAGTTATTTCACCCCAGTCCCTCCCATAGTTATAGAAAACTTCCCAGCACAGAAGAAATAATAATAATAAAAAATTACCCTCCCCCAAATTGTTATCTTTCTGTGCCTTTGATACTCTAATGAACTATTGATTCTATGAGTAAGCGGCAAAATATCCTGTCCAAATAATCTTGGGACTCGTTATTCGAAGGCTGGCCTTTGTCCCATGTTCCCAGCCCTATGGTTGGACTTCATTACTGATCCTACACATTGCAGGAGTTGCTGCTTCCCTTCAAGCACTGAGCCAGATAAGGCAGAATAATTTTTTCTTAGTTGTAGTAATGTCTGCTGAAGACAATATCATGTTTATTTTTTAATCGTATGATGTGAGGGAAAAAATTAATTTTAAGTCTTTCTTTTAATGACTTTCTTATAAAATATAGCATCCATTTTATTTAAATTTTGTTAATTTTTTGCTATTCTTTTTCCCCTTGACTTCACAAAAAGCTATTTGTTTGCTTTAAATTATCTCAGAGAAATGTGCTGGTCCTCCTCAGGGGTTGTTTCTATTTACTCAAAGAAGCAGCTGACTACGGTGGATGTCATACCATAGTATGACCTTTCTGGAGGGGGACTGATTTTTAATACAGGCTGATACATTGATTTGCTTTCATGTATGTTGCATGGTGGCATTATCTTCTAATTCTTCAACCGGTTTATTTGAGATGCACCTCTTTAAGTTCTTTCCCTATATGTCTTGTTTTCAAATGTTCTTGTTCACAAAATGAAAACCATGCTACAATTTGCATCAAAGCTTTACAAAATGCAAAGACAAAGGCTGCCCTTGGAGACTCTATCACTGATACCAGTGGTGGCGATATGGATCTTGAAGCCCAAATTTTAAAATTACAATCCCTTTGCCTTTTCACAGGGGTCAGACTTGAGTATGACGATGTCAGTTGTGTGAAAACTAGGACATTTTTACAAGAAAATCCAGCAGAAACCAAACAGATTTTGTATCTGGATATTTTATGGACTGTCTACTTGTGCCAGTGCTTTTAAATTACATAGGTACATGGTGTGCCAGTGCAAAACCATGTTAAACAAGAAGCCTGATGTTCTGATGATGATCTAACATTTACTCTAGTTGATACCCTTAACCCTTATACTCATTTTTAGCACTGCATTACTAAATCTCTTGAAATAAAATTGAAAATTAAATAATCTTAGTGCAAAGTCAAATTAGAAAAGAAGAAATAAGTATTAACATTTTAAGAAACAACCAGGGGAAAATGAGCAAATTATCCCACAAAAAAGAGATGATACTAATACAAATGAAAAAGAAGCTAATCAAGAAGAGGGACTTGAACACCCACAAAGGAGTTTGCAAGCTGTCCTACATGCATTTTATTCTTATGAATATAGAGATAATATCTGATGAAAAATGAACACAAAAGTCTAAACCCTACTTGTACTGCTATATGAATAAAATCATAAGCAGCCATATTAGGCAGACATGCCAAGTGAAGGCTTCCAGTCATTTCCCTCTTCACAGCACATTGCATTCTTACACCGCAGACGTGCTCAGCATGGAGCAGATCTGCAGCCGTTCAGTGGCCTCCAGCTTTAAGATTTCTCCCAGAAAGCAACATGCAACAGACGTGCATGCAGTCTTGTTTTGAGGTTTTACATGGTGGGGCAGATTTTGCACTAAAAAACCCTATGGTTTTTTAAGGCATCAGCAACTCACCTCCAAAATTCAGAACCGATCTCATGAACTGCAATATGGTCTATGCCAGCTTCAAAGAAATTGCTCAGGAAGTAGACAATCTTTTCAGAATACTCCATCCCTATATACAATTTTCCTAGCACCTCAAAACAAACATATATTTTTTCTCACTTTGGAGGAAAATGGGTTGAAAGCATCTGTTTTTCATGCCTCCACACTTTTTTAATTTAAAGAGCAAACCCAGAAATATATAGCGGAACTAATATGGGCTACAGTCTTTTTACACTCATATGTACTATCTGTAACTGAAGCAATAAAACTTTCAAATACAAACGACCTTTTTTATGTCCACTTTTATTTGTCTACCATTCAAATAATAAAGAAAGTCTATAAAATAGTTCTACTCTGTAACTTGTGAAGTTAAATACAACTCACCAAAATAATGAAGGAACAATGTTCTTTTAAATATAGATCCGGTTGTAGCTTAATTAAAGAAGTTAAATACATTCCATTGCTATGAGGCACTTCACAGCAACACACTATTTATTATCCGGAATTAGTCACTGAGCGAAAAAAAAAAAACAAGTTCAATGCTTGTTGTTATGGATTAAGGTAGTAGAAATGTAGGATGCTACCAATTTATTTTGTTGTTATTTTTAAACCGTGCTAGTAATTCATTTTAAGAAATTATATGCAAAGACAAGGAGTTGATTGCTTGGATTCTTTTTCTTAGTGCAGATAATTTAATTGCACTTCTACATATTTCAAAATATAAAAATATGGTAAAAAGTTTCAAGTAAGTATGCTTTAATTGTTAAAATGTTGTTTTTGAATAGGTTCATTTATGCATTGAAAATACCTTGTATTTTGTATTGTTATGAGCAGTATTCTGCTTGTCACCTGGCATTACATGACTTGTGTGTGCAGTGTTTATTGTGTACTACTCCAGTTAAGATCTATGTACAGGACAGGTATAATTGTCATATAATCTACCGCAGGGAAATCCCGGGCAAGAGAGCTGGTCTGTCTCTCTGGTTGCACAAACACTAACTGGAAGACTGGCCAGCACACCAGAGGCATGTCTGCACCCATGGGGCCTCGGGCCTGCCCATGGCTGAGGGTCATTGCTCAGCCAAGCTCTGCCCGTGCCAGAGCACACATGCTGCAGGACTAACTGGCCAAAAAAGATTATTTCACAGGTCATGTGTTATGCAGACCTTGTTTAACTCATTTAATAAAAGAATTAGCTGTTCTGGACTGGATACACAGGTTGTGTTGATGGTTTCTGGAGTTAAAAAAACTTCTTACTAAATCTGACCACAATTCCAGCAAAAAACCCCAACACTCTCTTTGCACAGAAGTAGGACTCGAGGGTTTTGCCCAGAAAGTTAACTTAAAAATTGCAGATTGTCTTCCCTTTGTATTATAATGATACCATGACTATGAATTGCAGGAAGTTCCTTAGTTATGTCCACAGACTTGCCCAAAGCAGCCCAAAGTTTGAAGAAGACAATACAGTGATTTACTGTTGGATTTCTCAGCAACTAGAGAATAGACATGAGGTGGATCAGAGAATTCCAGTGTGATTTTTAAAAATAGGTAAATTGGGAAACAGCAAAACATCTGGAGGTCGAAGGGACAAGTACAAGAGGGAACATACCAAAAAGAGCAAGTAGGAGTTACAATGCAGATTTAAAAGTCATGGTGGAACTCTGGGTACTAACTAACAATTGTGATCCCAAGAGGAAATACTATGTTACTGAGGCACATGGGACAAGACAGAAATGATGAAAACAGAAACTGTTATGCAATAACTCAATGCAGAAATTATTCAGTGGCAGAAAAGGGCACTTCCATGAACTACCACAGAATGCCAGAAATACAGAATGGTTGAGGTTGGAAGGCACCTCTAGAGGTCATCTACTCCATCCCTCCTGCTCATGTAGAAAGATAAGTTGCAGAACATGTGCACTTAAAAAACAAAAAAAGGATAAAGGACAGAACCCTTGTTGTACAGGAAATCATTACATGAAGATCTCACGAAATAGCACAAGCATGACAAATTACGTGGCAAAAGTTCAAAATCAGTAATGACTGGTGCATAAAGATGATGTGTCATAATGGCTTTTGCCTACAGAGAAGGACTTCATTTTGCCAACATGTACCTTCTAACTTCAGCAAAAAAGTCATTGCATTCCGGCAGCACGCAATTGGATTGCATGAAGGTCACGATAACCTGCTGAGCCAAATGGGAAATGCAGATGAGACACCAGTTTCCTTTGATGAGCCATCCAATAACGTCATTGAAGAAATAGGCACAAAATCCGTCATCATCAAAACTTTGGGGAATGAAAAAATGTGCATTACAGTAATGCTGGCAGTGTTAGCAGATGGTATAAAATTGCCACCGTATGTGATCTTGAAGCGGAAAACAATGCTGAAGGACCAGCTGCCTACTGGAATAATTGTTAGGTGTCAAAACCAAGGATGGATGTCTACAGACTTAATGAAGGATTGGCTGAACATCGTTTGGAACAGGAGACCAGGTGTGCTGGTACACAAAAGGAGAATGCTCGTCCTAGGTGCCTTCAAAGGGTATCTAACACCAGCAATGAAGAATATCATTGGAGGAAAGAACGCAGCCCTTGCAGTAGTACCAGTAGGAATGTCACAACTGCAGGTGCCTGATGTAGAGAGCAAGCCCTTTAAAGAATGTTTGTAGCCCTTATGGCTCTTGGCATGGGATCCTGCTCTAACTCCGACAGGGAAGATGAAGTCCTAGTGCAGCACTAGGATCAAGATCTTGTCATTGGATCAAAACAACATGGGATGAGATAAATCCAGATGTTGTCACTGAATGGTTTAGAAAATACGGTATTTCAAATTCCATGAGAGGAGACGATGATTTGAGTTCAAAGAGGAAAATGAGAGTGTGAAGACACTAAATATGGGGAAGAATTGGAAGATGGTGAAGAGAGTGACAGTAATGGAAATAATTCTGCCAGACAGAAAATTTAAACTACAATAGTAATAAACCATAAAAGAAGAAAATAGACTAAATTCAGGCAAATAATTAATGACATTTCCATCCTTATTGTATGTTGGTTACAGATATGTAATAAACTTCTTTGTTTAGAACCTTTTTATTTAGGGATGTTATTTTAAATTCAACATTATCATCCCTCAGTAATATGAGATACTGTCTATAACTTAAAAATGCTAGGGAAAAGTTTTAATAGACAATATTCTGAGAAAACAGTATTAGATGAAGAAATCTGAGGAGCTAGCAAAAGCGATTTGTCTCCAAACTATTTACCAATCTGTTATGTAAATAGAACATTTGTCAAATTGTTAAGAAAAAGCCAAAACCAAACAAACCACTTTCCAACTAGTACTGCTACTGGACTGAATGATAAATTCCCCAAGTTTAGGGAAGACAAGGAGGAGAATTTGTTGTGAAAAAGAGTTCAAAGCCTTGCCCATTGTTTTTATTTCGGTGTTGACATTCATCAAAACCCAAGGAAATAACCCAAGTATTGCTTTGGCAACCTGTAAAGTGTGGCACAAAAAGGCCAGCCTTGTTCTCCTCACTCAAACCAAAACCAATAAAGCTGCCATTGCACACCTTCGTCTCTGAAAATCTGAAGACATGGAGAGTTCACAGATCAAGCTGCTTCAGAGGCAGTTGAAGAAGGAAGTTACCTCCACATCATTGATCCTTATTGAAACTTTGCCAGAATAGATCCAGCTCTTGTGTTTTCACTTTGTGCAATGAGGCTGTTGTCTACAAGCAGCAAATCTTGAAGGTTAGAGCTGAAAGCCATGAAATTCTGCCCCCGGGAATCAATAGGCCAGCAGATTCCAAAGCTGTGCTGTAGGAGAGTTTAAAAAGTCAGTGTCCGACTTGAAACTCAACATGTATCTGTGCTGGGAACGGCCTTGTGAGGCAGCCTCCTGCAGTGAAGGGCACCACAGATTTGCCTGTGCTGCAGAAAGCAAGAGGCAGAGACACCAGCAACAAGGTCAAGAAAAGACAGGCATGAGCCAACAAAGTCTTTCCACTGACTTCAGTGGGGTTTGGATCAGGTCCTTTGCAAATATGTTCTAACTCAAAAGTCAGCAGCGGAAAATTTGGATGTTTAATAATCGTCTCTTTTTTATAACAAAATATTCTCAGCCTAAAAATTTCCAGGTGTACAGCGTTTTTCGTGTTGTTGTGTGGAGGAGACCAATAGTCTTTCGCTGTGAAATACACTTGCATTATAACTGGTTCCCCAGTACATTTATTTCTTCAGGTATATATTACCTTATTTATCCATTCCTATCAGCTTTCCATTTGTCTTTGTTTTTTTTCTAAACATTGGTACTGGATATAAAGAAGCCAAGAAAATTCAAGGCAAGGTCCAAAGCTAACCGGTTTTTTTCATTCTTTTTTAATGAAGACTGCAAACCAGCACTGATGATTCCAAAATGTATGTCTACAGTTCATAAGCACATCGACTTCCCTGACATTCTGTGATGGAGCCTTAGAAATCACACAATGCCTGTCACTATTTTTCAGATATTTAATAAATCTGGCTCAATGATTTTCTGACAATTCTCTACCAAAATTATTCAGGCAGTCTGAGACTCTCTTTAAAAAGAAAAAAAAAAAGGAAAGAAAGAAAAAAAGTCAAAACCACTGCTGTATGGATTCAATTTTGAGTCAATAAATTGTTGATTAATCTGGCTCATGGTGTGTATAAACTCAGGCTTAGCTCTATTGGTAATCATCTCCAGAGTGCCATACAGCTGCATGCTTTCATTTCACACCAAGGGAGCAAGGATTAAATCCCTAATGGAGAAGACATATAAACAGGTTTAGTCTCTGCAACAAGCACAGTCCCCATGGCAGCATATTTGTGTATACAGCATGTGAACGTGTGGAGAGGAAGGAGAGACTGGTTAAAAAAAAGGAAAAAAAAAGAAGGTGAAGGGTGACAACAGAAAGGAGAGGGAGAAACCCAAGTGGAGCGGGCAGTAAGTTTAGCAGGGTGCATTGCTGTTTGTTAGGCACCTACACCAGCCACATTCAGGTGGCATAGCATAAAATATCTCTCCTGCTCTGAGTGACAACATATGTAGGGTGACAGTCTGAGACACTGAGCTGTTGTGTGCAGGCTGCTGATAGCCATAAACTCCTAACAGCTCCATGAGCTCATTAGTATGCCGCCCTGACCATTAGGCCTTCTGTAAAATGTGGTTTTACCCAGACCCGTATTTTCCATCAGATAATCTTCACAAAGCTGTCCCAAGATCTCTAATATAGCAGTGTTAAATAGAATGTATTTGTAAGGCTTTCTTTTTTCTTAGAGAATTTTAATCCCATTTATTGGTAACTAGCTTTTAAAATGACATTTTTCCTTGCTGCATTTAGCTTAGTCCAAGGGGAAAAAAAGAAAAAAAAAAAAAGATGCCAGATGTCACAGGGCCAAGAAGCAGGTGGGCCGAAGCTTCTGTACCAATTCAAACTGGCACCGCATCAAACCTGGTGGGTATAACCTTTAATTCAGTGCTTCCCTGGCACCAGATCTAGTGCCATCTGCTTAGCTTTGCTAAGCTGTGCTTGTTTCTGTGCAGGGACGATGCCAACAATGCAAACTGTCTCCTACATGTGCAGGGAATCATCGGTGCAACTAGTTTTTCAAGACCCATATGGTGGCATCTGCAAATGTACACTGTCAGCATTGCTACTCATACCACCCTTCGTGTTTAAGAATGGAAGGAGAGAGCCCTGCTTTGCAATTCACATCAAGCTGAAAAGATATTCTCTCCCTCTGCACTCCTGCTTTTAAGGGCAGCCCTGGCACAAAGGGAACATGTACCTTTAAAAGAGGAAGCAGCATAGGAATCAGGCTTGGGAACTGGAGAAAATCAAGAAATAGTTGGCAAAAAACATGATGATTTTATAGAAACCCTCTTAAATCATTGCCTGAAAGCTTCCCCAGCGTCGTTAAAGCCAAAAAATCACTGTATCTTGACTCTTGGGGCTATTAAATGGGTTCAGTTCCAAGTCACCCCAAGACATGAACACTTCCACTTGTCAGGAATGGATGTCATCCTATCTATCACCTCTTCTCCACGAGGTGTTACGGTCAGAGGGACAGAGTAGGTAGAGGCTGGCTCCTGCACAGCTACTTTGATGCTTATTCCAGGCATTAAGAATGGCTACTCACACAGAGTGGGGAATGCAATGATAACCTTATGCACAAAGATGAGCAAACCAGAGCTATTAAAACTCATTTCAAGCTCTCCAGTTTAAGCTTCTCTTTATTTAGAGAGCAGCAATGCTTCCTTCCAGCTGCAAGGATGGGGTGGGGGGGTGTGGCCATGGCCAGCTGATGCCTCCTCCTGTCCTATCCTGTCCTGTTCACTCCTCTCCTCTCCTCTTCTCTCCTGATGTCACACACTATCCTCGAGAGCACAGGCTTTGCCAGCACTTCGCAGAGCCGACAGGTGTGTGTGTGGTTGGAGGGGAAGGGCAGAGAGGCACCATCCTTGCTCACACCTCTGAGCACTGGCTTGGCATTTTCCACTCCTTCATGATTTGGCTGCTCAGACATTGCCACTGGCTCTGATATGTTCCCACCTATCACTTATGTCAGTAAGCAAGTTCCTGACACACTGCTCTGCCAACCATCATCAAAACACCTCTGTGCGGTCAGGAAAAGTACGTGTTGACCACAAAGAGCAGCTCTCCTCACTGCAAAATGATTAATTGCTCTCACAAAAGGCCAGAAAAATTGGCACTGAGGGGTTTGAACAAAGCCCCTTCCTTTGGATTGCAGACGCTGTGGTGGAATGGTGAAATACAAATAGAAGACTTTTTTTTCAGTGGAATAATTTTCCACATTTGATTTCATGGAAATCTTCTATCTATCTAGCAGTCTTCAAAAAACCACATTTATATAGAGCATTGCTCTACCTGACAGTATGGCTTTAAAGAAAATCCTTCTTCCGTCGCTCCATGTTCCTCTGATTCCCAAACAGTTCTGTAACATTTTTATATAAGGAAAAGGTTAACCCAGCAGTTTGCAAATTATGAAGCCTGCTACCATCTTCCTTTGAAACCTCAAGCAAGTCTCTATTCCTACAACAACACGGGGTCCCCCCTCCTTCCCCCTAAGTGCCATTGCACTCCCACTGCATCAGCAGTATTTCCCACTCTGGGTCAAATTCTGCTTATAGGTCAAAGAGGAGGCAAAAATTATTCTTAATTTGCCTGAATGTTATGAACCTTCGCTAATTAATAGCTTGGTTTCAAGATATTTGGATTGAACACGTAAAAATCTATGCCAGTATTATTCTTTCTTTATTTTTAAATCTATCAGCTGAGTTGTCTTTCCTTTATTTAGTGCAAGATAACTGATCAGCACCAAACACAGCTGCAAGCCATGTCATTGGTTATGAATGAGGACTTCTTTGTTGCTGTTATGAACTTGCAGATAGCTTTAAACTGTGACCTTTAAATCACACTACTCCAAAACTGCCATTTTTTATTTTTACACTCCATATGTTCCTTTCCTTGACATTCTATCTCCTGAAAAAATTATAATTAAAGATTATAACTAATAGAAATTAAAATGTCCTTTATGGAAAGACCAGTCTCTCTTAGGCAGAAAGATACAAGTAGAAGAAAGATTCATTTATTACTTTGATACCTTGACAAAGAATTTATGCCACAGTAATCTGGCTCTGACTATAATTTCTTTCTCTTAAAAAGTTCACCATGATTGGTATACAACCTGCATGAAGTTTCTGAAGGTCTCATCATGCGTACTTCTACAAACAGAGAGAGAAAATTGCACTTGTTGCAAGTTTGGTATGGATGTTGCTAGTGCATTTCAGAAAACAGTTAATTGCCCAAACCCACTGCTTGCACTGTTAAGCAGCATTTTTGTTTTAACAAGGAAAGATTACTTGCAAATACTCCCTCTTGTGATCAAAGCTAGAAAACCAATGGAATCATTTGCCACTGGTTCAAATCTTTCTGATTGACGTTGTTCAAGTTTACAAATAGCCTGCATGCAGGATTTTTAAGCCCTTCCATTATTTGATCTTGTAAAAGTGATGGTTGCTTTTCAGAGACATTAAAAAAAGGCTCATTCATGTCTTGATGAGGCATTGCATATGCTGAACTTCTTATTTCATTTCACTGCTCATGTGAAGAGGCCATATTTAAAAGGACATATTTGTTTCTCCTTTCCCAGTTGACAACACAATATTTTAAGATTGCATTGGTTGGTGAGTCTTCAAGGAACTAAGGAGTGTTTAAAACAACATCAAAGTTCATTTTTTTCATCTTAGTGTCTTCATTGAGTTAGAAAAATGTGCTTTATTCTGACTTAAATACCTTCAATCTTGAATTTTACCCTTTGACCCAGAGTAGCCACTGGACATTATGAGGTTCACAATACCTGCCTTAGACTTTCCAGAAGAGGGATTAAAATGCGTACAAAGATCTAAAACACAAAACCAAAATACATAATGCATGTTTTAATGAGCTCTTAAGCTGCCTTTTCCTGCTTAGCCTGAAAGAAATGCAAGTGTTAGAAAATTCATTTTAATCCCGTGGAATGACATCTGAGTTCTCATTCAGAAAGTTTGAGTTTGCAAAAATCCAATTGTATCTCTTAACTAATTTTTATTTCTCACAAAAATATTAATTAGGCCCCTAATTGTGCCTTGTGCAGATTTAAGTCTTAAGTTTAGTTTCCTGGCATTTCACTGAGAGTTTGCCATTAGTGCATGCTCCTTGTTTACCTCATGGCTCACTAGAGGAGCTCCACCATTGGTTTTGTTCGATCAGTCACCATGGAAGAGGAATAACACTTCAAAAATGAAGTCTTAGGAATGGTTTGGTGAAGAGAGTTTTGTCTTGTTTAGATGACGAGAAAATGTTAGTTAAAGACAAAAATTTGCTAGGGAAATTAGAAATTAAATACCCAAACTTTGATCCATTTATGCAATTTCACCGAGGTCTAGTTGCCGTTTCCAGCTACCCAAGGCGAATTAAAAGGAATCATGGTCACTTATGCTTTTCTACATGGAGACCAAAGCTATGAATGCATCTGGATTTGCTTGTCTTTCTAAAAATTACCACATGAAATGTACACGCACTATTGCACAGTCAGTGGAGAATCTCTTCCCTGAGCCACAGCCAGCCATGTCTCTGGAGGGTCCCAGCCCTTTCCTTGCATTCCAGTGCAGAGGTTTACCTGCTTTTTATTCCTCTGGGTTTGCTCCGGAACGTTTTTCTGGATGATCTTACAAATACCACTGAAGTGCTTGAATCTATAAAAAGCTTTTCCATACTATTTTACTGCTACATATTCTACGCCATCTACTTCTGTATCTAAACCTGTAAAATAACACTCATGCCTTGGCCAGTTTTCTTCCAGAGTCCTCAAGGCTCAGCAACAGAGTGCCACATGCTGTAGAGCAAGAAATGATCAATAGAATGTGCCCCCAGTATTTTTGTTCATCTCACTTGTTTATGTCAAAACATTCATATCAAATTATTTATTTCCTTTCTGTAAGCAACAGCCTAACCTTGGTTTGTCTTAGCTTCTAAATGAAAAATCCACAAATTAACCAAGTAGAATAGCGCAGACGAGGCACAGCCTCTCAGCCCAAATTTTGCTAGAGCACCAGTCTAGCATTTCACAGGAAACAATGGTCAGAGTAAAACCCTTTAGTGCTTTTCACACTCCACTGAATACTGTTCTAGCACATTTTCTTCAGGGACGTTATAAAGCATATGCAAGAAACAGTCTCTGGGTTTTGGAAGTTCAGAGGACAGCAAGGCTGGCTCCCTGCAAGCAGGGCTGACCTTTCTAGAGTATTTATTCTGGCATTCCAGGGGCTGAACAATCTGAGAGACAGACATAGAGCATATATAAATAAATGAATCACACAGAGGAATATGAAAATTCCCATGCAGGATATGCTTTCTGCAACAAGTTAACCCTTTCTGCAGAGAATTTATGGAAAAAGATGTTGTGTTGATAGCTCCAGTCATCTGTGCTAACTCTGCCATAACTTCATCCATGTGGAGTGAACTATGTCTTCAGCAATGTCTGGAATGTTCCCACATCTGCTTAATTTGTTTCAGAAATGCCAGCAGTGTCACAAAAATGTTCCTCTACACAGGCTTGTACAGGGTCTCAAGCTCTAATAAATATTACTACTTATTAATCAGTGACATTATTTTTGTGTGTTTAAACCGATTAAACACAATGAACAACAACAGAGACAAGAAAAGTATAATCCCTACTGCCATTACATTCCCATTAAAACAGATGTTTTCTTTCCTTGTTTTATAGACTGGAAGAAGTAAATTAGTTGCAGAGTTTGACAACACATTTTTTACAGCAGCTTACAAACTATTTAAAATCACTAAGCAGGAGTATTAGCATTGCATTTGCTCCAGGGCTACCATGGTGGTGAAATAGGTTTAAAGCCACTTCCATAAAGCCTATGAATGATTCAAACCCACTTAGTATGTAAAATCACATACGCATGCCCTCTCTCAGATATTACATGCTATGCCTATCTGTGAGGAGGAATACCCACCAGCATCGAAAATATAGTCTTTATTTTTATTGAGAAGAATTCCAGCTCTGAATGGGATCACTTGCCAACCACTGTAGAAACATATAATCTCTGTTCACAAAGAATTTATACTAGGATTGTAAATCAAAAGGCAAAAGGAAGATTGAGTCAATGAACAAGAGTATGAGAAAACCAGGAGAGGCTGTAGCATCCTAGAACACTGAGATGCTTAACCACTCTAAAGATTTAGACAGCCAGGTATATATTGATCTTATCAGAGTGTGTGATTACCCTGTTATATCATTCCTGGTTGGCAAAACCAGTCCCTGCTTGTTCAGTTGATAATTATGCTCCATCTTGGTGTGCTTTCTGTCCCCACCCCAAAAGAATAATGGTTATCAAACCACCCTGGGAACAAACTATTAGTATTTATTTGCTGTAAGGAATGCCTCTCACAAACAAAATGGAATTTTTGAATTGGAGTTGCACTACCAAACTAGTATAGACAAACATTGAAAAACATAGGCTGAACGTATTTATACAGAAGGTTGTCCTGGTTCTGGCCAGGCCAGGGTTAATTTTTGCAGAGGGGCGTGGCTAGGACCTGGAGGTTATTCTGTACCACCTAACTTTCTGGGCATGGGGAAGGGCTCCCTTCTGTGTAGGGGTAGGGCTGTGGTGGCTCCCTGTGGGATAGTGGTAAGCATTTGCATGTGAATCCCTCACACTCTTAAACACCTTTTCTATTAATGTCATTGCTGTTACTGTTAGTTTTCTTATCTAATTGCTGTGTCCAGTAAATTGTTCTTATCTCAACCTGTGATCTTTACCTTTTGTGCCACCAATTCTCCTCTCCAGCCCGATGCAGGAGAAGGGGAGAAGTGAGGAAGGGGGGAGTGAGAAATTGGGGAGTGGTTTGTAGTGGTTTCAGTGGGAACACTAAATTGGAGAACACTATTCCTAAAGCACGACAAAGGTAGATTCCCATACTCTCAAATGCACGTGTTTAAAAGAAGAATACACAAAACCTTGCATTTAATTCTTGGCCTCACATGCAGCACATGTTGGGTTAGGTCATGCAGAAAACGTTGAAGGTGGAGGCACACGAGTAAATATCCAAAGGTCAGGTCAATCAGCAGAAGGAGTTTGCACAGAGGCAAACCACCAGTTTCAGGTATGCTTGAACAGGGAAAGATTTGGGCTGAGAAAACAGTGAAATACAGCTCTTTTGGAGATGGCTGAAGTATTGTGACAAATTAACACTTCGTTTTCCTGAAAGCTGTATCTCGTGACCTTTGGTGAAGGAAGTGAAAGGAAACTCCATCCTGCTACAACTTCAAACCTCTGTTGCGTGGCAGTAACACTTGCATGGTGTCAAGGACTACCTGGTCTATCAGCCTACACACCCCTAAGATGCCAATATGCTCTTAGGTCAAAAGATGGAATCAAAGATTAAAAACATTCAGTCTGCACCCATCCTGAAGCATGTGAGTTAACCCATGGCTGTGGAGACGGGGCAGACCAGAGAGCTCCACATTATGGAAGTGGAATCAATAATTCTTTGTTTTCTTAGATCAGAAGTTTGCTACAATGAACAAGCAATGCTTTTCTTAATGGCTTTTTTCTTTCTCTACTTTGCAACTTCAGCATAGTCTCAAAGAAAACAGAGACAAGGAAAAGTCTCTGTAGTGCATGTAACAGCTTGTTCAGTGCAAGGGGGAGAGACACTGTGGAATCATAAGAGGACAACAATGTCTCAGAGAAGTCTCCAGATGATGAGAAAACTCAAGTAGGTTAAGCCTGTTGGCAAACACACTCACTCCCTTTTATCCACGTCTGCAACTGAACTGCTTGACCCATAGGAGGAATGACATCAAAATACAGTCTTCTGGCCAAGCTACCTGCCTGGAGGTTGGCATTAACCCTCTGACAATATGGTTATGAGGGAGATGCAGGAGACAAAATATCTGTTCTTCACAACAGAAGATTCATATCAGAGACAGTACAACCATATGACTGAGCAGACGGAAAGTTTGGGACACAAGATACAAGATACACAAGATGAGCAAAACTTCAAAACCGTTTAAGACAATCTGAAGTCTGTGGAGCAGAAATTCAGGAGAGACATGCAGGAGAAGAATACCATCTTAAGAGGGAGAATTTAAAAGTGTATTTGAAGTTACAGCAAGAACACAAGGATAGGAAAGTACTGGCACAGCTAATGCAAACTGTTACATTGATATATATGTCTTGATCTATAATAACTCTGGATTTGAACTTTTTATACATTTAAAAGAAAGGCAAAGAATAAATAGCATGTAATTGGTTTGAATGAAAATATAATACTTAGGAAATGAGAATTGAAATCTGACTAAGAAACCCAATGGTCCCACAGAAGAATAAATGTAGATCACATACCTGCAATTTAAATTTCAATTCCCAAAGTGACTCTAGCAGTGCTGTCATGGGGTCTAAGAAACCTACAGTGCAGCTAGGTGCTCTACATGTACCTCTCCCACAGCAATGTAGAATTCTATGCAAAGAGAAGCTGAGAGAGTAAGAGAAAGTTGAAGTATGCTGTGGGTTTAGTTCTAAGAAAGGACCAAACCATCACCTGTAAACTATTTGGAAAACAAAAAACCAAACAAAAACCAAAATTAAAAAAAAAAGAAAACCAAAAACAAATCCCCACAACAATGATAATGACAAAACAGGAAAAGAAATTGAAAAGCAGTTAAGTGGTGCACTCTGAAATGTCTCCGCTGAATTATGATAAGTATGTATTAGCTGCAGTATGTTTATCTATGTCCACAAGAGAGGATTAGCTGCAAACATTCTTCTGAGATAAACCAGAACTATTTGGTGCTGGCACTGTTAAATTTTTGTGATATGCAGGTGTTTGAAGTATGTGTGCAGCTTCCTCATTGGTTTTGATCCAGGTATTTCCACTGAGAGCATTTTTACACACTAGATGTGACGAGGTACATAGAACAATGGCAAACACCGTGTGCATCTAGCAAAAATAGCTTTATTCACATTGAAGCTTAAAATAGTTTTGTGTGCTAAAGGCAAGGAATGTAAATACTCTCTTTGTCAGAAAAACTTGGGGTCATTGAATTTCACCCACTTCCAGTTGGCAGGCATCCCCACAGGCTGTGCAGTGCAGTGCTTCGCACAGATGGACAACAGCACAGCTGCCCCATTTCTGATAGGACAGAGGGCACGGTGTGAGCAGGGATTTAGGGGCCCTGGGAGGTGCAGTCTTGGGTAGGAGGGTGAGTGAAAACAGTCCTCCACCATGCCTGGTATCTTTACAATGCACCTGCACTGTACCAGAGCTCTTTACCCAGCCCACTGCAATTTCTGTCCTGCTCTAAATGGCTTCACACAAAGTCAAGATCTGCAGTTTGTCACCTCCCTCCTCTTCCTGTTCCCAAAGCCCTTCAGCTCAGCTATGCTCCAAGGGTCCAATTTTCCTAACCCTCTTGAGGTGACAGGCCTGGAAGATTTCTCCAGTGACTTTGAAAGTCACCTGCCTTCTTTCTGTTTGGTGTCTTTTCGGATGTCCTCTGCATCCTTATTGCCCTAAGTGTAGTAGCTGTCATTTAGCAGTAATTTAGGTGTTTATTTCAGAAGTGGTGCTTTATGTGACATCCAAAATCTAGGCACAATTTTGATTACACACTTCAATAGCCTTGATCCTAGTCTAGACACCTGAAAAGGAGATCAGTTTGACAAACCCCCTGAAATTTTACAACTGCACATTTTTAACTTCTCCAGTTTTCACTGAAAAGCAATGTGTTCCAGTTAGAGATTTTTCCAAAAATAAGTAATTTCTTACATCAGCAAACCTAATGCCTGCCATCACTTAAGTATTTCACTCTGCCAAAGGACTTCTTGTAAATTGTTCTTCTCCTGCAGTTCCTGCTGTTCCACAACTGCTTGGTCTACCCCACACGTACCTAAGGTGTCGAGGCAGCTCTCCACCTTCAGACCGATTGATGTGTAAGGCCACTATAGACTTTTACACTACATGTTTTAATCTTTTTTCTTCTGCCTGCTGAAAGCCACATTCTCAGCCCCTTTGCAATGTGATCTTCTGTCTACATGTAGTTTCCAGTGTTTCAGATGGTTAATTTTTTTTAAATCTTCACTTGTCAGTGTTCCAGTTTCTGAAACATTATTGTGTTCTATGGTGCAATGAGACCTTGAAGTGTCCAACTATTTATCTGCATGCACCCTTCTCCACTGCACCTGTCTTTCATCACAGGTGATTCCCATTGAAATTTTGAATTATCTGTGAGATCACATTGGTATTTCATGGCTAGCAACCATAAAATGTGTTTCATTCTTTTTTTCTTAAAATCTCACATTTAACTTCTCATTGAGCTGTGCAACTTTCAGATGAAGCCATCAAGGATTCTTTGGCATTAGCCTTGAGATGAAAGAAGTGTATTTCCAAACATTAAAGATTACAAGGTACTTATAGGTTCCAATGGAATATGGATCTACTCCTGTGTCACTTGAGTTAATGGGTTTTTTACTTCTGGCCATGGCTGGGACTCCATCAGGCTTTCATTAACTGTAATGCTAGAAGCATTAAAAATTCAGAACAATAATTTCCATTAAGTAATACACCTAAAGTGGACAAAGGTTTACCTACACTAATTACAGAGCAAGAATATATATATATATAAAATGACTTGAAGATAAAGTTTTGACACACTTAATCTGCTCATAATTAAAGGAACAGATTTATTAATGCTGCTAGAAATTGAAAATAGCTATGTTCTAATGGAACTTATGGACTTATATCTTCCTGACTTTTATTCTGAGTTCTTTAAACAACAACAAAAAATAATTTCAAATGCCCCACATAACAATACAGCATTAAAATATTCTGCTATGCATCTTAAAATGACAGAACAGAACAAAATTACCACAAAAATTAGTTGAACAAAACTAAAATATTTTAATCAGCCCAGAAATTTCTATGGTCTTAATTCTGCAAACTATTTCAGCCTGTCCTTTAGCCCTTCCACACTAAGCACAGCACTGTAGCATGCAGCTAACTATTGCCAAGAATGTCAGGAACAGAAATGGATATCAGGGTTGAGATCCAACATACCAGAACAACAAAAAATGATCAGCAGATAGGCACTCTGCTCAAGACTTTGGAACTACCAACCTGAACCATTCTCTCATCTTCTTTTCCTCTTAAGTCTCTAGGTCATCTTACCCACTTGACAGGTCTTACCAGCTGCTGAAACCGAGAGCTACTTAGTATAAAGTGATTTTTAGATCTCTAATCAATTTAAAAAATTACAACTTTTAAAAATAAAACTTTTTCATTTATTTTTATTCCTATACTTAACATGAGGATTCAAGTTCCACGCAATTTCAACAACTGAACAACTTTTCATTCCCATTTGTACCTTCCTGTATGGTCTGGTCTGCTCAGAACTATTGCCTTTGATCAGTTTTGTCATATTTTCAAATAGACCTTCCACTTCCTGTTTTTTTATTCCCCTGCTGGACAAGAACATGTTCCTTCCCAGTTCTTTTTCCTGTGAGGCAAACACACCAACACACACTTCTAATCTCTTCTCATGAAAGCAATCCATCGTTCCTCCCAACAACCATTATTTCAGTTTGAATTTAGCTGTCTGAATAGGGGTGACCAGAACTGCAAAAACCTCTCTGTATGCTCATAATATATCTTTAGGATGAGACATGAGGCTCAGTTGATTTGTCTAAGGGCAGAGCCTGCCACCTTCTCAGAAGCATCTCTTGGATTTCTCAGACACATCCTGAAACCAGTGAGGGTATCTTGCTCCCTCTCCTCTGCCGTTTCCTGCCACTGAGCTTATCAGAGAATTCTTCCTAGTTGCCCCTCTAAGTGACTGCCCTTGTACATTTTGCTATTGAATTACAGCTCTTTTCTGCAATTCCAGTCCTCTAGGTAACACAGATCTTCCTGCATTATGCTTCGATCTCCTCCATATTGACAAAACCTCCAATTTTGTCTCATTACCACACTGCCACTTTTTATGCCTTTGTCATTACTAAAGCTATTAAGGAAAGGTATGAGGAGAGGAAATAGTTACCAGAGGGAAAACCTGAACACATAATTTACTGTGCAGTAACTACCCACATGCATCACGCTACCTGTAGTGAAACAGAGTATCTGTCTCCTATTTATCACAGCATACTGAGGGGCAAGTGTCTTGAGAGAAATAGGGACTGTGCTTAAGCTGTAAACTCCCACTCTTGCCCGTGATGGTCATGACAATTGATTAGGTATCTTTAATCAGTCCCTAATGATCCTTCAAGAATTCACAGTACCTCCTTCCAGTCTGATGATCCCCTTTAAGCGAGAGCTGTTGCATCATTATGTTGTCCTCATTCAGCTCTTCACATATTTTCTAAATTCCCTGCTAATGCCCATTCTTCCTATTGCAATTAGTAAATTGCAGTGGAGCACTATATGAGATGCCCTACTGAAGTCCAAGCAAATTTGACCTACCTTACTTCCTAGATAAGTCAGCCAGGGAAAACTGACGAACCTGTAATTGCCCACATCACAATTTTTCCTTTCTTAATATGGGTTTATACTTCCTACACTCCATTCATGCTCTCCACCTTTTAATTTATAAAAATAAAAGCTATCAAACTCTTATTGTTTCATGTGCCATTGAAAATTAAGTTTGTGTTTACTCCTGCTGCATGATGAAACTAAACGTTCCAGATTCTGATTTTATCTCAACTGTGGAGATTTCAGATTCTCTTCTTTTCCCTTGGGTACCATGATTATTATTGAATCTTGAACCTTGAAATATTAGTTATTATTGAACAATTATTCAATAATTAGTTATTATTGAATCATTATTCATCATTGTCCTTGACAAAAATAGAAAAATACCCAAACATTTTGGTTTTGATCCATATCTAAATCACAACCTCACCCCAGCAAAGAAGAATGGCTTTCTTTTTTGTCCTTTTGTTAGCTTTACTACCAATAGCTTTCTGCTATTTCATAGACTCATAGAATACCATCATCTGGTCCAAACTTTCTTTGCAAAAGCACGGTCTAGACAACAGGGCCCAGCATGCTGTCCAGCTGAATATCAAAAGTGTCCAGTGTTGGGGAGCCCACCATTTCCTTAGGGAGATTATTCTGGTGGCTGATTGTTCTTATTGTGAAATATTTCCCACTTGTGTCCATCCAGAATCTCTGCACAAGTAGAATCACAGTCTCATAGAATTGTTTGGGTTGGAAGGGACCTTAAAGAGCACCTAGTACCACCCCCTCCATGGGCACGGGCACCTTCTACTACACCAGGTTGCTCAGAGCCCCATCCAGCCTGGTCTTGAACACTTCCAGAGATGGGGCATCTGCAGCTTCTCTGGGCAATTTCTTCCAGTGTCTCACCACCCTCACAGTAAAGAATTTCTTCCTAATACCTAAGTTAAACCTTCTCTCTTTCATTCCCCCTTGTCTTCTCATGACATGACCTTGAAAAAAGTCCTTTTACAGGTTTCTTATAGACCCCTTCAGGTACCGGAAGGCTGCAATTAGTTGTCCCCAGAGCCTTCTCTTTTCCAGGTTGAACAAACCCAGCTCTCTCAGCCTGTCTTAAGCATTTTTTTTCAATGTATTTGTACTTGATGTATTTTCTACACTTTTCTCCTTCAGATTTTTAGAGGGATTTTGCAGTTTTGACTTTAACATATCTCAGGGCTCATCCATATTCAAGACACTGAATTTTTAAATCTAGCACACTCTGCTAATTGGGTTCTTAATGTCTTAAACAGTAAATAAACTTTACTTAAGCACCTATTTTTATTTAGATTTCATTCAATTCAAAAAGAAATCATTGCTGTTTGGGAAAGAATATTATTGTCTGAGACTATAGTTTTTGTAATGCTCTCTTTACTCACACCAACTCATAAATTCTTGGTGGTCCAGCGATTTTGTGGCAATAGGGCAGGCACCACATCCAGAAAGAGCTGCACCAGGTAAACCTCTCATGTTAGGCCTGGTCCTTCAGCTGTGGCTGAAGTCTCCTTTAACAGCACACCCCTTCGGTTCCTGGCAACACTCCTTCTGTTCAGAAAGCTGTTTGTCCATTCTGAATCTAAGTGTGCTGATTACCACTATTACTGCCACGTGGAAAATAACATGTTTATTAGCCTTCTCAAAAACCAATTTCTTCCAAATGTGTTATTTTGTGTGCTGTATTCTTTCTGAACAGGTTATTACATTGTGAGCATTTAAAGTCTTGCACTACCTTTATTTTTTTTTTATTTTTCAATTTTCTTTGAGCAATTTTCCATCCACTCCTATGGATTGCCACATTCCAAGCTCAGGTTCTCCTTGACCAGGGTTCACATAAAAATTTTCAGGTTTTCAGGTTTTCAGGTGAGTAAGAAGTGTTCTCTGGCAGCCAGGACTGCCAGCCTGGGGTGCATCAGGCACAGCATCGCCAGCCGGGCAAGGGAGGGGATTGTCCCGCTCTGCTCTGCACTGGGGCAGCCTCATCTCGAGTGCTGCGGGCAGTTTTGGTGACCACAACATAAAAAAGACATTAAACTATTAGAGAGTGTCCAAAGGAAGGCAGTGAAGATGGCAAAGGGCCCTGAGGGGAAGCTGCATGAGGAGCAGCTGAGGTCACTTGGCTTGTTCAGCCTGGAGAAGAGGAGGCTGAGGGAAGACCTCATCGCAGTCCTCAACATCCTCACAGGGGGAAGTGTAGAGACAGGCACTGATCTCTTCACTCTCATGACCAGTGACAGGACCTGAGGGAATGGCCTGAATTTGTATCAGGGGAGGTTTTAGGATGGATATTAGAAAAAGGTTCTTCACCCCAGAGGCTGGTTGGTCACTGGAACAGGCTCTCCAGGGAAGTAACAAAAAAGCCTAACAGATTTCAAGAAGCATTTGGACAACACCCTCAGGAACTTGATGTGATTCTTGGGGTGTCCTGTGCAGAGTCAACGAGTTGTAGTTGATAATCCTTATGGGTCCCTTTCAACTCAGGATATTCTGTGATTCTAGGTTTCCCTTATCTCTGGATTGTCTGCTTTCACAATCTGTATCAGGAAAATATATTTCTCAATTTATGGCCAAATACTTATTTCTCATAAAAGGCATACATTCTCCCAGTCAAACAGACAATACACTACATCCCCCAGCTACTTAATCTGCTTAAATGCTCCTTTTCTTCTTAGTGTCCATTCTTTTACAACCTGGTATTTCTTTATCTATGAGTTCAAGAGACCTATGTGCACATGAGAAGAGCTTTTATTTTTGAATTATAGAAATGTCAGGGAGCTGTTGGGATTTTTTTTCCTAGCTGGGGTTGATCCACCGGCAAAATGGTTTTCTCATGTAGCCATTCATCAAAGTATTTGCTGAATGACTTCTGGTTTTGAATAAATGACTGCAACCCAATTTATTGTAAAACGTCTCCACTTTGATACTCAGTTCCAGTCTGAAAAACAAATTCCTGTGATCCGAAGCTCTTTCTCCAAAGCCAGAATTGGTTTTCCTCAGATGAATTAGTTATTTGTCATTAGTATTGCCAGCAAACTAAATACATTAAAACAGCAGCTGAACATAAAAAAGAAACAAAGTTTTAGTTACAAAATTAAAAATACTGAAAATATTTACAAAAGCATTTTCTCA
This sequence comes from Edolisoma coerulescens, assembly GCA_013397115.1. Classification (NCBI taxonomy): domain Eukaryota; kingdom Metazoa; phylum Chordata; class Aves; order Passeriformes; family Campephagidae; genus Edolisoma; species Edolisoma coerulescens. Next base: position 695,821 of record VWZW01001197.1, read on the forward strand.
GATCTGTTTTTGTATTTATCTCTTTTGATCCAGCCAACATCCAGAACACACTGACACTCAGAAACAGCAATAAGAAAAAAAAAATCAGTAGCTAAAAATCCCAAGCATCTAGTCAGTTCAGTAGGAATGGTATTTTGAAGAAAGAGGCTGGAGTTAGAAACTATATTCTGTTTATTTTCTCTAAATGAATTGGACACATTTATAATAAAATAATGCAATTTTTTATCTGTGAAATTAATTTAGGTAAATTAATTATAAAACAATTATCTGAGGTTTTTATGTCATGCAGGAAGTGTCATTTATATGCCAGTTGTATGCAAAAAGAGAAAAGGTTGCCCTCTTAATTTATTTTAATGCATGCAACAATGAAACATGATTTAATTGAAACAAAAGACAAGAGGATGAAAAGAATTTTTTTCTTTTTTTTTTCCCCAGAAAAATCCAAAGCATTTGCATTCAAGGCCTTGAAGCATTTCCACATTATAAATTATATATTTATATGTAAATGGACTTCTGGCTTCTGTTCAGAATATTTGGCAAATTGAATGCTAGATTCTGCTGTCTTTATCTCCATTGAGTTGTGAACTATTCCCTGAATATTCCTATAGATTTCTAAAGCTTTGCATAACTTAAGCTTACACCATATGTAAGCTACATGTGAAGGGTTTTATGACAAAATGTGTGCATCTGTGAGCTTTCTACTCCCCATTTGAAAAATAGTGTCTCATACCTGCAAAGCTGATGCAGTTGATTGAACCTTGGGATCAAAACAAAAGTTTTTGACTCCTCTTCTAATCTTAGAAAAATTTTCTCCATTGGCATCTCCTCCCTTCTATGTTGGCATGAATTCATGATAGCTTAAAATCAGTGGTTTTGAGGAAGAAATGGTAAAGGAGAATAAAAGAAAAATCCTGAGGTACTTAGAATAGTCCAGGGATTGACAAGGAATACCCTAACCACTAAGCAAGATCATGATCCCTCATACAAAGGGGACACAGATGCAGGAGGGAAGGAAACTAATTCAGAGCAGCCAACAAGGTCTTTGTTTTGCTCAGAAATCCCAGACTGAATCCAAGAAATCTTCTCTGAAGAAATCCGTTCATATCTTCACAACTTCAAGGTCAATTCATTGTTTCCTGGCAAAGTTATTTTGTCAGTGCAGTTCCTGAGCAGTTCCTAATTATGAGCTTTATTTCACAACCATCCATAATGATTGTACTGCTGGAAGGACAACAGGTTTAAATTACTCAATTCTGACTGCACAAGATGTCTCCTGAAGTTAAAGGTGACTCACTAATAAGAGCTATAACTTCAATATCAAGGAAGTGTAGGAAGACATATAGCAGAATACACTTTACCACACTGCTTAAGAAAGGCAAAGTAATGTATTACTGAATCTTTTATTGAGAAAAAAGACAAGACAAGACAAGACAAGACAAGACAAGACAAGACAAGAAAAGAAAAGAAAAGAAAAGAAAAGAAAAGAAAAGAAAAGAAAAGAAAAGAAAAGAAAAGAAAAGAAAAGAGAAAAGAAGACTGAGAAAATGACAATAATGTGGGAATATGAACAATAATGAAACTGATCGACATTTTGAAGAACTTACCTTTCCTAACTATTTCTTACCACAAATAATTAATAAAATATTTCTCTTGTTGATAATTGATGTATATTTCCTTTACACTTCTTTTCATAAAAATTTGTGGTTGTTTGAAAAAAAACCTCAGACCAAAGAGAAAAAGAAGGATTTTTCCTTTGTTTAGAAAACTGGGGATCTCCACCTAGAGATTTCCAGTTTCAAAGGAAAAGCATTCTAGGTCACTGTTTGAGCACAAACTCTCTACCCCGAGGCATTTTTGAAGAAAACAATTCAGTGGTTTTCTCTTTGGAAAACATTTTAAGCACTGCCATCAGAGACCTCATGCTCCCATTTATTTGTCTGGGCTGGCTTCTCTATCACTACATTTGTCTCCACCACACTACTGATAAAAAAGCAAGAATATATTGTAGGACAGCATAGAAATACCCAAGTAAGATTAACTCTGGAGTAAATTAAACTTTACAGCATATTATCATGTACAGGATAGAGTCCCACAGTCTTTGTGGAGCCTGGGCCCCCTCAGTTCCTGCCACCTCTGCAGAGCATTGTGAGAATCTGTGTGAGCACCAAGTCCATAAGAGCAAGAACAGAGACAGAGGTACCAAGACATCACTTCCAGCTACCAAGTTCTGATATATGACAAAAGTTGAAATTTTCCACTTTAAAGAAAAGAGATCTCCAGCAAAATCATTATTTCACAATTTGTTGATATAGATACAAAAATCTGACACTAAATGATAGAGTTGATACTGCAACAATGACACAAGAAACAGGAAAAATGTTAGTTTGGTGTCACAGAAAACTATTAAAAACAATACAAATCTGATAGCAAGTCTGTTGGTTTCCATATGTACATTTCAGAACATTACTTTATAAAAAGCTGTGTTCCAAAAAGCGACAAAACAAGCATTCTTGGTTGGAGTCCCATAATATAATTTTATAGCAGAATTTAGGGCAGTAGCTCTGCTGTCAAATGTTCCAAGGGAAAGGTAGAAGCTCCGACCAATGACTTAAGATGAAAAATTAATTCTGATTTTAAACTAACACTTTATATTTTGGAACAGGTATTTGCATAAAAAATGGGGTTTGTCTCATTTGAACAAAAAGCCTTTGCCTTGTAATACAGAACAGGGGGTGGGCTGTGTCATCAAGCTCAGACACAGTAAATCTGGAGTCATATTTTAGTACTGGGCTACCCATGAGCTCAGAGACACAGCTGATCTCCTTCAATCTGGAGTCCCTCCTGGAGTGTTAGTAAATAACTAACTGTTCCGCTCAGGCAGGTGCTGTTACAAGGCAGATTATAATTACATCTACGCTGTGGTTGCAAAAAGAAAAACACAGTGCCTTGAAACCTTAAAATTAGAATGACTTCAGGTTCAACCAACTCTCTTTAAAATGTGGACTACAGCAAAACTAGAAAGCCCAATAAAGAAAGTATCACAGCCACCTAGTATAATTAAAGCGAGTGATCCAAAAGATTTACTGGTTAACTGGTATAATTCCCCCTGGATGGGAATACATCTGATCTGTAGCCAGCACTGCTACAAACACAGTTCCTCTCTCTGGAGTCCAAAATAAATACCTCTGTGTCATATTGGGGGGCTACAATCTCCTGCAGGGCAGTAGGTCACTGCCCTCTTCAGTGTGACACTAAACAGAAAAGGTGAAATACTGTCAATGAGAGTTTTGCTTTTGACTTCAGCTAAGCCAGGACTTCATTCCAAGTGTTTCACCCACTCTTAAATTTTAGTAACACTTATCTTATCTATCCTAAGAAATTTAATGGCAAAACAACATCTGACATGCATGTAAATCTAGAAGCTTGGAATCTGGGGTGAAGGAAGACAAGCTCTCAAAAATTGATTCCACATTCACTGAGATATGCTCAGCCTGCTGTGGGAATCTCCAACAAGTCAGTGCTTGATCCTACCTCTCCCCAACGTCAAGTGCAACATCTCTTCAAATTTCCACAGGAGAATGTGGTAACAGGCACACAAAAATGAGTGAACTCTGCCTTTTTGTGCTATCCCTCGTAAATCACCTTTGTTTGCATAAGACCCAAGGCAAAGTCTCTTGAAATCAGTATAAGCCTTTTTCTTTTGGATCATGTCCATTATCTGTGTTTCTCCTGCTTCTTTCTCTTTTGGCTGAAATGTCACATCTCACTTAAGCACTACAAGGGTGGCCAACAGAAGAGATGGAGCCAGCTACAGGAGTGTCATGAGAATACATGAATGAGATATGTATATTCATAGAAAGATTAATTTTCAAACAGAATAGCAGAGCAAAGACACATCAGTTGCTCTTGCACACTGATAATTTACACATTTTACACATTATTACTTTGCTGTTCTACAGCAAAAATGTAGTTACTATAGCAACTGGTTTGTCATATGACCAGGATTCTATTTTTAATATCACTCAAAGATACATATTAACATGCATAATATACGGACTGCTTATGGGGGCTGAAAACATATATATTAACATTTTCAGTCTTAAAAGGGACAATCCATGCTAACTTCTTTTACTGTCTGCATTTTTTTATTAGGTTATCCATCTAAAGACTCACAAAGAGTGATGGAGTAAAACTGTCATTACGGCTCCTAGTGAACTCATGCAGTTTTCTCCTTTGTGGTACAGGAGACCAGAGGTATCTCTGAGGTTCAGAGTTCCTGAGAGAGTTCCAGGGCACTGCCAAGGTCCAGACAGGTGTTTCCAAGAGCTTTGGCTCCTGTCTATCTTTATCATCTGCTATCGCCCTCTTTTTCTCCCATTTTGTACCATGCTTCTGAGCAAGCTTATTTTTTTGGATGACTTATGTTGAATGAATCAAGAAGACATCTTAAAGCACCAATTTCTTTTCTCAGTCTAACACATAAATTGTTTCTGTAAAGACTTCGTCCATCTGCAACAGACACAAAGAAATCATTTCCCAGTATCAGAGATCTCCTGGAGTCCCATCTACAAGACGGCTGACATGACACCTTTCTCATTGCTGTTAAACAGAATTTATCAAATCATGGATTTTTCAGTCCAGTGGTCAAATTGAGTGTAGAAGGGGATGTTTAGGGAAAAAGTAGAAAAGGGGTGGGAGTGGGTTGTACAGTTTTTCTTCTTGTCTCATTTGACTTTTAACACTCACAAATTTTTCATGGTGTGGGTGTGGGGAGGACTCTTACTGAATTTGAAACTCCCATTCTGGGACCAGTATACCCATACAATCATTTACTGCAGCAGCCAGGGAATATACTCGCAGCAGAGCTTCTCAGGTTGCACCACTTTACAGTTTGTTTTGGAGGCCAATGCAAAGCATTCCTATTGCTCTATTGAGCCTTAAACTACTTAAGATTGTAACTGGTTAGGGAGGGGGAGGGCTCCCAATTCAAATTATTTCAACCTTTTTACTCCCTGTGGAGACTTAACATGCTGTCAAGCCCCTCTGACTTCAGCTGAAGGCAAACTTAGATGGTTTCTACTCCAATATATAGTTTTAACCTTACAGATCCCTTAACACAGAACTCCATCTATACCATGCCCTATAGCCTTCAGCAAAGTTGTCCACGTTGCAATTCTGAACTCTCAAAGGTAACCTTGAAGTATAACTCAGGTTCTTTCATGCTATGGGAGGCTTATAGGAATCAGTCTGCATGTCACTGACTTATGGGTAGCAGAGAGAGGCGACAGATGCAGAGCTGCCAGAAGTCAGGAAGGAGGACTTGTGGTATTGCTCCTGCACGTCTGAGCCCAGAGAATCAGGTCAGTTCTCAACATCCTGCAGGAAAAAAGTGCATCTGTCTCTCAGCATGTTCATGTCATCCATGGAGCCTTCAGTTTGTGGTTGATGCTGCGACTGACGTTCGCTGGCTGTGCGACTGTCACCGCTGGTTGTGCGGTGCGGCTAAAATTATTCTCACATTGACCCAAACTTGAGTACCAAAGGAAAGTGTCTCTCTCCTGGAGTTGCACTCCTGCAGCAAGTCCACCACAAGGCATGTGACTTCTAGGATGCCCACCAGTATTTTTCACATGAAAAGACATGCAAACAGCCTGTGCAAAAAGCCCAAATGAAATTATCCCCTTGCCTGACTAAAAAAAAAAAGGTCCAAAAGCCAGCATCCCAAAGGGTTTGGAAGCACAAGGAGTGTTGCAGTTAAAAAAGGTTTATCCTATTCAATGGCTAAATGGTTTGGACAAGTGAAAAAGACCTTGCATTAGATGGGTGCTCTGATACCTTGGCATGAGGAATTTGTACGCAATTATTCGTGCAGGAGGAGAGAATCATGAAGAATGCCTTATATGAATCCCAGTAAATAAATCAAACTGCTATCGCATAAAGCTCCATTTCCATTACTTTGCTATTATCATGGTATACAACAGAAAGCTTCATTATCTATTTACATCAACACTCTCACAGGCCACAATGCTTTTTTGCTTTCTGTTGCCATTATGTTGTATTATGTGTGGCAATGCCATAGCAACCCAAGATAACACAAGTAGAGAAGGGCAACTGTGTAATATTTTCTGGCTTTTGTTTTGAATGAGACAGAACACAGCTACCCACTCTATGCAAGCTATACACAAATACCAAAGATTTAGCACAATAAGGAGCAATTAGCAAACCAACACTACTTACTGCAAGCCAGCATTTGTCTCCCTTGCGCTCTGAAGGTTTAAAATCACTGAAGGGCACCGCTACAGCATCTCAAAGGACTGAGCAACACGCATAGCAGTGCAGTTCATAGGTTTGGTGTATGTCACCATCCACTGATCCACGTTTGATGTAGCTGAGTATACATATGAGACACTTGGGCATCCATGTTGTATCTATCACATCTGTACTGGGTCAGGTCTTGAATTAATAGGCTAAAGAATGAGAATACCTTAGGATATGTTTATTTGACAACCACCACAGCAGTGCTATTTGTAACTGAATTTGTTGAGAATAACTAATCAATATGTGCAGGCAGAGCAAAATGACATTTTTAGTTACCTGAGACAATGAGTTCAGAGTGCCTTCTCTGAAACATGCACTGATTACCATGCCATGACCTTGTGTGAATAATGTATTTAGGCAATCAGGCACAGGAAAGTATAGAGAGTATGATCAGACAAAGTACCAAACTTTCCTCCTGCTGTGTTTAGCTTGTGCCCTGAAATCTCTCTGATACCCTAGGGATGACATAATCTGCCAGAGATCAGCTTATCAATATATTGGGACGTTCACCACAGATTGTCCATTGCTAGTGGTTTGGTTTTGTGCCTTCTACCTAAAAATGACATACAAGCCAGTTCACACAAGCAGTATACACTCTGTAGTGGGTCACTTTGCATTGACTTGACTGCTTTTTTTCCTTCACTATTAGAGGGTTTTTTCCTGTGCTGAACTAACTTAGTTACATTGGATGGGGAACAGATGACAACCATTTTGCAAACTCTGACCTATAGATGTTATGCACAGGAACTAGACATCTAAAAATATTTAAATATGCTTTTATAAGCTCCAATAAACATGGTCTTACCTGCCAATGAACAGAGTTAAAACTAATATAACATTAGAGTTTGTATTAAGCATTGTTAAGGCTGACTTACGTAGCTACAGACCCGATGTTCAGATGTTTGGGTGGAAGCAAGAAGCATACTTGGGCAAACAGGTAACGACTGAAACAGCTTCATAACCCAAAATACAGAAGTATGCAAATGCCCTCAGGAACCTAACTTACATGGATGCCAAAGCTTTACTGACCTCTCTGTGTAGGAATGAATGAGGAGGAAAGAGAAAGAAATGTTCTTGGAGGCAGAGGAGGCAGATTTGGTTAGTACCAGAATTAGGATGGCAGTGAGCCTCAGTGGAAAAGCCCATCTGGAGCAAGGGGTGCTGTCTTGGACAGGCTTAAAAACACAGTTAAGAGAAGACAAAGTAAAGCCCCTAAACAATCTGGAGTAATTTGGTCTTCCTGTGTCCGTGGAACAGGATATTGATATTTTCTTGCAAGCAGTAGTACATGTACATACCTGACTAATATGACTTTTTTTCCTTAACTGGTGGGATCTGTACAATGTTCAAACTATTGGATAGTTTCTTGGGTTAAGAATGGAAATACATTTTATAATTATAGTTGAGTCACAAGATTATTTCGCAACCATTAAAAAAGTGCTCATTTTCATAGGGCAGATGAAGCCAGAGTTAATTAGCACTAGTCACTGGAGAGAGCAGTAACTCACCTATTTTTTTTTTTTTTTCGCTTTTGCTAAATGGATTGCAATTACTCCCCCAGTAATACTGTGATAACAAAGTTGAATACATAGAAAAAGTATTAACAGCATCAACAATGCATCATGGGAGAGTAGTAACGAAAGGACCAATTGAGTAATGCTTTTTTGTTCAGATCTGGAAAAAAAAAATTTCTCCCAATAAAGACATGCACTTTCAACGTGGTTTTCATGGTTTTCTTTCAACCCCGAATGACTGCAAAGATTCAAAACAAGAAATCTTAAATAAGCGTTAAATAGTTTTATAATTACATACATCTGCATTATTTTATACAGTTGTTTACAACTGAGAAGGCAACATTAGAACAACCAAAGGTCTTTTCTGTGTATAAGCAAGCAGGGCCATAGGTTCAGGAAACTGAATAAAACCTATTTATTGTCCCTGCAGGTTTGAGGTTTGGGGATTTTTTCATGTTGTTTTCCTTTTTAATTCTGGTATGTCATCTTAATACAGTTTGCTAGCAGAGGTCAAAAATGTCCTAGCTCCATCCCATCAATTCTTAATAATACTGTTAAAGAATCAGATATCAAACATTGCTTATGAGATCCCAATAGTCATGGGAATGGCTAAATCATTCCACAGCAATACAGTATGGACACCACAAGTATAAGGCTGTACAAAATCCAGGGGTTTCATTATTGTCCTTAGAAATGTCCTTAGTGAGTAATGCCACCACTGTCCTCCAGATCAAGTTGGAAAATGAAAATACTCTTGCAGTTCACTCATCATGAAATTTTAATATGTCATTAAAAGATAGGTTGCTCTATTTAGCTCAAGCTGCAGAACAAGTCTCTTAAAGACCCTGCTGTAGGTAAAAGCTGAAGTCTACAGATTAGATTTAGATTTGTAACTATTTTGCAATATGTAGCATTTTGTTTTCCAAAGGACTATGTTAGAGAGACATGCTGAAAAAACCAGAGATGCTGCCAGCAATTAGACAGTTGGGTGACCTAGAAATCTTCTGCGTTACACTTGTGTTTCCTTGCCAGTTCTTCATGTTCTCTCCTGAAAGACTGTTTTGTGTTTGTTTACACAGCTCTTGTAAGCAGAATGAGTAAACCTTTTTTTCCCTGTGTTTGCCAGGCTTCACTGATACAGTATTGGCTTCTCCATTTACAGGCTTTGGATGGGCATTTCAGAATATTTGGTTTGACCAGAAATCAATTTTCATGTCACCTAAAAGAAAACATCTTTTTAGAGCTGAAAGTATTTGGAACTATCAGTCAGGTAAAATTGACGATGAAGTTTACATGTGGTTTAGAAAAAGAGATCTAGATGTAAACCTTAGTTAATCTGAGTCAGGATCAGTAGGGCACCTGCTAAAAGGAAATTCCCTGTGGAAAAAAACCCAACTTTCCCAAAAATATCCCAAATTTCCCATCTCCCTCCTTCCTTCTACCACTAATTTTTCACTGTAGGTGTTATGTCTGTTCTGCTGAGATATTTATAATCTTCCCACTCAAAGCCCTCCTTTGGGGCTCTCAGGCTGAGCAAGGCATCAAGGCAATGGGAGCTCTCAAAGGAGAGGCAATTTTATTTGCTGCCTGAAATATTTTGGCAGAGACTCATTAAGCATGCATGGGAAGAGCTTAGGCTCTGAGATCTCTGCCTGAGATGTTTGTGATAACTTCTGCTCAAACTATCCAAGTATGTGGTCCTCACTGAAGGCAACAGTTCAAAATTCAACAATTTATCTTGCTTCTTGGAATAGCAAAGAATAAAACTGTACATTTTTGACATATGGAGCACCTTTTCACTTGCCATTGTCTGAAATGAAAAGAAAACAAAAAGGAAATTATTATGGGGGTTTATTTCTAATTTTCAGAATAACTATTTTCCTTTTGGTAGTATCTAATCACAGTGTGTTCAGAGTAAGGGGAGAAAGTTTCAGAAACTTACAGATTCCAAACAAATATTTTAAAAATACATTTATTTGTCTCTCAATCAATAGATATTAAAGCAAACTGTGAAAAGAAATAGTTACCAAAAGTAGAGATATAAATAGAGCAGAGAAAATATAAATTTAAACAATTATAAAAAGCAGAAGCCGTATAGCCAATTTCACTGCAAGATCCTCAAAATATATTAAAGACTAAAAAGCTTAAGATTTCAGTTGCAGTATGTTCTGACACTGAATATTCAGAAACTTTAAAATAAAGATTCTACTATTTAGAAAAATATACACAATAAAAAGTAATGCAATGCTGCTACAGAAATGTTAACACTTTCATTACCAGAGCTTGTAATTTAACATATTCTGCTAAAGAGTAAGCTTTTATAGCCACCTGGAGCAATCACCAGAATTGCCAGAAGAATCAGAACAGGTTTTTTGACATTAGATTTTGCATTTCTTAACACTTCTCATAGATACTGTCCACTATTTAACATTTTTAGACATTTTCAGCTCCTGCTCTAAAATGCTCTGAACTTCATTCTCTGCTCTGAAAATGTATGCAAGTTTGAGAACAAATGAAAATAAGCTCTTTCACATTTTTGAAGTGGAATCAATTTTATTTTGTAACAGATTAAAATTAAATACTCTAAAGATATTCCTTACTTAGCCACAAACAACCTACGTGACTATATTCAAGCCACTGAGTCTATTTTTCTGTGTTCCTATAGATAGCAAAAGTTACTTCTATACTTGCCAACTGCAATGCTCTGTGCATATACTTAGCTATCATCTCACAGTTCTTCTGAAATCTATGAAAACCTGGAAAGACACTGAATGCATAAATGCTAACTATCTGCTATCCATCTCCTTTTGCATCCATTTTCAAAATGCACGTAATCCATATCCAAAAAACTTTATGTTGGAAACAGGACGTGCTCTGGGCAATAATTTTAGAGGAACTTGTAAGTGGACCATAAATTTTATGGCATATAAGAAGCAGAAGTCTGCAAATACCAGGCAGACACTTGCTCAGTTTAAGACCAAAATGATCTTTTAATTTCCAAATGTAATCTTTCACATTGCTGTGCGTACCTCCAGGAGACATGAGTGCAACTCCTGCACCCAGCAGAACTGAGGTTTCCCTCGCATTGCAGTCAGTCATCCATCCACCATCCATCCATCCATCCATCCACCCACCCACCATCCATCCGTCCATCCATCCATCCATCCGCTATCCATCCATCCATCCATCCATCCATCCATCCATCCATCCATCCATCCATCCATCTATCCATCCATCCATCCACCTGTCCATCCTTCCACCCCTACCAGCAGGGCCCAACCTGTGCAAGCTACCTTCTTCCACACAAGGGATGTGCTCTGCTTCGAAGCAGTTCATCACCTGGATAAATAATGCTGCTGTTTGTTTTGACAGCTAAAAAAACTGTCACCGTATCACTGACATGCCACTGAAGATGTCAGAAGCCAGGCCATTTCACTGTGCTGAAGTGCTTTTCCTTTTATTGCCAGGCCTATAACAAAATTATTGAAATGATTCAACAATAGTCAAGCTGCAGCTATAGATACTTGTTGAAAGTAAATAATAAAAGCATTTTATCAGAATTGCTGTCATTTTCCTGTTGAGGGATACATCTGTTTCATAAGTACATTTTTATGTGTGCCTGCCTTATGTGAACCTGCTCTAATTTAGTTACACTGATAGGTACAGTTGTAGCTTTCTTTCTAACAATATTAACAGATGAATAGGGCAGTCATTTTCAGACAGCAATTTGCCATGGCTACAGTCAAAGTGGATTGGATTGAGATTGCAACGTAGTAAGAACTAGGATTTTATTATTATTGTTGCTTTTTTATTATTATTGTTGCTTTGCTGTTAGGTTGGCTTTTTTCTTTTTTTATTTTTTTTTCATTTTTTATTTTTTGCTTTTTTTCTTTTTAAGCAGGCTACTTATTTTGCATGCATTGATTTGAGACAAAAATTCATTGCAAGGAAAACTAAATGTGGGTCAAAAACCTTCTTCTGAGAAACCTAGTGGTAAAGTGCAGCCTACAGATAGGAAAAGGTACGGACAACAGCACCTTTCTGCGTCCTGAATACTGTCCAGAAATGCAAATCCTGATCACTCAATGCAGCTGTCTGACAGACATGCAAACAGTAAGGGGCATTCTTAGAAGATGACAGCTAAGGAGAACTGCAAAGCAAGTGGATGCAACATTGCACTTCTGAGGAGAGGAATCTGTACCTGTGCTTGGAGATGCAGGGAAAACACCTGCAGTTTTGAAAAGCAACTGCTTTTGTACTCAGATCCAAACCTCAAAGCTATACACTAGATAAGTCTAGATGCTGTTGTTCAAAATAGCAAAACCCCACAAACCCTGCCCAGGCACCTAAAGGCAACTAACCTCCTACCCAGAAGCACTTGTCCACCTTTGCTGCCAAGAATCAACTTGACCACCTTCAACCAGTTTTAACTGACAACCAATGGTCTGAAGCATGCCCAGAAGTCAGTGACTTTACAGAGGAAAGACACCTGAACCAATATCCCCCACCTAAAGAACTGGGGTTCAAGATCATAGGTTCCCCCTTCTGCTTGACTTCCTGGCTAACTAGCCAAAACACTGCCAAGTGTCCTGGGCACTAACAGCCTGGGGCTGCCAGGATCTCTTACCTCCACTTTCCAGATCCTTTAAACACTGAACTTGTGGTCCTGCAAACAAAAAGATAACTCTGTCTGATCCCATTTGAGTGCTATAGGTTTTCAGACCTCTCCCTTCCAGGGGCATAAGTAGGGAAATGCCTTATTCTTCGAACACTCACAAGGAAAGCCCCATGGAAGTTTTCTCCCAGTGCTTTCCTCACTGTGAGCTTGCCAGGGAAGAAGACATTTCACCCAAGTCTTCACCAACACACATTATTCCATCATGCAGTGCTGCATCAGAGAGCAGCATCCATGTTGCATCTATTTCCAATGGTTGATAAGTCAAGGCAATGAGTGATAATGAGCACTTCCAGGAGATCGTCTGCATCTCCTCTTCAGTGAAGGAGTGGTTACAGTGACACTCCCACCCCACCACCCCATCCCTCCTATGTGATAAGAGGCACAAGGAGAAAGATGGGCATAAAGAAAACGATTTTATTGTTAAACAAATAATGACTTCTTCCTGGGTTCAGATGCTCTAAAGGCTAAATTTATTGAAAATTAAAATGAGCCAATAAACAGTAAGATAAAACAAACACTGAATGAACAGCTTTTCAGCATACAAATTTCCACTGCTATGAGTTTACAGATGTCAGTGTTTAACTGACATTACTTCTCTCTAATTTTCTAGATGTCTATTCTTAGCTGGCAAAATCCATGTAGTGGGGAATTCTGTTGAAGCCCTCTTTCCTTTAATTTGCAAGGAATGAAGAACAAGAGCCCAGTCAGCCTCCAGAGACAGTGGATTCTGAACAATATTGCAACTTGGCAATAATGAAATCCTTTCATCCTCTTTAATGTTTGCACCTGACAGTTAAATTCAGAAACTCTCAATTACTGGAACCCAGAAATATCAAAGTGTGCTTCAATATTGATTGCCACCACCACTCCAAGAATATCTATTGGAAGAAACATGGGCACAGGCTTCCCATGTCCTCCTCTACTGCCAAGAGATATGGGGCAGTAAAATCTTACAGTATGAAGGAAATTGCATCATTGCAAAGCCAGCTTGGACTGTGTCAGAAGTGTTAAAAACAACTTTTATTTTTCAATACCCTTCATTTTGCTTAGTAAAATACTGCTTTCCCTCACATTTATCTCCATCCTCTTCTCCTTTTAAATAATTTCAGAAGGAGAAGGTTAAGCAATCAACCCTGAGGGAACACCTAAATCAAAGGTTACCTTCAGGAGTATTTTCCTTAAAATTATTTCTATAAAAATATGCAATGGAAACAAGTTATCTATTCCACAACAGAGAGGAAGGGAGAGCTGCAGCTGCATGAGCTCAGAGACCTGGCATGATGCAGGCTCCAGAGGAAACCCCCCCACAAACCCCACTCCAGAGTACTGAGGAAGAAATGAGCTCCTCCCTGCTCCTGGGAGTCCTGCCTCTGCTTGACTTCACAGGAGCTGGCAGGAGCACTGGTGGGAGCTTCCATAGAGCCAGAATTTCTCCCCAGGATATGAGATTCAGCACAGTGCTGTTAAACACATCCTGAAAATCTGCCACGTTTCTTGAAAAAAAGAATTGGAGGTGGTTTCCCCTTCTCCTCTGCAGAGAGGGAAGCTCCTCGCACTGTTTGTATTACATCCAAATATCTTCTTCAAACAAAATATTTCCCTTGTGAAGCAGCTCAGCCAAAAACCTGGAGGAAACCTTGGTACAACTTTTCCTCTGAGATGACAGTCCTTACTGGGAAAAATAAGAGCATAATTCTGTGACTGGGAAAGACATTGACATCAGCATTGTGGGGTGTCAGATTAAGAAAGGGAAAATATAGTTGAAATTCTATTGTTTCTAATATAGAATCTGATCTCTTTGCTTGTTGGCCTTTTTTAAAGGACTGAAGACACTCAAATTTTTTATGTATACACATGTGTAGATAAATAGTTGATTTATACAAATATATTATGTATGTTAGGCATTAAAAGCCTGACTAATTGTGGAAGTTTGTTTATTTTACCCAGAAAAATTAGATAAAGATCCTTGAGGGAAGGGCATTTTTCTTCTCAGTCATACAAAGATCAGCACAAGGAATCCTGGATAATACCAGAGGTTCCTGGACAGCACAGTTGCCTAAAAGGTAGATTACCTTTCTTGTCCCATTGCACTATTTGCTATCAATTGCGTTGGTAAGACATGCCCATCTTTTTCTTCCTAGTTACTTCTCAAAGCTTGGCTGCTCTTGCATTTAAAAAGAAAATTTCAGTAAACCAATAAAGATAATTTGCAGGGTTTTTAGAAACCAAACTTAATTGGGCTTTCTGCTTACAGTTGTTGTACAGACAGCTGCTTGTTGTCCTTTTCTAACTAAAGTGATCACACTAAAAAGAAGACAAATTCTGAAGCTTTCTACCCCTCTCCTAAGTCATCTGGCCTGTGAGCTGCGGAAGCAGCAAAGCCTCTTGTCCTAAACATTACTTCCCAGCAATCCACACTTACATTCACATCCACCACAGATCTTCCCACAATACCTTCAGTTCCTCCTCCAAGTCCTCCCACTTACCGGGTCTCATACCCTTCAGATGGACAAATCAGCAGAAGCTTGTGTGGTGGCTTTTCGTGGAACAGGCATCCAGCAGTGTCTTGAGGAAAACACATCTGTTCCTTCACTGGTCCAGCGACACAGCACACAGCTGCTGGGCTCATGCTGCAGACACACTCTCAGTTGAGGTATTAATTTTGGTTATCCTCTTCTATCCACTTAGTAAATTTTCATTGATTTGGCACATTCCTATCTTTGAAGTCAGTTTTGGTAGACAGTGGTAAATGGGCTCAAACAGGTAGGGGAGATGAGAGGACTAAGATTCTGTGATTGCTTATATCTTTTCACACAAAGCTAAAAATGCCTACTCTCAAAAAATGTCTTTTAAACTATATTTTATCCACTAAACATTCCATGCAAGTGGTTAATGTGCCACAAGGAACAGAAAATCTGGAAAAAGATGTTTTCAGACTACTTTTCTTGGGCCCAGCGTCTATTTTTTCATTTCCACATTAAACAAAAAAGCCAGTCATATGTAGGTTAATAAAGTGAACACAAGGGAGATGTACCTCCAAATTGGAGCCAGACGGTGAATAACAGAGCAGGAATGTACTTAAACCTCAGTACCAGCTCGTGACAAGGTCTGCTCTCTGTCTTAGTCCTTGGATTTTGGAAAAAAGCTGCAGGAGCTAAGAGAAAAACTTTCAACCTGACAAATGCTCCTTGGCTGGAAAAGGCTCCTGTTTTAATTCAGCACAGATGTGACTTCTAATGAAAGCATTATGGCTTTGCAGCTGCATGGATGATACAAACCTTTTTAAAGGAATAAATGACTCAAAATGCTTTCTTTTCTCTGCACCATTATGCTTGACCTTTGCTGGGGTACAATCCTAAAACCAGCTACAATGCTGTTTATGCTTACCTGTCTCTTATCCAGTCTAATCTTGGGAGAAATGGGGCAGCCTGACTCCTGCTAGACGAGAAGAGAGAACAGCCCATACCTCCCATGTGGGACTTAACACTTTGCAGGATTAGGTGCGTGGTGAGGATAGACACCAATGGCAAACAAAAAGGAAAACATCTAAATGCACCAGACAGGGAACTGCAAAGAAATACTGGGTCACATTAGCACAGAGTCACCAGATAACTGAAAATTAGGTCAATGTGAGGAACACTGGGAGCTTTTTCTACAGCAGTCATTCTCCAGAAATTAAGCTGGATCTAAGGGCTGGCTATTTGGCTCACATTCAGACACCTGCTTCACACAGGCACAGGGGTAAATTGTAAACCTAATTTCTTCCCTTTGTTTCATGTCTTAATTCTGCTGGGCAAGAGACAAGACAGACACCTATGTAATAAACTTTTTCTATTCAGTCAGGTAGCATCTTTATCTCACCTAGCTTCTATCTGGTTAGAGTCCAGTAGTTTCCTTCCATGCAGCAGCATCTCTGGGGGTAATTAACCACATGTACCTTACAACAGGATAAATCAGCTCCTAGAGAGAGGCTGTCTCTTTCCACATATAGAAGCTCAGACCAGACAGCTTTCAGATAGCCATTAAGGTGCAGCAAATCCCACCCTTATTATATACAACCCCAGTGAGTAATTAAAAAAATAATACTGAAGATCAAGCATATCTTTTCCATCTCACAGAACAAGCACCATTGCTCTGAA
Organism: Edolisoma coerulescens; assembly: GCA_013397115.1. Classification (NCBI taxonomy): domain Eukaryota; kingdom Metazoa; phylum Chordata; class Aves; order Passeriformes; family Campephagidae; genus Edolisoma; species Edolisoma coerulescens. The sequence continues at coordinate 712,470 of VWZW01001197.1, forward strand.
CATACAACCTAAAGTTAATTTTAGGTAAAACTTTTCAGTCCATCTTCTTTCCTGCTAATGTTTCTGTATATTTATTTCAGATTTGTTCCCCTACAAGGAAAAAGAAAACAACCCCCTGTGGTCAACATTTTCTTTCACCCAAAATGCCCTACATTGACACTGCACTAGTCTGGCCCTGATTCAGCAGAGCACTTATCCATTTATTTAAAGACTGCTGAATCAAGGCCAGAGGTACCATCCTGTGCTCAGCAGTGAACTAATAAGCCAAATATTGTGGAGTCAAGTTCAACATGCCAACAAATTCACATTTATCAACTTGGATTCCTGGAAGTCTCCACATTTCTGCAAAAAAATTGGACCTTCACTGATTATACTCTTTGTACTGGAGGTGCAATATGTTGCATCTTCTTATCTACTCAATGAAGTTTTAAAAAATATTTACCAATGTTCATGTAAATCATTGGTACAACAGCCTCCAATAATTGACCCACAAAATGTGTACAATATGCAGAGCATATGGAAATAAAGAAAGCATTGTAAGAGACCAGTTCATTTCCAAGGGTAGCTAGAAAAGGAAATAAGGAAACTCTGGACAGCTGATGAGAGAGCCTAAACAATTCTGTTTAAAGGGAGAAAGTTTAAAGTTATTATTCTTTAGCAAATCATCCTGAATGAATGTCATCATTCTTGATTCAAATGTGGTTTTTTGACACTTTAATTATAAAGAAACCATTCCTGAACCATACAATATGAACAGAGATGCCATAAGTTTAAGTAAAATGCTATTACCAGCTCATTTTGTAAAATTCACAGCCTCATTCAAATTAAACAGCATTTCTCTGCAATAGATGAAATCAATATTACAAAAATGAAATTGTATGCATGGGTTCAGGAATATTTTAATTATTTTATGCTTTATATACATATGTATGCATGTGTGTGTGTGTTTGTGCGCGCGCGCGTATGTGTTTGTCAAGAATGGCATGCTGGCAACTTGCAGTTTAATGAGTATTTTTTTTCCCCATAGTAAGATACCCTCTTATGTTCTTGGAAATGAGAAACATTCACTACAGCAATATAATGAAACAATGTTCATTAAAACAGGATATGTAGGTAACACAGTTCTATTACCACATTACACCATCCACTTAAATAAAATAAAGACTCTATGCAGTCACCTAATTTTTTTGCTTGTATTCTCCTGCCCCCCATTTATTATTGAGCTATCACATTTATAACACATTTAGACAAGTTTGCTCCAGAATAAAGCACAACCAATCTGCACAGTACAATGTTTACTTCTCACCCCTTGTCCTTTTTTTCTTCCCTTCCCTTTTGCAGTCACAAATCATATTCACAAGCTCTGACTGATTACTTGTCACTTTCCTCCCCATTTTAAATTTAACAAAAAACCAAACTTGAGCTCAATTTGTTTTTCTTTAATAAATACATGCTTCTGAATAATGCAGGGTGAGCAGTTACTTCAGGTATTACATAATACTCTAGCTCAATTGATAACATTCTCAGCCTGTAAATCAGTTTCTAAATTTGCATGACAAGCACAGTTCGTATGACACTTAAGCTAATGACTTGCTTTACGAATTTATGGACTCTTCTCTTCCTATAATGCTAGAAAAACAGGAAGCTTTGGTGCTAAAGTATTTTGATTCCAGAACGTTACAAACTCTGTTTCACATTTACGGGATCTGTGTCCCTCTGCCATGCAGTAAATATTCAGGCAGTAAAAGGGCACTGCAGAGGGTACAAAACATAAAAGGAGACAGGCTGTAAGAAGCCCTTTTCAACACTAGCCAGACGTGAATTGGAGCCCTTTGCTCTACTATACATACAGAAAAGAAAACAAAAACAAAAAAAAAGCAAAAACCTTAAAAAATTCCTTCCTTAGGGAACAGAGCGGCCATTTGTAGAAGTTCTTTTCTTATAAGGTGTCCTCAACTCAGTTTTGGCTGAGGGAGAGAAGCAAGATGATAGTTGCAAACAGAAGCAAAAGCACAGCAACAAAACCCAAGCGTCCCACATTACTTCACTACTCTATTTTCACATTCAGGGTAGACAAACATGCAAATTAAAAAAAAATTGTCTGGTTACACTGTAGGTAGAGCTGCTGGTATTTTTATCCCACTGGCATTAAGGCAGCTTAGGCTTTCACTGAGTTACTCAGTTCCTTACTGTACCTCCTTTGTCCAGCTCTATTAAAATACAGCACATGCAAAGTGTATTAATTCAAATTGCACAGTTGTATATACACAGACTGACCTGATTTATAAGAACAGTCTTCAGTAAGTACTTAACACCTTGAATCTCCAGCTCAGCTGCACTCAAATTACTTATATTGGACTCAATTCTCACCTCAGCTTGCTCAAATACAAAACTCCCTGTGGTTTGGGGGGCTGGTGGCTAATCAAATGCCAACCAATTAATAAAAAATAAGAGGTAAGATACCAGCTACACTGAAAACCACCAGCCAGCACAACAGGAAACAAGGCTGAGTGGAATTATAATTTCAGAATGCTATTAATTATTTGCAACTGAAGAAGGAAAACCAGTCTTGTGGTTAAGAACCTGCAATAGGACTTGGGACCAGACAAGTGACTTGCTGCTTGGTTATGTTGAAGTTTCCCTGAATAACTTTGTGCTGGCCAATTTCTCTTCCATGCCATTTTCCTATATATGACATGATGATACCTACATGTGTTTGTCTTCCTGCCTCTCTGTCCTCTTTCCTCACCTTCATCCACAGAAACACTGGCACAGGACGTACTCTCTCCTAAATGCCTGTTCCATTTTTTTTTCCTTTTCATGAGAAAATACCCCATGGGGCTAAGGTTAAAGGAATCTGAAATGCAAAATTTTACAGTAATATTGTTCTTTAAAAAAAATCTGTTAGAATTGCTAGAAAAAAAAGGCTGAGGACTCAGTGCAATTATATCTATCTGCTATTCATAAAACACAAATTTTATGCATATTAAGATATTACTTACATATTTCAACACTATTCAACCTTACCATATCACAAGCCCTAAGCTTGACTCTGTAGAAATACTATTTTTTCAGTAATATTGAACTGCACAAAACCTTCTGCAAAATAAATAGAATCAGCTATGAATTAAACATTATTCAATCTTAAATAAGTCTGCATATATAATTTTACAAAAAAATCAATATTTTCTGTTTTCCTATTAAACAATATAGTCAGCATTTTTCTCTAAGCAGGACTGTCTTTTGGTGAGGTTCTAGGGCTTATATTATGCAAAACATCAAAGTACAGGGCCCACTTCATGAATATATATACCTTTTCTTCCAGCAACCTCAGCAATTATAAAACTTGCCCAATTTTTTTTTTCTCTGCACTGAATTACATTAATTGAATGGACGATATGCACACTTGTTAGACCACAAGGGGCTGAGTGACCTGATAAAAGCCTTTTTTACCCTTATCAGTAGGCCATACCAACTGGCCTACTGAAAGACTTAGTTATCTTCACACAAATATAATCAATGAAGTTTAATATTATGTAAGACAAAAATGCAGAAATGCTGGAGTACACAGGAAGAAAAAAAGCTTTAAAAATAGTTTTCCTTTACTTTAGCAGCATGTACAGCATGCCATATCCCAACATTGAATACATTAATATATGTATGCATTAATAGATCAATACCCAGAACACACTTGCTCATAATGCATTACAGATGGTTCTCTGCTAATTATTTACATACTGCTATATGGAGGCTGTGCTGCTTACTGCTTTGATGATACTTCGAGTCACTGTTTTGATGACTCTGAATAACTTTGAAGACTTCAAGGTGATGCTGTGTTCCACTTACAAGTCTTCTCTTGTTCTTATATATGTGCTTAGCATGCAAATTGGAAGATTTCTATTTACAGGCCAGACACTAAGTGAAAAACAATCTGCATCAGATAATCTAAGGAATATAGTAACCTATGCTTCTTATTCATTGCTTATATACTTGATCAGTCAACAATTCAAAATCCAAAAATTATTTCTCTGCTTGCAATGTTTGAGTTGCTTTCTTAAGTCTTTGTGAATAACTATGTTCAATATCTATTCCAAGTTTTTCAGGAATGAATCTCACACACTGATCTACCCTATTATACTGGAATGACTTAAAAAAATGGTTGAGGTATCATCCTCCATAAATTAGTTTTCTTCATCCAAAATCTTATTTTTTATAACAAAAGATACTTTGGGAGAGAAAATTATATTATTTAACGTAATTGAAAAGAGCAACGCTATATTAATCAGTAATAATATGATTAACTGATACATCATTCCAGGCATGTACATTTTTAAATATACAATTTCCATTGTTTAGATAGAACTATGAAGTTAATTTAGATTTACATACACTTTTCTGATCTTCCTGAAGGAAGAATTATATGAATTAGAAGAGCAAAACACTTCAGAAGTGGTCTTGTAGGAGTGGAAGAGAAGTCTTTTTTTAGTTTAAAGGTGGAAGAAGGCTTCTGCAAAAACTTCCAAATTACTTTGTTCCTCTGAGTCACTTTAATCCCTTGGAGAGCATATCTTTTGGAGTGACCTTCTTGAACCTTTGTGACCAATGCAATAAAACACCAAAAGACCTAGAGATTAGAAAACAGAGTCTTGAAACTAAAAAGAGTGTTCCTCAGGGCTATAAGTTACACCAACAGAGTGAGAAAGAATCCCAGTGGGAAGGGAAGATCCTGTATCCCTACCATTAATTATCTGCTTCGTAATCTACTCCCATTATAATTGTAATACTTTCCAAATGCAGCTCTCCTTTCTCATGCCTGCAGCAATGCTCATTGTTCCCTGTCTGACAAAACCAGTCTTTGTTTGCGAATCACGAGCTATGTAAACTGCATAACAGTCTTTAAGAAAAGAATCAGATCTTTGTTGTGTTTACACTACACATTTCTCTTCAGTGTTTTATACAACTGCTTCGCCCATAGAACCCCACGGATGTTCCAACAGTGTAACTTAAGAAATACTGATCTACATGTCTAAATGCTGCTTTATTCCTTGCACAGCTTTACACACCCCATTTGTCTTCATTGTTTGCTTGCTCTTCTCTATCATGCTTGTTCTTTCCTGTTATTTAAAAATAAAGAAAATCAATTTTATATTGGGATACAACTGAGGACACCAAAACCTTCCTCAGAATAATCCTTGAGAATAATTTAGACCACAGACAAATACAGTTCATACGTTTAAGAAGAGGAATGCATTTAATCCTACAGATCACACAACTTGCCTCCACCGTGTCCTCGGAGCACTGTCCACTCACACAGCACGAGCTGCAGACCTCAGTCCTGCACAAGGCTGCCAAAGGCACCACAGCCTGAGCCCCCCATGCTGTGCTCTCCCTGAAGCCGGACACTGGCACCAAGTGCTTGGGTTTCTATTTGTAGAAGACCACCCCGGTCTTGCCAGGGTTGCTCTGGCTCTGTTATTGCACACTCACTGATAACAGAGTGTTTCTCCCAGACATGGTCCTGGGCCTTGAAAAATACAGGAAAGAAAGTTTTCAGAGATAGTAATACGACATGAAATGCACACCTGCAATTTCACAACAATGTCGAATTATTTTTATGCCAATATTCTATATGGCCATATATAGTGTAGGCAAATTTTAGAGGCTTTCCTAATTTTTTGCTCATGTTTTTTCCTTTTCCAAAGAGTACAAAATTACTGGAACACTCAGACTCCCTCGGCTGGCAATGCTATTTTTGCTAAAGCCGAACTCCTGATTATATCAAGTATAATTCAGCAATGGCTCAGCTGTTAATGAAATATAAGGAAGAACATTAAAAAAAGAACAAGGCCTATGGTTTATGAAAAGATTTGTGGGAATTGGGGAACAATTACCATTCACTAAGACACTTGCTTTGCCAGCTGCATACATATATTCCACCTCCATGAACACCCCTAATCCACAAATCTGAAACAGTCTTTCAGGAAAGGCGAGTGTTTTGAGGGGTTCATTGTTGCAAAGGCAAGCAAGATAATCAAGAGCTGATCATTTATAATTGTATCTTTTAGTAACAGATATGCTGGCTTTAATCTGGAAATTTTCTAAATTATATTTTTGTTATTCAATATCCTTTTTGCTTCTTTGCTTTGAATTTTTTTTTCAAAAAAATAACTTGGGACATATTTTATCTTTAAAGTTTGCTTTTTAATTTTCTAATACTTTTAAAACACAAAAGAGAGGTGGCAATAAAGTAATCATTTTACATTAAGCATCAGGAGAGGAGTAATGAAGTGGAATCACAGTGTTCAAGTCCTTCATTTACAAAACACTCTTTCATCCCAAACACCTGCATCTTTCCCCAGGCTAAGGGAGCATTTTGACTTAGAATGTTAGAAGGTCTAGCGCATTATCGCTTCAGATCACCTACAGCCAACTGATTCTGGGTGCCAATTAATGTTATTACCACCTAATCAAATGCTACTTAATGCAAACTGTGGGCTATACCCTTGGCTTTGTGTACAGCCTGAGATTCACAGTTGAAGAGAAGAAATCATTTGCAAAAGGCAGTTTACAAAAACTGAAAATATTACAGTAGTTTCTAAGCCAAGACAGAGAATTAAAAAGAATTATATGTATTTCAATAAGGAGGTTTTATTATAATTACTTTCAAGGTATTATATGCAAAGGTCATATTGTCAAGAGTATCACAGGTTTAGAGATTTCAAAAGTATAAAGCTAAGTGGGACTCACTCCCTGTTCTGTAGGAATATTCCCAAAATTGGAGTGGGGGAAGGGGGGACTAGATAATCTCCAGAGATACCTTCCAACCTCGGCTGTTGTATGATTTTCTAATAAGTAGCCTTCCAGGGGGTGGGCATGCAACTATGATATACAACCAGCTATGGTACACAGCCTTGTGCCTTCTCACAGCCATGTGAATGGCTGCTCACATACCAAATCCAAGGTATCTTCCTCTCTATCTTCCTGGGAAAACACCTGAATCAGCAGCTTGTGGTCTAAGGTGGCATTTTCTGAATTTCTCCTACCTTCTCTGTAGGTGTTGCTACAGTATTAATGGTAAATGAACAGACACAGCAAGCTTGGGCTTCCTGTGCTCAGTAGAAAGCCCTGACAGAAAGGATTAGCTGCAGCTTCGCTACACTCATGGTATCGTATGAAACACCAAAATATGCACTGCAATGTGTTTTGGAACTCAGGAAATTTAGTATTTCTTTCCTGGATGATGCCAGAACCACTGAACCTCCTTGTTTTTTCATCCCAGGAACTGCCAACAGCTCGCCTCCAGATCCCATAAGGTCTTCAGACACTTGCAGCTGTCTCCTGGGAGTTTGCTGGTAGAGTGTCATATCCCTGGAAATGAACAAAGAGGAAGCTAAACCTAAGACAATCTTCCCTTGCAATTATTCTCCAATTCCTGACACTCTGAGTAAAGAAAACAGCAGCACCAGCTCTCCTCACAAGCATAAGCAGTGGTCAGCATGAGCTTTTCCACCAGATCAAAGCTCACTGAACAGAACATGCACAAACCTCCTCCTATAAATTCTGATGGGCCAAAACCTGCAGCAGTCATATGGTAAAAAGAGATAATAAAACTTTCACTTTCCCAGTCCAAATTCATACAAAAGTTCTGACAAAACTTTCTGACAGCCTTAATGCCTTTGTCCTGTTCTCTGTCCTGACGAGGAATGACATAACCAGCATAAAAACACAAAGTCTAAACCCTAGTGCATGGTTTGGCTAATTTATCAGAAATGTTCACGTATTCATTTTTGATCCAGATCAAATGTGGACTTAGCAGACCACATACTGTACTGTGCAGCCACCACCTTCCTGAAAAGGGGAGTAAGTGCTTCTCACATTCCCAGCAAAGACCAGCCTATCAACATGCTTTCAGGATTTTATGGGTCAAAGCAAACAGTACACTTCACTTCTGGTTCAATTGCAGAAAATCTTGCACATGGAAGTACCTGATTGCAGATTGAAATTTTCCAATATCTTCCTGGGATGCCATTAAATTTGCATGGGAGCTGAGCTTCAGTAGCTGGGCCTGTATGATGTGTTGGGTTAGTTGCAATCCATTCACAGAATATGTGATCACTATCTGATACATTATTTGAAACCCTGCCAAAACATACTTGAGAAATAAGTTATCTCACAAATTATTTCTGAAGAATTTCTTTTCTATTATAATTGAAAGCCCACTTTATATACACTAGGCATATTATTTCCTTAATTATTTTCAAACAGTTCCTGAATGGTTTATGCATTCATCCCCAAACACACCAGCCCGTTATTCCCCACTGGAATATAACATATGCTGAATAATAATTATTTGAATATCTAAACGACAAATACTCTTTTCCAATGTCTGTTTGCTGACCAAACTTTTCATTATCAGTTAGGCACGGCTAGGGAAGGTGCCTATCATGGGCAGAGAAGAGCAGCGACATCCCGGCAGATCCGCTCTGTACACTGTGTGCCATGTGATGGCTTGAGCATGGGCACACTTTGGACAATCCATCTGCCTCTGTAGCTGATTTACATTGACATCACTGCTGAGGGTTCTCCAGCTGGAAGGGCAAAGTCCACCAGTACACCACACTGGGTCCCCAGGCCTTGCAGAATCCATTCTTCAAGTTGTGTTTGATTCAAGTTCATCCTGCCCAGACCTTAACTGCTGACACCCTCTTGGTCCATGCGATCTTCTTTGCTTGCCTTTCAGAGCGACCTTGAGAAATTTCTTTCAGAGCTGGTCACAACTGAATTTTAATGCCTACTGCTTTTATTCCTCTCTTTAGAACTATTTTCTAGTGAAATATAGACACAACCATATGCATTTAAACAAAATCATCATTATTCTCTTTTGACCAAGTGCCAAAAAACTTTAAAATTAATGACATTTAATCCCTTAATAACACTTTTCTGCAAACTTGAATATGGCAAAGAAACTCTTTGAGTTTTCTGGTTTAACTATTTGGATTTTATTACTGTATCACACATGACAACTATCCTAACAAAGCAGAAAAATGGTATTTTATTATATAACATCTTTGATTATTAACAAATCAAATTCTTTTTGGTAAAGCTTTATGCATCTATCAGAAATCCCAAGATATGCTTGAAATTGCATAGAAATATGGAAATAATAATTTTAACAAAGAGAAAGGCAATAAAAGTCTTCTTCTGTGTGGGGTTTATGTGTGTTCCAAACTCATACCTAATTCTTAATCTCACTGCACGAGGTCAGTGCCTTGATTCTAATTTTCAAAGAAGATAACAGGTAAAGTCATTGCCATATTAATAGCTGCTTTCAACTCAGAAACCACCAAGGTAGCTGCAATTCCCTGTGCTAAAGTTTACTGTAAATGGTAGCAACCATAATGAAGGCTTTTGAAATTTGGAAGTAGAATGTTTGAAGCGGCGGAAGCTGTGAAATTAAGTCCAAGAAACAGGACAGAAAAATGCAAAGTGCAACTATTTTGGAACGTGACTCCATATTCAAGGTCCTTTTGACTTGAACCTGCTTTTGCTGCAATGCCTCCCAATAATTTAAGAGGTTTAAGTGTAAAATATTTGTACCAGAAAAACATTGACAGTCAAACTGAGAAAAATGTGAAAGAGCAAAAAAGGGGTTTTATCTGGCCAATTTTTGAACAAGCAAAAAGTTAGTAATGCAAACTGCAGAGTAGAGTTTAAAGCTTTCTGAAGTTTTGGCTTTTGGGTGTGGGGGCTTTTATTTTTGTTTTGTTTGTTTGTTACTGAGTTTCTTTTAAGGCTCTAGTTCTAGCCTATTAAGGAAGTGTGGTCTTGCTGTAATTACAAATGAAATTTTAACTCTCACTTTGAAGAAAGAGCACAGCCAGTTCTTTTTGAAGTGATATAAAAGACAAGTCCATGTAAAAAAAAAGGAGTCATATTTTGATGTAAGAAAAATGTTGGCTTCAGAGTTTCTTCTGAGAATGCTCAAAAGCAAACAAAAGTTGCTTGGGAGTTAGATTAATTTTAATGAGCTTCCAGCAACATTTATGACATATCTACCCCAGTGACCACAGGTGGATATCCCTGCTGGGTAACACTTGGCTGCTCCTGAATAAAACAGCAGAGAGCAAACAAACAGAAGAGACAAAAGAAAAAAAAAGGAAGATATTTATGTCAGGGTACACTTAATGAACACCTGCACTTCACAGGCATGGGTAACTATTTACCACCTTCTTCCCTCCAGATAAATATCTACTAAGAAATTAGTCCTCTTTCTGTATCAGTGACAATTTAAATGAAACCGTTCAAGAGTGCTTGAAGGCAAACTATGCATAGGTTAATTTTCCTTTTTTGTATGTCAGGAAAATAATCATCATGGGAGCACCTAATTAAAAAGGACTCAACCCTTTGTGCACGGTCATGCTTGTTGCTTCATAACAAAATGACTATTGATCTGGACATGGAGAATGAAGTTAAACAGAGCTTCCAACTTTAGTGGTCCAACTGCTTGGCATCAGAGCACCCTAACAGGTATCCATCAGAAAATCACCTGTGTAAACCTTAAACCAGCCACAGTAAGAGAAATACCCACAAGGTATTATTACAAATGGGAGAAAGGTCTTAACATCACTGCTAGTTTAGGAACTTGTCCCATTCGCCCAGGTCTGCCTCCCTTCCTCTCATTTGTGATGGTGAATTATGCATGGGGGGACTGGGCTTGTGCAAGGCATTTATGAGCCCCAAACAAGTTACCCAAAGAGGGTGGTAGCCTGAACGCAAGCTATATTTGTAGTCCATGTGCCACAGCTAACAGGGGAAAGCAGCTAACAAACACCAAAAGTGCCTAAAAAGCCAATTTCACAGATAGTATAGAAGGGAAGCAAAATAAGCAGTACATTCTAGATAAAAATGTAAATAAAAGTCCTGATCAGAACACGGGAAACAAGCATTCTCCACTGCACACTGCAAACAAACTAGTGGCAATTCCATGACGGGAGGCTCGAAGTTCCTCCAGAGTTGCCCAGAGCTGAAATTCTGGCATGTCCAGCACACTATTGTTCACAGGCTGAAATCTGTCCCCAGGAGCATGTGCCATCCTGCCCATCAGAAGTGTCTGTAAAGCACCAGTGTACCCTTGTGGCATGACAAACGTGTACGCCAAAACAGGACAACGTGTTTTTCAAAGATGCTCAAGGATTGACAGGAATCTGGAATAGATGAAAAGTTAATTGTAAAGTCTAGATGTAGAAGTCACCTTAATGAAATTTACTTAGGTGTCCAATACAAATCAGCTACCTGAGCACATCCAGGAGTTTTGTTCCCACTGAGTTTGAAATCCTGACCACCATTTGGATGTCCGTTCCTCTGGAGAGGACTGTTCATGTTCAATAAGTTAAATGGAAATTAAATATTAGTCTGGAACAACCATGGAGGGTCACATGGTTTAGACTTGTTTTAGACTAAGACACTTGCATCTAGGTACCCAAGTATGCCTGTCTTAATATTAGACTGAATACTGCCCTGAACTTCTAGCCTAGCCTAGGAAAATATTGTCTTCATGGGTTGAGGAAAAGCTACACCTGCTTTTAATCTTTCCCAAGATCTGCAATCAAGCAGAAGTCTGAGCAGGAGCTTTTTAGCTCCTGACTAATCCAAATGGGTTATTTTCAGACATTCAACCTTATGAGCAAAGAGCAACTCACGGCAAAATCATGGAACAAGCTCTTCCTTTGGTGTTTAGTCCTTATTACTTTTTGTTTTGCCTTTAAAATATTCCAGAGGAAATAATTTTGTTCAAGTAATATTCTTCTTCCCTTCTATTCATCTCAGTCCCCTCTTTACTTTCTGCTACACCACAAATGATAGCATTTTTGCTTCACCTTCTCTCTCTTCTTGTTTCATAGCCTCAAATGATTCTTTTTATAAGTGGTTACACAATCTTCTGCTGCACTGACCTGGATCTGAAGAAAACAGAAAAAATATAGACTTGCATTCTACATTTTGAATGCTAAAAAAGGAGAAAAAGGATGAAAGTTCCATTGGCAAAAGATTTTTCACTCAGATTCTATATTGTATCTACTGAACATGAGGGTTTCGCATTCAAAAATTTTGGATACACAGTAAGAGAAAAATACTCAGAGAAAATAGCAGTACTGGTATTATTGCATTAATGTCAAAACAAATGTTCCATGCTCTGATGGCAAGCAAGTCAATCCATCACCAAGGGTCAATTGCTTTTGCTAAAGGTGGCTTAGTTGTCATTAAAACAAATACACTGTTGTGACAAAAGCATCATAAGAATTATGCTCTGTGCCCCTTACAAAAGGAGCCTTGACATCCTACAACAAAACTGGACCTTTGGTACAAAAGGCCAAAAGCTTCAAATACTCTGTGTATGACAGAAGAGAACAGGAGAGGTCAAAGTGCACCTCCTGGTGTCTCATGTCCTCATAATAGCCGCTAGTGAAAAAATGGATTATCCTAGGAAATTTGCCATGTACTTCAAAGGCAGAGAAAGGACTCTCAATGTTCTTTGCCAGCCTGTCAAGGGAAATCCTGACCTCAAGTCCTCAGTGATTGAGCAACCAGGTACCCAGACTGCTTCACAATCAACTTGGGATACCCCCTGTGCCTTGCCCAGCATCCCAATTCTGACTGTGGCCAAACTCCAGCGCTACTGGGAAGCACAATACAGAACTTGGGACTCTGCCTCATTTGGGAAGAGTGGATTTGCAGATTCTTTCAAACATGTTGCAAGATGTTTATCTCACAGTGTGCTGATACCAAAAAGATACCTGCTACACTGTAGTCTTCATAAACAAAGCAATATATTGCCTCAAACTAAAATAAGACAGTAATTCAATACAGAAATTTATAGACAACATGCGACACTTGAATTAATTTTAAAGACTGCACTTACAGTCCCCCTTGGGTTAAAGCTTTTCTAACACATCAGGGAGAATCAAGCAAATAAAGTCTATGTTTTTGCATAGAGTGTTTTATGTTCAATACTTCAATATTTATGTGTGGCATTATTTACCCTACACAAAAATATAGGCTTTGCACCTTTCATTTATTCAACACTTCAGAATTGCTAATACCCATGGGTATATTACACCCACAGGATTATTCCTCTGACAATGCTTACCTCAGGAAAAGGAAATTTTTACATTTTCAATTAAAGGTAGCTCTAATTTGCAATTGTAATGTACTGTAAGAGATTATTATACAGTATGTGTGCCAAAGGAGCTACCTTATGCCGGTAAGGTACACTATAGTAAGGGCTGCTGTGAATGAACACGACACGTGAGAATGAGTGAAAAGACACATCAAGTAGCTCCAGCTTCTGACTATAACAACTCCACACTGCTAAAGACATTTCAGATGTGTCTGATAATCTGCCAGAACCCACGAATCTCTCCAGCCTGGCAAGGAAATATCACTCACACACTACTCACCTGCAAAAACAAATAATGTCTTTGTAACTATGCAGAAAAAGTGATGTCCCCAGGGTATCTCCCTTTTTGAATGGCCTTGGCATTAACTCTTCTGTTGTAGAACACTTTATCATGAAATCTTTCTGATTATATTGCATAAACAGAAAATCCTCAGTGCACCAGTTACAAATACTCATCTTCCTACTGAGCATAGATCTATGTTGGGTGTCCATGTCAATGATCTCTATTCCAAGAAGCCATTCTGAAACAAAGTTGCTAGTGATCTTCCCAGATCAATAGCAACCTAAATGCTAGCCTGCTAAACTACCATTGTTTAATTCTACTCCCACACCAAGGAAGCTCCTGGGACATCACTATCCTTCTCTTTCTTCAGAGCTAGGAGCAGGATACCAGGTAAAGCTTGGCTGTACCATCTCCTGTACACACTTATATACTGCGAGTGGTATAAAAAGGCAAAGTTCACTCAGGATGATGCTGTACTATCTTATGTAGAGCTGCCTAATATATATCAAGCCTAAATTGCTCCCTGAATCCCAAAGATCACTCCCACAACCCTGCTACACCACACAGTAGTTAATAAATCTTCAGAGTGCTACCATTTCTCAAGGTGTAGTTTGTTGTCCTTAATGCAGCAGGAATAACAGGGTTCATGTTCTTTGACAGCCTTAAGTGTCCTGCAGAAAAAGGCTGCCCATCCCTCATAAACAACCACAAGGGTTCATAGGATTTGTGGTCTGAAACGGGCCAGATGCTCCCACAGAGCACTGCCAGAGGTCAGAGGCAGAGGTGCCAAGGGTCCTCTTACACTCGTTACGTGCATTGGCTGGTCTTATATTAGAAGAGTGTCTTAAAAAGGCCTGTATGAAAACAGACCCCTTTGCCTTCGGGCATTGTTTACTGCCAGTGATTGCAGCATCAGAGCTACTCTCCCTGATGTGGTCTATCGAGTATTTCCTGCTTAAAACTAATAAGCTGTGAGAGTGTTATTTGTTCCCCCACCTCCCACTTTTTCTAATTTTCACTGCAAACACAGCTTATTTACACTCTGTCTCTTTTAAAAATCAAGTGTCAACCAAGTGCTAAACTGCTGCTATTTGCCAATGTTTCATTAACACCTTATTAACTTCCAACAGCTGAAGGTGACTGGACCCTCACCTCTGTTTATTTCCTCAAAGTAACAGTTAACTGAAGCATCAGGATAGAGGCACCCCTGTAAATATGACTGAAAACAAATATGCACGCAGAATATAATCAGGCACAACTTCAGCCAGATCTGCTAACTGACACATCTATTTAATTTTATGCACAGTCACATACTATCAAGCTTGGAGCTCAGATTTTTATTAGAGATGATAAAAAAAGATCTCTGCTTTTCCTCCCTAGTCCATATCAGAAACTGGCTAAAACAGAAATACAAACCTTGTACAAATTAGGCCACCAGTAGTTTGCTATTTCAGTTTAAATACCAGGTACAAAGGTGTGAGCCTCTTGTCATGTAAATCAGCACAGCTCCACTGATTCCCATAAAAACTGTAGTGGTTTACACAGCTGAGCCCCCCCCATGTGTATATACATTCTTCTATATTGAATTCCAGTCTATGTAGATATAACTGTAAAAGAAAGGAGAAAAAAAAAAAAAAAACAAAAGGCAAACCCCAAGAAATAGGACTCCCAGAACAAGAGGATAGGAAGCATCCTCCTTCAGAGGGATCCCTGAATTAAAGGAATTGAAACCTTTCTTCAGCTTTCCACTATTCCTCTGCCCTAACCTCCCTCTCCTCCCACCCGTTTCTGTGTTCTCATTTAATTTGAAAGAAAAGGAAGAGGACAGGAGAGCTTAGATATACATGTTTGCTATATCTCTCTCTTTCTCTGTTTTTCATTTCAAAAAAATCTTTCCTGCTGGTTTTTTTGTGGTTTTGGTTTTTTTTTTGTTTTTGTTTTTGTTTTTGTTTTTTGTCCCACCATTCCAGAATATCATTTTACACACCTGGAAAAAGTAACCAAGTTGGTGGAAAGCAATATATAGAGATTTTTGTTCCTCCGCCCAAATAGGCAGGGTCTCCAGTAAAGCTGGAGGAGCTGGAGCTGTTATGGTTGTTCTCCAGTTCATACTTCTGTTTTTGAATGGCATATTGGTTTCTACGACTGCATCACATATGTATTAACTTCAGGAGCTCAGCAGTGAGAGTGCTGAAAAGTTATCACTTTTCACTGTGCAAACAGGAAGAATACAGATGTTTCCAATCAGCTAAAAAGGGGGAGGTCTTTTCTATGAATAAGCATTCAAGAACTTGAACTAATCAACAATAAAATTTTCATGCATATAGTGAAAAAAATCACTTTCTGAAATAATCACTGGAAAAACTGGTAAATCACAAAGCAGCTAAGGCGAGAAGAGTAAAAGGAAAGGAATTGGCAGGTATTTAGCCAGAAGTCCAAAGTCCAGAAGTACAAAGAATCATAAGGGTGATTAATAAAACATGGATAAAATGAATGGGATGCTGGTGCCACTAACAAAAGTTGTGTACCTAGTTGTTGCAAGGGTGGAACTTTGAATTATAGTTCCCATCTCAAAATACTGTGCTAAACTAAAACATTTAAAAATATTTACAAGCTCATAACTTCTAAATTAACGTAGCTGATCTGGTTGGTTTTTTTTTTTTGCATCTACCCAGGAACATTCTCAGTTTTTACTAGTTTTGGTATAAGCTAGTGGATAACTTTTAATCTTTTATTCTCTTAGTGTTCACTCTGTTTATGCTTATTGTTACATAGAGACTATTGTTCAAGGATTTTAAAAAGTCTGCAGGGTGGTATATTTTACTTGAGGATTGAAATGAATGCTTTGCTCTCAGATCTCAGCAAGTAGATTGGACCAAATTTTGGTCTCATTATCACCAATTTAAATCTGGAATAGTTCCATTACTCTCTGTAATGTTACTCCCAATACATGCTGATTTAACTGAGTTCACAAGCTGGTCCATTGACCTAAGTGGTGTCAGTGGGAATGTACTGTGAAGAAAATTTGATCTACTAAATTCAAATCCTCGAGGTGTTGTTCTAGCAGCCAAGTTGTTTAGAAAGAAAACACTGAACTTGAATGTTGACCCTCCATCCCAGCTGGATCTCCACATAAACTGTGCTCCTGCTGTAGCCTTTTAAATAGATCAGCAATTTACATTTTAAATAGATCAGCAATTCAAATTAGTGAAATGCCAGAATATAGGTAGTGTGTAGTGGGGAGAATTAGCACTACCTGAAATTTCATCAGTGTTCAGCAAGATAACTCTCTGTGCGTTTTCTGAGAGCAGGGACTGGATGGGCTGTAAGGATTTGGCTACGGCACATCTGTACCCAGGGATGGCAGAGGCGGCTGTTAGATAAAGGACAAGCAGAGATGGACACAGTGTCCCAGATTGTCAGCAGACCTTGACTGGCAATAGCAGGTGGGCTGAAGCACGAATCTTGCTGGTGAGGAACATGCCGAAGAAGCATTTTGGACACCTGCAGGAGACACAACCATGTTCCGGCCTGGCATAGTTTGCTTATGGGGATGTGTCCCACAGGTATTCAGAGTGTGGGGAATGGAGTATACAGAGCAGGGATGTGACAAGATGATGGCTCTGTCTTCCGATTTGTAGTCCTTTAAATGCCCAAATGTTTCCAAGAATAGAAGGCATTTGCTCCTGGGAGCTCTGGGATCTACTAAAATGGATGTGGGTGCCTCTCAGCTTAAATCACAGTGGCCCGTAGATTTTTAAATCATATTCTTGAATTTTAGTGGCAAAGTAGGCGGTCCAAATCTCACCAAAGATAAATTACTGGCAGTGAGAGCAATGCGTAAACAGAAGAAAATGTAAATGGAAAGGCCAGTGTAAAAGTGTATGACTATGTGTGCTTTCTTTTGAAGGCCCCAGGCCATGTCAGTCTGTATCATACAGTGGCTCATCAGGGCCTGCTAGACAGGGATCTGTCCTTCTGCCTTCCCACAAAGCCACGCACACGGCAACAGTCACTTGTCCATGAGGGCCCAACACGTGCTCCGTACAGTAAGCTTGTGGGATTATTTGTAAGGTAGAAGCAGCCAGTTCTTCTGAATCAGTAGTGGGAAAAAATACAACTGACACAGAGTGAGATTTTAATCAGATGTTTTGTTTGTTTGCTGCTTTTTGCAGTGTTTCCTCATTTATTTGTCCCTCCCTTCACCTATTTAACCATTGCTGCTGGGCAATGAAAAGACTTTGAGCTACATTACCTGCACCTTTAACCTTCAGGACTGATCTTACTCTGAATGGACCAGATGATTTTGGGGTGATAAAATGCTGCTGCAGTTCTCGAGCCCCAATAATTTTCCCCTCAAAGAAATGGTGAAGCTTCGGTACTTATGCTCATCTACATGCCTTGCTTCACACGCACAAAGAGCCTTTAATTGCTGCCACCAATTAAAGGCATGTAGTGCAGGCATGCACCCCTCACCCCCCACTGCGCTAGGTCTGTCTGTCCTCGGCTGAAGGAATACCACCGCATTTTATCTGCCTCCCTCACGGCCTGACACACAGTGCGGAGCAGTGTCACACACCTCAGCGTCTGCCTTAAAAAGCATCTGCGCCAATCACAACACAATTATGCTTAATCCCTCCAGCTCTGGCATTTGTTCACCTCACACCAGGAGGAAGAATAGGGGCAGTTGCTTGGGATAAACACGAATGACTGTGGGAGATCCTCTCAGGAGCAGTTCTGTCAGCGAGGACATTTGCCTCATTGACAGCCCCGTGCAGCCTGTCGGCTTGGCTGCTGCTCTCCACAAGAGAAATGGCAGCATTTCAGGCTCTTAAGGGTGTGATTGATGGGTGTTGTCGGTCGCTACCTGTCAGCTCATTGCACTGACAGCAGTGAGATTCCCCAGGGGAGGCAGCCTTACACAATACAGCCCACCCGTCCTGTTCAGTGAGACCCTGATGTCCTGCTGCAGCGCTCCTGGCAGGTGGCAATCTGCTTGGCAGGACTGGGGAAGGGCAAATGAAGAGCTGGGAGCGCAGTTTTTGCTGGCAAGGGCAGTGACATCTCTCTCAGAAGTACCTGGAGACGCTGGAGCAGGGCTGCCAGAGCAGCTGAGGCAGGCTGGCTGCTGCAGAGCGCTGGTTCAGCCTGGGGTTAGGATAGATCCTGCTGCTGCAGCTGCAGCTGAGGGGACGTCAGTGGGAGAAACTTGTGGGATGCTGGCACAACTCCATGGCTTTGCATGTGCAACATTAAACACGTGCAGAGGGTTTGCAGTATGTGCTCCTGAGCCCAAGGGATGACAGAGGTGATATAACCATTTACCCCTGCCTGGAGGAATCCCCCACAGATGCCCATGGCAGAGCTGGCACACATAGGTGTGAATTCCTCACCCCGCAGGAGTGAGGCTCAATGTCATCTGACTGTTCCTCTGGTTTTGCATCAAACTACATAGAACAGTCTGGTCAGAAAAATAATTCACCCTAGGAACCAGGAGCTTTTTTTCCTGTTTTGTGTTTGACAGCAGGAGTTTAAGGCTTTTTTTCAACATTGAAGTTTAAAGAGGATCTTTTCATCTACAAGAACATACAAAACCTCAGACCATTCAGCCAGCCTTAACAGGGAGAAAGCAACAGCAAGAAAATCCAGCTGCCTTTCAGCAGTCCATTCCCTTTCTGGCTGTCCCCTTTTCTTCCCCTCCAAACCAGCAGTGGTTAATCTTTGAGCAGCTTGACCTGCCTCTCCCTGCACCTGGCTCAAATCAGCACCGATGCTCTTGGGCCAGGAAACCCCAGTGGGGCCATCCAAAGCCCAGTGAAGTCAGTGGAAATACTCCCACTGGCTTCAGGGGAGGCTGCATCAAGCCCAGTTTGAAGCAGAGCCATCTTTCCCTTAAAACCTTTGCTCGACATTTCGCAGCCCGCAGTGTCTACGCATTAATACTTTTGGGGACTTGCTATGGTGCCTGCAAGGCAAGCACTGACGTCACAGCTGGATCACTCCTTTCAGCTGGTGCCTCGGATAACAGTCTCACAGCTTCCCTTTCCCCTCCAAATCAAAGGCAGCGGCTGCAGCTGCACAGACCAGCGAGTCTGTTTAGTTTCTGTGGGCCAACAGCCACCAGCTGTAGAGGCTGCTGTGCTTTTTGCTGGATGGGAGCTTTTAATTCCAATAGACAATGTGTACAAATATTTCCCATACCAAAATTGTTCCATATCTTCCTAAGTTAATTAAATGCTAATTTTCTAATGAGGTGGCAACAATGGCAACAACCTGTTATCAGCATGCTAGCTAGTGCCCATAACCAACCGGTGAACACAGAACCCTTGCGCTGTTATTAAACTGCATTCCTATATTAATTAATTACTTTTGCAGCTGTATTATTCTGAAGCTGGATACAAATGTGGATAGTAATTAAATGAAAAAAAAAACAACATTTACATCATTTGTAGATTCCAGAGCTGCTTTGTGGAATTTATTATTTCACAATGCTGTTATAGAAACCCCTCATGCGTTTTCAGGTCTGCTGTATGCTAGTTTAGCAAGAAATGGTGGAAGGAAAATTCAGGATGAAAATGCTATTTGTTGTGGTCTAACTCCAGCCAGCAGCCAAGGCCTCACGCAGCCTCTTGCTCTTGCACCAGCAGGATCAGGGACAGAATTGAAGGACAAAAGGTAGAAAACCCATGGGTTGAGATAAAGACAGTTTAGGAGGGTGTCTCGGTTTGAAAGACAGGTGTCTGCTAAGGAAGGCAGGAGCCTCCCTTGGAATGGAGAATGAAACCCCCTTTCCCTCCGAATTATTATAATTTTGGAATTAAGGGCTTTCAGGCAAAGATATGAGGAATAGGAATAACAGTTCTTTACTAATATATANATATGGTCTGGAGTATCCCTTTGGTCAGTTGGGGTCACCTGTTCCGGCTGTGTCTCTTCCCAACCTCCCATGCATCCCTAACTTCCTCACCATTATGGCAGTAGGAAAAGCAGAAGAGGCCTCGCCTCTGTGCAAGACCTGCTCAGCAATAACTAAAACATCTCTGTATGATCAGTCCTGTGTTCAGCACAAATCCAAAATGTAGCCCCATACCAGCCACTGTGAAGAAAACTAACTCTACCGCAGCCAAAACCAGCACACTGTTCAATATACACTGAGCATAAATTAAAGTTTAAAAGTTTCCTGAGTTGTGCAATAAGATTGAAATCTTGGAGTTCAGATAGAAGCGTGGGCACATATCTGTCATGGCTTTATACTCAGAAGAGGACTTAGGTGCTTAAAACCTGGCAGAGTTGGAGTTTTTGTGCTTACATTCAAAAGAGAGATTCTGCTGTCTGCTTCAGGAGGTCTCCAAACTCTGAGCTCAGCTGCCGGTACAAAAGCTTTCCAGACATCTTGAATTTGGGTCATACCCAAGAGCTCTTCGGTTTTAAAAAGGTCAAGTTGCCCAGCATCCCGTTCAGGTACCACCTTAGTTCAGACACAAAAATATGCTCCTCTGTTTACCTTCCCCCAGGGCTGGTTTGAGCACTTGAAAAATTCATACCAAACAGCTCTGAAATTGGATTTTTCATAAAACACAATGGCAGCTATTGATTTCTTTTGAAATATGGCTGCTGGAGTCCTCCCCTGGTCTAAGCTATTGTAGTATTTGAATGGGATATGAGAGATGCAGTTCAATGCCTCACTACGCCCAGTCAGAGCTCACAGAATCACAGAGTATCCTGAGTTGAAAGTGACTCACAAGGATCATCAAGTCCAGTTCCTGGCCCTGCACAGGACCATCTCCAAGAGTCACACCATGTGCCCAACAGCATTGTCCAAACACTTTTTGAACTCTGTCAGGCCTGGTGCTGTGACAACTTCCCTGGGGACCCTGTTCCATTCCCAACCACCCTTTGGGTGAAGAACCTTTTCCTGATATCCAATGTACATCTCCCCTGACACAAATTCAGGCCATTCGCTCAGGTCTTGTCTCTAGTCAACAGAAAGAAGAGATCAGTGTCTGCCCCTCCTCTTCCCCTCATGAGGAAGTTGCAGACTGCAACAAGGTCTCCCCTCAGTCTCCTCCAGGCTGAACAGACCAAGTGACCTCAGCTGCTCCTCACACGGCTTCTCCTCAAGGCCCTTCACCATCTCTAGTAGCTTTATATCCTTATATTGTGGCACCCAAAACTGCCCCCAGCACTCGAGATGAGGCTGCCCCCGTGCAGAGCAGAGGGGACAATCCCCTCCCTTGCCCGGCTGGCGATGCTGTGCCTGATGCACCCCAGGACACTTGGCCCTCCTGGCTGCCAGGGCACTGCTGACTCATGTTCAACTTTCCATTGACCAGGATGCCGAGAGGAACATATTCCTCTTGTGATATACTCTAGTCAGCAGATTTCATCTCTCTGGAAGTCAGTGTGAGATTTTCTCATCCCTTCTCATAGAAAAGGAATGGTAATTTCTATCAGGACCATGATTAAGAGATCCAACAGGTGCTCCACTTTTGACAGAGCTGGCACCTACTACCATCAAAAGAGCATTCAGATGGTGGGGAAAAGGACAAGCCTTCTTGATAGCACTGAAATTAAAAAGCCCATTAAAAAGCCATTCCAAAGTGGGGAAGGGCATGGGATTTCAGACAGGCTCCTGACTTCCACATCTCCGTGTCCTGTCACCAAGTATGCTCCACCCTCCGGCACCTCCATGTGCTGTTTATGGACCCTGGTCACCCAGTTAAGGATCAGGGACTGAGAAATTGCATACATCAGTGGTAGAGTGTTGTGATGGGTAAAACCTGCACTGGTCTTGAATCCTCTTAAATCCAGGGATTTGTATTTGCGAAACTCCAAATATTTTTCTGCCAATGGCCAGCACACTTCAAAGGTACAAAGGACAGATTTTTCCCCACTGTTGGAGAACAGACTATGTTTATAATGACTGACAGATTTTATTAGGAATAAATTGTATGCACTATATTTAGATAATGAGGTAATGCACTTCCATGTAGAACATTTTACAGCCATTCTCTTAATGGTATGAATTTCATCACAATGAACAGATGAGATGCACCTGTGAAACATTTCTTTGAGGGCTTCACAGAGCCAGCGTAATGATGTCCTACAAAGGAATAATAAAGTCTGCCAGGAAAATTAAGACACAATGTGAAATTCATGTTAAATCTGTTTAAAACAACTTGTTTACTGAATTCAGACAAATACCTCCGAACTGTTTTCATTACATTTACTACTACCTGAGTTAAGGAAAAAAAATACAAAGCTGATAGTAAACTATGAGTCCATTCACATTAAGCAATAGGTAGACAATTACCTCTGCTGTATTCGTGTACTTCTTTCTACTCCTAATGAGGACAGAAAAATTCTTAGTATTCACACCTAGTAATTGAAGACCATGACAGTAATAATGATGATGATGATGATGATGATAATAGTGAAATAATTTATATTTAAACAAAATGTTTCCATTAAATAATTCTACAAACTTAGCAAAATGATGCAGTGGGACCACTTTACCCAGTTACTGAAATGCAGCCACCTCTGGAGTGAATCACAACATCTGCTCAAATACGGGTAAAGTCAATCCTGTATGACAGTTTAGGATCAGGAGAAGGAATAAGTACTATTATGTAAAAATGAAAGAGAAAGTATTTGAGTTCAGGTTTGTAGGAAAACAACAGCTAAAATCCCTTTGCTTCAGAGGAAAGTCCTACATGGTGTTTAGTAATTATTACGTTTTTGAATTTTGCTTCAACCTAATGGCAAAATCTTAAGGTGTGCAGTGATCCAAACACTATACTGGAGGAAGGAAAAACTTGGCTGTGACATACCAGCACTGTAACTTCCCAATGGCTGTGAAACATCCTGAGCAGGTTTCAGGAGGAAGCCTGTTGGCACCATGCACTGAATGAAGTGAACCGCTTTTTAAGATGGCTCTTTTCATCCCAACCTATCACTTTCATCTTAATGAGTTTGGTATTATTCAGCACAGTGGATTTAATTAAAGGTATTTAAAGTATTTAAATTATTAATGATTTAATAATTAGAAATAAGTATTTTAATCCATGACTGAATAATGTATATTATTAAATTCTCTTTTTTGCAAATAATGGTCTAGGTTTATTCTTTTCCCTGTATTTTCAATTCAGCACTGTTCAGAAGTTGCAACTCTGTTATACTGGCTTGTTGCAAAATACCGTGAGTGCAAAATATCTTTAATGCAGCCCAAGAAAACACACATGCATGTGGGAGAAAGAAAGTGACAAAGTCTCCTAAAGCTCTGCTAAAATCTCAGTGGTGATTAGATACAGTGGTGTGAAAAACACTGGAAAAAAACCAAATCACAAGTCATAAACAAAAAGGTTAGAATTATGCCATAGGAAAATTACAACTTTTATACCACTAGAGATAGGACAAGAGATAATAGCATTAATTTGGAAACAGGTTTTGATATCAGGAAAACTTTCTTTATTGTGAGGGTGGCACTGTGAGACATCAGAACAGGTTTCCCAGGGAAGTTGTGGATGTCCCATCCCCATCCCTGGAGGTGGTCAAGGCCAGGTTGGAGAGGGCTCTGAGCAACCTGGTCTAGTGGAAGGTGTCCCTGCTTACGGCAGGGGGGTTGGAATTAGATGATCTTTAAGGTCCCTTCCAACTCAAACCTTCCTATGATTCTACGCATGTGCCCACAGAGTCTTGCTCAACACAACATCATGCATAATCATGGATTCGTCCTTCATACAGGCAGTAAACATGGGCTAGCCTGGGTGCAGCTGGAGACAGCCCTTCAGAGACCACCCACTCAAGCACACTCACAAGTAAATTTAATATTGCCATGGCATGAAGTGGGTCAGTGCACTACCAGACAGGCTGTTGCAAAAGTCACCTGTGGTGCCACTGTGGACAGGGAGCAAACATCCTGGTGGGTGGTGGCCCTTTGGTGACATATTCACATGTCTGCAACTCCAGACTGCCTTCTGCTCTGCAGAGACTTCTGGTGTGCCCAGTTGTTCACTGTACATTCAGGATCTGTTGAGAATCAGCCCTAAACCAAACCAGCCTCTAAATTCCCTTCATTTCTGGCCAGAATTGGATTTAGACACCAGCCTCCTGACAATTCAGCGAATCTAGGTTCTATGTCCCCTGTGGCTTCTGCTCATCCTGTTACATGCATTCATGACTTGGTTTTGCCTCCAGGGTATTTCTTGCTCAGGTCTACTGCAGAGACCAGCCCTGTCAATACTAAAACTGCCTGGAAGGCTGATTCAGCAGCAGGGAGCACATCAGCTGCACTGGCCCTGCAGGGACTCCGGACTCCCAGAGCAGGCAATACCACTGGGAGAAGTGTGTCATGATGGCGTAAGCATGAACAGACTCCTGCCTTCTCCAAAACAAGCTGCCCTGCCAGAGACACTGCACCCATCTCTGTGCCATCCACAGTACATCAAGCAACTATCTTGCTACTAGCGAGATAGTTACTAGCGTGGGCTTTTTTTCCTTTTAATGCAGCTGGCATATATCCAAAAAACAAGTCATTAGGAACATAGCAGTATTAGTCAAATCGACTTTGTTTTTCAGAGGGATGAAAGCCAGTGACACAGTTCACAAGTAGGGAGTGTCAGTGGGTGGGAGTATTACGTAGTTTTTCAAGCTCTCTTCTTCCATGTGAGCAAATTTTCATTCTTGCGGAGACCTCTTGCATAATTGAAGGTCACAAAAGGTTGGTTTTTCCCAAGCTCCCAGGCAGAGTGAACTGGCCAAAGGCTTGGGATTCAGATGGAGAGGAAGTGCTTCCTTCTCCAGGCCATGGCACTGCCGTGGATTTGAGGCTCTGGAAGAAGATCCTGCTCTGCTTGCTGGTTGCTTTCTTCATTTCAGTATCATCTCTTCAGCCTTCCACATCACTGATTATTCCTCTACTGGGACATAGATGGCCCAAAGCTTTTTTCACTGTGCTTTCCAAAGAGGAACAGTGTCTTTCCCAAAATACTTTATACCAGTTCCACCTCCAAGGACAGCTGTGATATCTGCCTCCAAATAATTAAGACTAGCATAAAGTAGAGGTTTTTACAGACTATCCTTTTTTTCCTCCTCATTAGCTGGCCAGCTTCATCTCTCAGCCCATGCTAAGGTCAAGGAACACCTTGTCATAGGACCAACATAATACAAAATCTCTCACGGAGTCTGTTTTCCTCAAGACTTCTGAGACACGGGAGAACTTGACAGAGCATGAATATGTTGCTGGTGGATCTGATTTTGATATTTGACTGTGAGGGATGTAATAGTGGGGTATCTATATAAGCCTGAGAGCCTTATTTCTGCAGCTCTCAAAACTGGGGCAGTTAGCCTGGTGTTTTGTAATCCTGTTTTACTTAATTAAAGTATTCCTGTTGGCTGAGTGGCAAGATGTGTTACCCTGTGACTACCACATGATGAAAAGAGACATCAGTAGTGTACATAACTCCTTCTTCAGACTCCATCAGAGCTAGGGCCTCTGTAGTTCCTCTGGAGGAGAATTAGCATATTTCTTATTGAAGTGTTTTTCGGGTTTGGGATTTGGGGTTTTTTTGTTTTTTTTCTCTCATATCCAGCCGCATCAATTTCCTCATTACAAGAATTTAATTGTTTAGTTATCTGTAATGTGCATAGACTTCTGTGAAGCTTTACAAAGGAACCTTTGCTGTTAGGCTAAGAATGGTTTATTGCAGCACTTGCAGTTTCTATAATCCTGAGTTGTTAATGAACTGAACAACTTTTCCTCCTTAGCATAAGAAACATTTCTCATGATCTTACTCATGAAAAGATTGCATTGGAGTCCTCTCGTAAGTTTTCTTGGGTTTCTGCCATTGGAGGAGGGAGTCCATAAGCAGCAGCATCTGGCAGAACATCTGCATCAAGTCCCTGCTGACATCCCGAGATCTGTCTGCCCAGGCTCACTCCTCTCTTCATACAGAACTTGACACATAGTGTACCCCATTGCCAGACAACCTCAGCAAATACTTCTCTCTCCAAGGGAGGCTGTGTCAGTTTTTCAGTGTGCTCATCCGGTGTTACCTCATTGCTCACCTGATGGAAGACTGCTCAGACTCTTTTCAAACTGCTTAGGCTCTCTGGAAGGAACCTGATGAAGAGGCTTGATCTGAGCAAGCTGGAAAGCCTGATTTAGGTGCAAAGATCAAAGCCAGCCTTCTCCAGACCAATGACCAAAGAGTTTTAATTCTTTACAAATGACAGGAAAAGTAACTAAGATAAATGTCAATGACTGGATGTGACAAATCTGTTCCTCAAGGCTTTGCAAGGAAGCAGCAAGGAAGTGCTGAAGGTCCCCAATCCAGCTCCATAGCAGTTTGGTTGAAAGTCAGTTCTATTTTTTTTCTGTTATTCTACATCACTTTGAGTTACACATTATTGCAAATACCTGCTGGTAGACCCTTTCGAAGCAACTGAGTAACTCAGTGTTTAACAAAGATACTTTAATTTTCTTGTTTAAGTTCTGGGAAATACAAGATCATTTTTCATTCTGAATTGGCAATGACGATCCCCAAACTAGAGGTGGAATAGGAGAAATAATAGCCTTGAGGAAATTATTCTAGAGACCTGTACTGTCAGGAATGGTGGATCAATGAAATCTTCCTTTCTATATTTGTATTATCTTTTAAACTGAACATGTTTTATGCCTATGCACAACTCCCATGCCACGGGAATGATTCTTGTTTCCAAATGCCCTTGCTCATGGGGAACATTTTTTCTTTTTTCTATCTGTAAAGACGTATAAAACAGAATCTATCTTTTTCTGTAGATAGGAATTAATTTAGTAAGATAAATCTCCTCTGTGTATAGGAGCTTAATACAGTGTAGAAGAAACACTTGCCACTGTGGGTTTGAGGGTGCTACATTCACAAGCCAAGTGGGCTGCCTCAGATGTGCTGCCTCTCCATCACCCCGTAACTCTGACAGCCCAGTCAAAGTAGTGTGTACATGAGGTTAAATAATGCATGGGGACAGCCTTAGAGCATTTATTTTAGTCCTTTCATTCATCCTTCAGGTATCCCCCACTCCATCCTGATATCAACTTGAAAATTTCTTAATACAGAAGGCAAAACCTGCTGACAAGGAAAAATTTCAAATCCATTGCTCTTGTTGGAGTCATACATCTGATATTTCTGTGGAGAATTTACCAAATTTCATCATCGCAGTCTTCAGAAAAAGTCATACATATTACAAGTAATTCTTATTTTGAGGTAACCCTTAACCAAAGGGATGTAGTTACCATTCTGCAACATTTCAGATGAGAAGCTGTATTTGACTGAACTGTATCACTGACAAATAAAGGCCACTCTTCTATTAATTAAAAGTAGCTGATGATCAATTTATGAGAAAATAAAAAATTCAGATGCATTCTCATGAATAACACAGCCACGTTTATAACTTGTCTTATTTTAATGAGAACTCAGAAACCTCCTTGTATAAGTGCAAGGACTGTCAAAAAGAATTCACAAGAACAGGCTGCTCTTCAAAATAAAAATCTATATAGTGTACTGGGAGAATGCCCCCACATATATTGCCTAACTTTAAATTAATTTGTGGCTTTGGTAATGATCTAAAAAAGCTGCTCTACTCTCTTTTCTGTTTAGTGCATCCTGTTATTACTGGAGCAGCAGAGACAGAGTGGAACAAAGGCAGAGAACTGCCTGAGAAGAGCAGCTCAAGAAAGGCTATGATTAATGAACAGATAAACATAAACATGGTCACTTGAAGTCATGAGCTCTTTAGGGCAGCGAAAACCCATGATACTGCTGTTAAAACAGCTCTGCCATAAGTAGACAAGTATAGTACCTTAGCTCATCTTAAGCTGGAAGAAGTCATCAAAAGGGAAGTAGGCAAAAAGCCTGAGTTTCACCATGCTTGCGGCTCAAAAGTTTCCTCAGGCAGGAAAGGCTAAATAAAGCTGCCCTGAATTCACAATTTGCTGTCCTCACCAAACCAGAAAAAGTTTTACTGCATTACACAGTAATAGCGACTTGAGGCCTCTTCAGCTTCAGCCAGGTGAGAGCAGGGGAGACGGCAGGTCACTCCCCAGCCACTCCTTGCAAAAGGATAAGGCAGCAGGCCTCATACTACCAAAGAGCAGTAGGCATGAGTGTGGCATTCTTTGACTGGATTAGGAGTACCACAGACAGTAAGGGAAACAACTATGCAGAAGAGTTTCAAAAGGACAACAAAAGACAATTTTTCTGGCACCTTCCTAAGAACCTAATAAATAAAAGTGAAAAGGCTGAATCTCTCAGCTTCTATTTACTTGTGGTAACAAATCAGGCACCAGTAATGGTAGGAGACTCACCCGGTAGGTTAAGCTCTGCTCTGCTCTTTTTGTAGCCTGTACAATGCAATCCAAGACTGCAGTCCTACTCTAAACACCAGCAGCTCCCCACTGAGCAGGAGAGATGCTTTACAAGTGCAGAATCAGCAAAGGGCTCCCCTGCCATTTCCCTCCACATCCCTCCTCTCTGCTAATAGTATCACAGGAGAAGGTGCCTCTAGAGAAATGTGGGCATTGTCAGTATCAGAGCGTTTACATTTAACTCTGTAACAGACAGAAAAAGCTACTCTAGCTTGGCATAATGTGACTTTCTTTACACATGAAGGCAGCAGCAACTACTCTGATTTATGCTTTGTGTAAATCCCCAAACCCTGTTTATTTCTTATGTAAACAAATGACCCACTGGTCCAAGAAGAAGCTGCTTTGCTCCTGACACCTTTATCTCCTTGTGGTCCTTTCATCATCCTGTGAAAAAGAAGAAGTGGTAGCTCTGATTTGATACCAGACTTAGCTCTTCTGGAGCAACATGGTGAGTTGTGAGGTGGTTGGCTCCTGGAAGAACTGGCCATTTTGCTTCGATTTTCTCCCAGTCTTGTTTAGAGGAAGTGTGATAGAACAATGACATCTGTTTGTCACCAAACTCCAAACTCCATACTCACCTCCTGTGGCTGTGCTATTTTAAATTCCCACAGTATCTTTGTGAAATGGCAAAAGGAGTACTAAAGATCTTTATGTTGCTCAGCTTTTCCATGACTCAGCAAAACAAAGCTCTTTGTAGCTCACATTTGTAACTGATGAGGACACACACCTTTTAGGGAGAGTTCAGGCAAGGCATGAATTGTGGTCCAGGGTGGACAGCTTTTATATGCTGTTTGTAGCTATGGAGAATAAGACAACAGAATCAAGCCTATTGATTGACTAGTCAGGTATTTATTTGTGGTTTTAACATGCAAAACCAGTATAACAATCACGGAAGTTAGAAAAAATGTAACACTGAAAAAAGTACTCATGCAGAATGAGTATTGTACTTGAACTATCCTCCACAATCATCAGTTAGCCTGTCCCAATATTTATAGTTCATCATTACAACTGCCAAAACTGGCAACCATGAGGATTGTTGTCTCAATTAAGGACAGTAAACAGATTGTCCCATTTTTTTAATGAAAAAATCTAAAATGTAATACTTCACAGTTTAACATGTTTATTCATTTAAACAAGCTAAAAAATAGTGGTGTGACATCTGCTTGAGAGACACTGGTACCTAACATTTTGGCTGTCTCCCCACTAATTTGATTGTGATTAAGGGGGGATAAAAGGATGAGTAGAGGATTCTGTCAATTAAACGAACTGATGAACAGCAAAAAAATATCTTTTCACTCTTGGAAATGTGTAGAAAGAAATACATCTACAAAAATGCATTACAGCAAACTAAGAGGATGACGGGGAAAAGTACTGCAAAATATCTCCACCGGCTCTTTCAGGGAAAAATATTGTAAGCATAAGATCACAGACAATCTTTGCCAATTTATTCATCTCATGGCTTCACTTCCTAAAGTGCAGACATAATCCACTGTAAAATCTTTTAGGATGCAGTTCCAACATCACATTTCTGCTGTCTTATTGATGTGATATTGTTATTTTCTTAGTCATAAGCACCACTAATTACTATGCTACTCTAAGTAGAACTTGAAATGCAATCAAGATCTGTAGTATCTTTTTTGTTGGCACTCTAACTTGCCTACTCTGCTTTTCAAGTACAGTCGTCTACAGAGAATCATCCCAAATGCATTTGACCTTCACCAACTGGCTCACTTGTGCCTTACAGGCACAATCCCTTATCAGTCATCACTCTACTGGGAGCTGCTAGCAACACTTTCCTTCTTGAAATGGCAGCATTCAGAACTTGGTCCTAAGTCAGAAGATAAGCCTCTTCCATGGTAGCAATTTTCATGGAAGAGGCATGAACCAGTTTTGTAGGGCTTTCACTGTGCTTTCCTTTAGTAGGGTTGTTCAAAAACCTATGTTTTCAAACATAACTTTTAGCTCAGCTGCTCTAGAGGACACCTAAGTAAACAGATGACTTTGCTTGTGTTGTAGCTATCGGCAGTTATGTGTTGCAGCACAATCTCCCAGTCTACGTGTCATCCCTGCTACAGCTGGTCTGATGCATGGAACGAGCTATTTCTGATTCTGAATCACATGATGTCTATATGATATGCAACACTGAACTTTAACTAAAGCATTCTTCAAGAAAAGTTTAAATGTATCTCTAGGGTCTATTAGGGAAATGCTTAACATGTCTCCTAAGCTTCCAGTAAAATACGTTTATGGACTCCAGGTAGCAGAGCTAGAGCCTTTCCTTGGCAATGTTCACTAGAAGCACTAGTAAAAATCCTAGACTGAGGCTTCTGTCCTGAGATGGTCTACCTGCTGGTTCTGCTTTTGTAGGATCAAAGGGAAAAGAAAAATGGCCTAGGAAGATTTACTGAGCAAAATCACTGCTAGAAGACTGTTATGCCTTCCTAGCCAGAGATTCTTCCACACAGGACATCTGCTCCCACCCACAGCACAAGGACTCAGTATAGGCATCTCCTCCACAACCTCTGCTAGAAAGAAATTCAGTTTACTCCAGGAGCAGAGGGCAACAACACTACTGATGTCTACCTTTCCCTACAGGTGAATATCTTTGAAAAAACTCATTAAGCCAGGTTTGCCATGTAAATGATTTGATCAGCAATCCTTCTTTGAAACAAGCATATAAAATTATTTATTTTATAATAAAAAAGTCTTGTAAGACTGAAGTGATAGAGCTGCATGGATCAACTGCAGAAAGAGATCTGATCTATTAGTATTGGGTAGGATGCCAAACGAAGTTCTCTGCATTGTCTTTTAAGTATTCATAGGCCATATTTAATTTTAATACAAGCTTAGGGGCTAGAACTGCCTAAAATAATCCAGATATTCTAAAACTGACATCAGTGCTCACTTTTAAACATTGTGCTGTTTAGATTGCTTTAATGTCCTTTCAAATGTGTACATAATTCAGTGTGTTCAACATTAATAAGAGAACCAAAATAGAAAAAAATCATTTATTAATAAAATAGACACTGAGCAACTCATACAAAGATAGATGGTCCAAAATCCAAAAGGCATATTTCAATCTCAGATATAATTAAGGGCAAAATAAGTCACATGTCCCATTAGGAATTACTGTACTGATAAGAGAAGAAGTGTATTTGCTGCAATATTGACCATGTATTTCTGCATACACTGAACAGAAGTCTACCCGGCCTAAGCAAAAAGAAATTTTCCTGTTACATGAGATTATCCTTCTAGTACCTGAAGGGAGCCTATAAGAAAGATGGACATTTTACAAGAGCATGTAGTGACAGCACAAAAGGGAATCGATTCATACTAAGAGTAAATTTAGATTAGACATTAAGAAAAAATTCTTTATTTTGAGGGTGGTGAGGCACTGGAACACGTTGCCCAGGGAAGCTGTGGATGCCTCATCCCTGGAGGTGTTTGAGGCCAGGCTGGACGGGGCTTTGAGCAACCTGGTCTAGTAGAAGGTGTCTCTGCCCATGGCAGGGGTTTTGGAACCAGATGATCTTTCAGGTCCATTCTAACCCAAACCATTCAATGAATTCATGATTCTATGATCTTTCATGGAAATGAAAAGACCTAATTCAAACAAAGCCAATAGACAAACTGCAAACTGTGGGCAATATGGACTCATAAGCCACACATTGGGGAAGCTGATAGAATCATATATATACACACTTCAGATTTGGTCTGATTCAAAATTATGGGAAATGGAATATTCCTGTTCTAGGAACTTCATGTTCATAAGTTTGACAGTAAGAATTGCTTGCTTTTTAACACAACCGAGAGAGCAGGTTATGAGATGACCTGCTTGAAGGGAGTAACTACACATCTTTCTCAGACCACACATGACCCAGAGAGCTATATGCTGACATTAAGAAAGCAATCCTTCCAGCATCTTACAGAACACGAGAATTGCTAATGCAAAGTAACAGGAGAGGTCTGCAGCTTCTGTGACATGTGGCTGGGCACTGGTGAAGTGAAAGGCATGTCACGTCCAAGGAGACAGCTTGTGATACGCTTTTCCCTCCACTGGAAGTTGGGCCATGTGTCAGATAATGCTTCACCATAAATTCAACATGTTGCAAGGCGTTTGGTCATGCGTGCGACTAGTAGTGGACTGTAAGTCACATGCACACATAAACGTCAGGATTTTGTAACAGTCATAATTAGAAAATGAGATATATTTGCATATATATGTTTCTCTTTCATATATTTTTCGGAAGACGGTTGTATTCTGAATTTCTAGAGGTGCTGTTTTGCATTGCATAAAGTGAATGAAGACTATGACACATAAGAAGTGGATCCTTAGAGACTCATAATGTATATGGTCATAGTTACTGTATGTTTTAAAAATTAACTGTATTGATCCAAGTTTCTTAAGTGATGATAATGGTACTGTGTCAATTTAAAAGAAATATATTTTCCATTATAATATTTGCTGTGATTTGTATCCCTTTGTCTTCAAAATCGCTATAAGAAGTCTTAGGTATCTCTGGAACAAGACAGTAAATACCTCAGCTGCAATTAAACCTAACATTCAGCTCTGAAACTGGTATCAGAGGCAAAGCCAAGGTAGTTCACTAACTCCAGAATTATGAAAACTTTTCTGGAAGTCAGTCTGCCTAAACTTCCTTGCCACATTCAGCACCAATGGCTCTACGTGTTTCTTGATATCAAACTGGATTGGAACTGAAAAATTGGAACTGAATCTCAGAGAAAGACTGGCCACATTTTTAAGAGGATCAAAACTGAGTCTTCACATCCACAAGCTCAGTTACACACCAAACTCAAAGCAGAACAATTTAAAGCCAGAATTTTAAAGCTCCCTGCAGCTGCTCTGACACACCAAATTCTTCAACTGGCTTCTGGCTACCAAAAGGAACAAAAATGCTATCTACAGTGCCTAATTTGAAAGGTACTTTGCAAGAACTGAAGGATGTAATGGAGCCAAGATTTACCAATTATTAGTACACCAGAAAAAGAAGTGTTTTCTCATTACTTACAACCTCTCACATTAGTTTGATGATTAAAATGATTGTATAGCTGGAAAGAAGTGTTTTTATACAACATGCCCCTAACAGGTAGAGCAAGTTGATACCAAAACCATCAGGAAGAGCATAATTAAAACACAATTTTGACTTTATATTAATAGTAGACCAATACACTAATTAAAACCAACATCAACTAAACTTTCTATTTACACTAGTTCAGACAGCACAGGAGGCAAAGAACTGTTTCAGAAGCATATGCGAATGTTAGAGCTTCTGTCATCCAGGTGCCATTTCTAACAGAACACATGTGTGCTGAACAGTTGGCAAAAGAATGAAAAAGATTACTGCAGATATATGGGCACACAGAATCTGGAATGACAGAAAATTAAGTCCATATAGAAGGTGACAGACTGCTTGTAAGAAGATATTTTTTCCTACAATTTCTTCCATCTTCATGCATGTGCACTCATGCACAAGAAAGATTAAAAGGGAGAGAAAGGATGAGGGGTTTTTGATATATTTTAAACACAAATGAAGAAAACACTTTTTATTTGGTATTTCTGCTTTCTTTTGGGAAAGGAAAAGGAAGCTAATTTGGTTATTAGGAAGCTCTGATTCCTAAATTTGGTCAAGGCAGACACTCCTCCTGTGAAGTCAGCATCAATACCCATGATAATAGTAGCACCTGTCTTTTGACATCAGAGTTCTCTGCCTGAGAAAAAAAAAGTAAACAATAAACTTCATGTATTGTACTGTTGCTCCTGGCTTTGGTGTTAAACAAAAACACTTGGCCAGGTATAAGTGTTCTTATTTTGGAGACCTGGAATGTAAGCGACCAACGTATTGCAAAACTTTCTTATGAATTTGGACTGCAAGAAATGGCATCATTTACTGTCTTACAGTAAAGCGGACTGTGTGTTCCTATGTAGTCTTCTTGAAGCCAAAGAAATCTTGATGATAGATTCATTACATCTGCTAGTTTTCATCTGGATCCAGATCAAGGTCAACTTCACTGGAAACATTAAGATAAAAAAAAGCATAGAAAGCCAACAAAAATACCAGTATAGCTGCAAGGACAAGGGCAACTTCCTGTAAAAATAAAAGAAAACAAAAGCCTGTTAGAAATAATACCATATTTTCATATTAATCAGGAATAAATATTACTTCTCTTCTATAATGCACATCAAAATAACATCAGACATATATAATTGCATCAGGCATTGATGCTTTAATGACTTCTCTATTGTGGTTACCATTTCAAATGTTGTAGAATCCATTCACTTAATAAAGATTTTGGTGAGTCTGATATGCCATCAGAAAAAGGACATTTAGCTTAAAAATCTTTAGTCTGACCTAGAAATAGGAGCTTTATATCTTTTTATTATCCTATTCCTTCTTTTTTAAAGGAAAAGACAGAATTCACAAACCACAGTTTTGAACACAAATTTAAGTTATGAATTTACACTGTGAATTTTGATGTTTTCTAGCAATATGTTACTGCTTTTTGCCAACAAATTTGTAATTTTTTAATGAAGCAAACACAGTATGGTGGAAGCCAATGAAAATTGCTACCTCTACCTCCCAACCTCCTGGCATGCAGTACAATATGGAACTACAAACTCCTTCAGAATTGGATGAAACTTTTTTCTTCCGCTCTGCAATAAGGCAAAAAGCACAACAATTTGCACTTGCCTCTCTTCCCATAAAATATTGCAACTTGCTGCATCTTCCTTAATTAACATAAAAGAGACTTCCAAAGTATACATGATTTATAGCAGCTTTCAGAAGCAGAAAAATGTTTTTGTACTACACATTATACTCATTATGTGACTGCCTATCATCTTAAGGCTGGGCTCTGTAAAAATATAATAAATTATTGTACAGTCATCCTCTTTATATTTCTTTTCTTTCCTATATTTCTTTCCTTTTTATTTCTTTCAAAGACACAGTATTTCACATTTTAAAGTTTTTATTCTTCTGTAAGGCACAGCAAACTTCCTATAGTGTTGACTCTTCTTTTGCTAGACAATGAAAGATGAAAGATAAATTTGAGAAAAATCCTTATGTCCCTTCAGCTCACAGAACGTGTGACTCTACAGCTAACAACATCTACTGCTTCACTCCTGATCCTCATGATGTATTTTTACAAGTGTGCACTCAAGATGCTCCAAACATTAGTTTCTACCTCCAAACCCCTCTCTCCCTCTAAAGAAAGAAGCCAAACTTCCCTTCCAATTCTCAGCTTCATGTTAAGCTATAAAACAACTACATCAGAACAATCCCAATGTACATTTGAAATGAGAGAAGAAAAAAAAGTTCAGTGATTTTACAACAACTGATCTGAATTGGTACAGAAAATGTTACATCAAGCCTACTCTGTCAGTGGGACTGAAAGGAGATGCCTACACTGAACCAAGACAAGACACCCTTTACTGTCCAAGGACAGAATCTGGCCCTCTTTGGTGTAAGATTCACTGTGTTCTCTAAGAGAGGCCAGGTGAATTCTTCCCAAAAAAGACCATTTCTCCCCTTAGACTAGAAGGGAGTACAGATGGTATCTCTGGTGTGCACTGTGGGACTAATCCTACCCAGCATCTCTACATTGGTGGTGGCTTTGTGACCATCATTGTGTGTCCACTGACATGAAGGAGTTAAAACTGTGCATTTCATTTTTTAGCTCATAATCTGGCATTCTTCTTTGGAACAGCATTTCATTTGCATTTACATGAATGCATTATATAGTTTATCAGAATGTTGGATCAATAATTCAACATATGCCATCTAATAAATTTTGAAATACTACTGCCTAGTTGGCGTACGTTCTATAGGAGCATATTCTTTATTCTATAGAAACCTTTGCTTTATATTTTATATGGATGATTGAGATGTACTTTAAATTTGTTTTACCACATTAAAATTGCTCCTGCAAATTTGCTGAGGCTGTTGGCTACAGATTTCAGTTACATTTTCCTCTTAGAATTGCACCATCCTCTGAACTTCATCCTCTTGATTTCATATGATTTGATTTTAAAAAAAAGTACATCTAATTCACTAATATACTAAAGGAAAGTGATTTTTGCTTTGTTGCAGTTGCAACACGTCAGTATCTCACAAAAGGGCATGGCAGCATCAGACAGGTTTCATTTATTTCCTTGTATCCACAGCTGTGCTCCCAGACCCATCTGGCCACACAGCTACTAATCTTAAGAGGATGTAATAAACAAGTGACATACAACTGCAGGCTCCATCTGCTCAGGAGAGTGGACAACAAAACCGTACAATGCAGGCACCATTCACACTTGACACAGAGAGCAAATTCATTCCAGTATTAAAAAGTTTTTCCCTTGTTTGGATGCCACACTTCTCACGCTTCCTGCTTTACAATAGGTTTACCTTTCCCCTCCCTTCTCCCCAGTCTCCCTTATGAAATGCTGTGGTAGCAGCAGCAAACTTTTGAGGAACCTCTGCACTAAAGATTTGTTTCAAAAGAAGTGGAATTGGGAAAATCTTGAGTTTTATTCTCAGGCTGCCCAGTAACTGCTTGACAGAAGCAGTTCTTTAATTCCTCTGCCTAAGTTTCACAATGAGTAACACTCTGGTAACAGTATTATTTTCCTTGCACAGCCATTAGGAACTGGGTGGCTGGATCTGTATTTATTATTCCTGGGAATGAAAAGTCTTACTGAAACTCCAGGTTTGAGAATTATGCAAGAACCTTAATTTTGAGTTACTGAAAAAGGCAGAGTAACAAAAATCTAAAATAAATGGCCTAACAAAGGACATCTGGCTCTCAGCTAGGGATATGCAGTATCTTATGAATTGCATCCAGTTTATGAACTTTTATAAACATAAATTTTGCAAGGTAAATAGCAAATGAGATGCTACACCACTATACTGTATTTGCAACAACAGATATATATTGTCATTTTAATTTGTTTTATACTTTTCAGGCTTTGCTATTTGTATTTTAAGTCATGCATAGCAATGAAATGTTAAAATACTCCCCGCTTGGCATATATAGCTCCCTTTCACTTGCACTTTATGGATCATCCCCATCATCCTCTGCAAAATCCATTTACTCAAAGGATTTCACCATGAATAATTGAAGAATATAGAAAAAGTCCTATAGAAATAAACTTAAAATGATCAGAGGGTTTTTTCTCCCTTTTTTTCTTTTATATCGTGCTACAGAACATTAGGAAACAACATCCCTGCTCTCAAATCCCAAAGTACAGTCAAAGAAGCCTTTAAAAAGGAACAGAATTTTCTATTTTATTCTCTTACATTTAAATAACATAGGTAGAACCCTACTGATTTCAGTTTGGTTAAGTTTTCCAGAAACTTTTCCTAAAGGAAGCACATACCATTACAACATAATGTAGATTTAATTCTCCTATCATTTTTTGTCAGTTTTATGTCTCTCATGCCAAAATACTTGGATTACGTCCTCAAATTCACCCTGATGGAGCAAGTGGCAGAGCTGGGATCTAAACAAGATTAATCAGGAGATGGGATGAGGAAAAAATGTTAGCTATGATAACACAAATCTGGACACTGTGTATGGCAGCATCATATCCTACACATATAGAGAAATACCATACTTCCAGGAAATTTCAGGGGGATTTTACAAGTTTTTTAATTGCCCTTCAATGAGAATCAAACCTTTTTTACTCGAAACCTGCTTAAAACTAAGAGTACCACAAATTGCTCTCTTTGAAATGCTAAACTATTCCTAGCTCTTTCTGAAAAGAGATGAAAATCATGCTGACCAAGGACACCTGTAAAAATAAATATATATGAACTTGACAATCTTTTTATCTCACATAGTTTTTAACTGAAGACTTTAGGTGGATATTTACTGCGACCTTAGACTTTAGAGTTTCAACAAAATAATATTTAAAAATGAATGTTTACTTCCTTAATGCAGGACATTCTACAGCTAATAGGAGGCAGCAAACGTAATTTATGAACTTTTATCCATACTTTCTAGGTTCTAATTTTTTACTGTAAAAATTTCAGACGAAAGAAAGATCATTGTTGTCTCAAATAATGAGAACAAGGTACTATTACAGAGTCATCAAAACCACTTGGCTATATGCCTACAAAGCAACAGGATTCATTTTAATACAGCTAAATGCAAAATAATATATACGGGTATCAAAGATGCAGATAGTAATTATAAAGTGGAGTACTCTGCCTTGAAAAACTATGACTCTAAGAAGGTCTTTGGATTTCAGGGGTAGCTACTCCCTCAGCATGATTTCTGGATGTACAAAGCTGGAGGAATTTTCAGCAGGGAGATGACCGGTATTTTATTTTATCATAGAGAAGAAAGAGAGGTAGTTTGGTTACAGCATATAATTATATATGCCTCATTTAAGTAAAGCATTTCACAGTGTGGGGTCCTTCTATTCTGTTTACATGAAACTTTCAAGGCCCAGCTGCAGTTAGATAAGTTGAGGCTTGAACTAAGATGCCATTTTCTAGGAGCAAGAATGATTGAACATTCTTCGGGAAAATACAGACTTCCATAGCTGTGAGTCTTTTATCATCTGATCTCTCTCAAAAAAGTACATTTTTACATAGAAATTGGGAAGAATACTTCAACTTGGGCTTGTGTGAAAAAAAGGACCTGGCTGCCAGCCTTGGAGTCGGCAAACTCAGCTCTCCTAGCTGTTCCTCTCCTTCAGGGCTGTAGGAAAACTCAGATTACTTCCATGGTCAGTGTTATATTCTGAACCCCTGAAGTATCAGGTTATTAAAAGTAATAGCAAAGTAAATGTAAATGTTTAAAAGTAAAAGTAAATGTTTAACTGCTCAGACTTTTTTATATAGCACCGTAAGTTTCCTGATGTTGAAATTTTCCTCCAATTGTATTGATTTTTCATTTCTGGGATTTGAGGTTTTGTTGTTGTTCATTATTCTTTGAAGTGTTACAGACTTGTCCTAAGTAGAGACATAAGAAGGCTTGAGAAAGATGGGCTACTCCTCCAAGCTGGTAGAGAAAACCCTCCTAAGATTTTGCTTGGTGCATCTTCCTCACATCTCAAACCACCATGATTACAATACATATGTGTTCAGGTCAGTCAAGGATCTGATTTTGTTCTTTTCTTTGTACATGTTGTTTCCCCTCCCTTTCATTTCAAGGTCAGGGATCAAAGCCTGACTACTGGGATAACTGGGAATATCCCACTTTATCCATTGGTGGCACATTAAGCTGCTCTGCACTTTGTGAGACACATAAGTTGAAGATCCAGTATTTTGGCCATTAGAAAGTGCTTGGACTTTGAAAAAAGTATTTGGATGAAATTTTATGATCTGTAACATATAGAAGTGCAGATCAAATGATCTAATAGTCTCTTGTGGCCTTAATTTCTGCAAAGCTATGAAACTGTATCTTGGCAAATATAGTTGACTAACTTAGCAGATTATGAACAGCATGAAATCAGAGAATATCCTTTGCCAAAATATACTAGGAATGTCTTTTTATCCATTCATATCTAACTTGTTCCAGATGAGATAAACTGTCCATAGTGAGGTAGCTAACTACACAACAGATTAAGCAGATATGCAAAAGAATGACAGACAGTAAGCTCTCACGTTGTTTAGGAAACATTTCTTCCTTAGCTGAATCGATGTAATATGTTGCTAATAATTCTCTATGGAGTGATATTCTGCAGTCAATTATGTCTTTGCAAGTACTTTGCAAATACTACTGTAAAGATTTGTGCCTACCTTTCAAGAAGACAGAAAACTTCATCACTTGTCCCATGAACCACTGATTTGCTCTTGCAGCCTGTGAAAAAAATCTCTCCCCAAGAACTCCCATTACTTTTGGTCTCTGCATACCAAACTCCAGCTATCTGGGGGCCGAGCTTCTGCCCTTCTCAAACCATTTTCTGCTTGTCACCCTCCTGCTGGCACATCTTCCTCAACCACTGAGAGCAGAGCTAGCACTGGTGGGGGAAAGGCCTTCCTGCTCTACTTCGTAAGGAGGAACAGCTGGGCTTCCACCAGCACGAGCCCCGTGTGGGGGCACAACAAAACAAACCAGAGGAAGTTCAGAGGCTCCCTTTTTGGTACTGCTACAAAGAATTTTGTCTTATCCGAACACCAGGAGACATACAGCATACTGCTTTCCCTTGGAGTTGTTTCTCAAGACAGGGGTCCTGCTTTTCCAAGAGACACAATGCATTTTGGCACTGTCTACATCAGTGTCACATATACAAACAGAGCCAGTACAATAGCTCTGCTAAAATATTTAATCTTTAAACATGTTTAAAGAGCAAATATGACACACCAAGTATGAGCATGGTCACCCTGCTTGAACTAACTTTTGATAGTTATTAGTGCTCAGCTGCTTCTCTGACATTATCAACACAGATAAAAATCCCTCATCGGGGAAATTAAAAAGTACTAAATGCCAGTGACTGAAAGAAACTTTGTTACTTTAAACCTTGCATTAAAATGAGAAGGCAATCAAAGTTTGACAAGACAAGCTAATTAGTATGCCAGCAATGAAATGTGAAGAATCTCCAGGGGATTGGTTCTGAAAAGTTTTATGTCATTTATAGGGCCTTTTTTAAAGCTAATGTTGTCAGCTCTCATGGTGAAATACACAACAATTGAATTTCATTATCCTCATAGAAATTAAGGACTAAAGTCCCTTCAATATTTTCTAGTCCTCTTTTTTTCCACCCTAAATACTACACTAAGTCTTAGTTTACAGACAGACATTTAAGTTCTTCACGGCACTAATGCAAAACAACCCTAGAGTTACCAATGACATTAAAAAGCCTATTGTTTTAAGTGGCTGTATGGTGCTTAGTGTGTAAGCTTATTGTGTGTAGGTATTTCACAGAACTACAAGAATATTCCCCTTTCCCAGAGAGTTTATAGTTTGACATTTATCCTTCCTCTGCAATATTTTTATTAACTTCAACTTAGCTTTTTATAATAAAAGGTTTATTTTGAAATGCTGCATACTGCATCATGTACTGAATAGATACGTATATAAACAAATAAAATACATTCCAAATACATGCATGTGTCTGGTTTCTTCTCAAAGATTTACAAGAACTTTGGACATTTCTATTTAAAGTGCCTACTGATTACATTGCATTGTAGTTGTATCACTTTTTTTTCCTCTCAACACAGATTGAATTAATCCACTTCTACAGCACAGAATAAGGGCCTACATAATAAAAAAAGGACTAAAATCCCAGACTTTGGAAGGTGAATCATGTTGATTATTACAATCACTCATAACAGGGAAGAGGAGGAGCTCTTAAGAGACAGAGGGGAGTGGAAATGGGTTTCTCCTTGGGGTGGCAGGCCAATTCCCTCCTGACTTACCTCACCTCTCCAGGTGCCCTGCCCTTAAACAAAAGA
Organism: Edolisoma coerulescens; assembly: GCA_013397115.1. Lineage (NCBI taxonomy): Eukaryota > Metazoa > Chordata > Aves > Passeriformes > Campephagidae > Edolisoma > Edolisoma coerulescens. Next base: position 754,736 of record VWZW01001197.1, read on the forward strand.
TATGAGGCCCTGGAATCTGAGGACTAGGGAGATGAGAACGTGGATGAAGATCCATCCAGGTTGGAGGGGTTGCCTAGGGCAGGGCAACCTACCCCCTGCATCAAAACCTCCTCAATTAAGAATAAAAGAAGTGTAGTAGTCATTGACTCCCTTTTGAGAGGAATGGAGGGCCTGATACGCCAACTGGACCCAGCCCATATGGAGGTGTGTTGCCTCCCTGGGGCCCATGTAAGGGAAATCACCAAGAAACTTCCCAGCTTGGCAAGGCCCACCGACTATTGCCCATTGGTTTTCCAGGTGGACACAGACAAAGTCCCAGCAAGACTACGGATGATCAAGAGGGACCTCAGGGCCTTGGGACAACTGGTCAAGGAATCTGAAGAACAAATTGTGTTCTCTTCTGTCCTGCCAGTTGCTGTCATACAAACAGAAGTTGTCAAGAATTATTTCAAAAATTATCCAAAAAACAACAGAGGAGTATTTAGGATAGGTGTGGAGGATGAATGCAAAAAAAGGAGGCACTTGGACAGCTGGAGGATCTTAACACTGGATGGAGCAAAACAAGCTGTGCCCAAGAGAGGGACATAGGTTATGGGGCTTCACAACTAAGCAACCTCTCCAGGGGTAAGGAAGGAGATTTCCCTGCAGACGCTCCAGGAGCATCTACTGTCCATGGGGAAGCTCTGCTGCTGGAGGGATTGAGCAGGGTGAAGAGCTGTCACCTCGAGATGGGAAGAGGTGCACCTTTACCCCAAGACATTAAATACGCCTCACTTCCATGCTGAACACTGCAGGGTCTGTCAGCAGAAGTGCAGAGTTTATTCTACAGAAATTGCCCATGTTCTGGTAGAAGTATTGTAACTTTTAGTAAGCCTGAGGTTGTTGGCATTAAGTACGCTCAATGAGAGAGATGCAGTCAAAAGCCCTGCCTTCCTTCCCCTACAAGCAAATCCCCGAAGGGAAAGGTGCTCAACTTACTTTCCTTTTTGCTTCAGCTCTGTCAGCTTTTCTCAGCTTTTCTCAGCAATTTGGAAGCAAAACAAATAACTGTGATCTATTTGGGGACGATCCAGGGGTTTTTTTTAAGGTCCAGAAGCACAAAAAAATATTACAGCCAGAAGAAAATATTTTAAAGAATTTTTTTTAAGGCAGAGGCAGAATTGCAAACCTGAGACATCACACGGTACAACTAGCAGAACCCCAGAAACATACCCTCTCACGACCTGGAGAGCACATGTGCACCTTGATGGCAGAAGTCCTTTATTCACTAATACTCAATTCTTCATTACATATATGTTTACACATTTGCTTTCCCATTCACCCCCATTTTTAGGAAAGAATTACTTAAGAAAATAAGGAAATGAAACAGGTTTTGAAGGACCAAATCTCATACTCTTCTCACTTGTGAAAGACATGCAAAAAACTTGTACATTTTAAAAGAATTAGGCTGTACACTATGTTTCCAAGTAGAACATCACTTTTAAAAGGTCACATCATTGAAAGAAAAATGAAAAGAAAAAGGAAAATTTAATAAGGAAGGAAAAGGAACTCAAAAGGTTAATAATCTATCCTTTAAACAAAAAAGGCAATCTACTTTTTCTCATTAAAACCTGACACACAGCACTAACTGAGGAGATTATGTTGTGAAAACATACTGCATCGCACGGTAATGCTTGATCAAGATCAGCAATCAGGAGCAAAAAGAAAGCACTGTTTCGTGATTATAATAGCAAATTCTGGAAGACAACCAAATACATCATCTGGCAGCCTAACAGCTGTTACAGCTTGGTAGTAATACCTTGGCATTTGCTATAAGCTATAACTTGAAAAAATTGATTTCTCATCTGCCAGAAACAAGAAAATGTTCTCCTTTTAACATTTCTGAAGTTTCTTTCACTAGAATACTCAGGTAATGGATCCACTTTTTTATTCTACTCAGGTTTTACTCTTGCTGCTAAGTTAATAGTGTATCGGTTAGATTAAAAAAATAAGTTTGAGGAAAAAATACTGGAGGCAACATAAATAATGTGTGTTTAGATAGATCCTGTTTTGATGACACACTGGGTAGTAGATAACAGAAAATATTTCTAATTGTTCTCCTTGCTCATATTCACAGCTGTGATCAAAAGTAATTGTTATACATCATACCTGCCTGAAAAGGGTACATTTTCAAAATAAAGTTTAGTGCCTTTCCATATATTTTGCTGTTAGTTAAGCCTTCTTTTTCCAAGTCAGAGGCGGTACACAAGGATGCAGACTGAGACAGTAATGCTGAGAATTAACAATACTTAACAAACCCAGTCTTTAAATTACTACTGGTATAGGATGAGAAGAGGAACTTGGGAGATGTTTATTATAATTTGTGTAACTGTATGAAATAGTTAAAGAACTTGTTCTGTGTGTAGACAGGCTCCCCAAAACCATCAATTTTCTAAGCACAGTACTTTAAACCTTAAAGTAAGCATGCATCATAACAAGGACATAGACTATGTAAAATCTTTCAGCATTTCAAACATTCGAGTCATTTTAGGGTTAAGTAAAAGCAATTCATCATAAATATTTTAGATTCTAGCATTCTACTTAGATTTTGAAGTGTCATAAACAATATCTCTCAGAAGTCAATATTCACACAGTACATCTATGGGGAAAAGAAACAAACACAAAGGTGGTTTGAGCTATCAAAGAGGTCTCTACCTTTACGCCTAGTGCAGTTTTCTTGGCCTCTGCTTTTAATCTTGTAGCTCTTAACATAGGCCTGGTTTTCTTATAATCTTGTTTCCCTAGAGGAAAAAGCATATTTAATGAAAACACTGCAAAAAGAATATAAAGAACGTGAGCAGTTATTTCAGTTGAAAAGTCAGATTTAACATATTAAAAACATCCCCCAGTCCAGCATTTTGAACAGCAGCTACTCTGTAACACAGGGACTCAATCTGTGGAACAACCATCCTTAACATAGACAGTGATAGCAACAAGAACTGATAAATCAGTGTAGAACCTGTTACTCCAGAGTGACATCAAAATACAACTATGGACAGATATCCACTAATACAATGTTTAATAAATGGCTCCATAGGAATCAGCCAGCAAATACGTAGATTAAAGGTGGATGATGTTTTTGCCTCTCATTCAAATCAAAACAAAAATTTTCATTAGAATTTTTCTTGGTTAGTCATCTCTAATGCATATATAAATGTGCAATACAAGACATTCTGCTGAATGCAAACGTTCATAATTCTGAACTGGAACATTATTTGCAGGTATCAGAACTCAGAGATATGGAGATCAGTCTAAGTAAATGCTAATAAACCAATTGCTTGACACCATCTGCTTGTAGAAACACGTTACACAAAATCTTCTAGATGAACTTTCTACAAGTTACAGGGATATCTCTTGCAGCCACAAAGAGTGCAGCCCAGGGCTTGATTACTCTGAGTCCACATGAACTGAGTTCAGAGGAGGACATGTAAGTATTCAGAAATGGTAGAAATGGTATATAAATCATTTATCTCAACTTAATAACAAAGCACAAAACACTTGATTTCTCTCGGGGATATTTCTACTGTCTGAAGGGCCTGTTAGTACTGTATTATGAACTATTAAGCATAGCTTCTTTAAGTTAACAGATGTCAAGTCAGAAAAGGAGAAGAAAAAGAGGAATCTGCGAATAAACTGCTCAGAGGGATAGAGCCTCAGTACAACTGCTTTGGCTTTTTCAAAAAGTGCTTTTCATTTTTTCCCTCTTAATGCATACATATCTTTTTTGTTCTTTATGCCTAATTACAAAGCTAAGCTATAATGCTTAAAGTAGAGTGTCTGGCCTTTTTCAAATCACTACATTTATCTATTTGTACATTAGCTTTCATTACTGTTACAGTCAAATAATTTAACCTTTACTCAAACTCTGTCCAGTGGTTTTGTATACAAAAATCCCATTTGTCCAAGCAGAAGTGATTTTGCATTCATAATCCATAATGCAAACTTCTCATTTGATGGCTACCTTCAAAACTGGGATATTATAGTGTAGTGATGAAATTTTGAAACATGAACGTCTTCTCCAGTGATCTACCGGATTCATGGAAACACACTTCTGACTTAGTCTACTGTTTGTATCACCCTGCTCATACTTAATACAAAGACCATCTGTGTAGCATACTGTGAATGCTGATTACAAATTTGCTTTCATTATATAATCTCTCCTCAGTCCTATGGATTATATATTGTGAAGGTCTCCATATTCTTCTTTGGTGAGATATTTTTCATAAAAGACTTGAAATAACTTAAAATACTCAATGACAAATGGAAAAATAACTGAAACCATGTGTATTAGGAACAAAAAAAACTGGCAGCATATATCCAAGGAAAGTTAGAGGATAGAGTGAAGAAAGGATGACAGAAAGATGATTTATGTCAGATGCTTCAATATATTCATCCAGTCAATACATCTTATTAGCAGGACAGGACCACTGCAGCATTATTTTTCTGAAGTCAGTAATATCTGATAATAGGATGCATCAGGAGCACAGTAATTTCTTGGAACATTTAAGGAAAGAATTGCAGAAACCACAAAAATGGCTAAGTCATGAGATGAAGCCAGCCAGAGAGAGAATGTGTTTCTTCTCCCTGAAGTCCCGCACTCATACTTTTGCCATGAAATAGTTAAAAGATCTTTCAGAATTTCCATTACAAATGGCAGAAGTTTATTACTCATAAAAATACACTCCGGGCTGAAATTTGGCATAGACACACCCCAGCCTTGAATTTTTTTGTTTGTTTGTTGGGAGGCAACTTTCAAAAGTGATGCAGCTGTTCTTACTTACTTGTGAACAAACTATAGAAATGTATCAATCTGAAATGTTTTAAGCATGAAAAATATCTTCGTTTAGAACTATATAACTGACAAGCACTAAATTCAATCTCAGTTCTCATAGTTCAGGTTTGCTGCTCTTCCATCAGGGTTAAATGAAACAAGACAGTCAGAGATTTCCCTTCCAGTGATGCAACAGCATTAGATAATGAAAACTAGAAAGCTTGGTAAGGTCCATTAGAAATGGCACACAAGTCAGCTAGTAAAACCCACCTCCCTTTCCTCCCGTTGCCCATTCTCCCTCTTCCACAGCTCAAGTGTGAAGGTGACATGAGCAGGGGTAAATATTGCACAGAAGACCCAGTCTGTGAAACACATCTATGGGCAGGACCATGTTTATTCATCCAAATGAGAAAGCTTACTGGTGCTCTTTCCCTTGGTTTCAGGCACCCTGCTACTCTTTATTCCAGTATCATGGCTACAGCTAAGACTGGATTCTACTTATCTAGATAATACTTCCAGATTTATGTTAAGTCTGATATGAACAACTAACTCTCCTATAACAAGCAGGCTATTTCAGTGATGACTCAAGAGCTGGTAGATCTCCAAATCCATGCACCTGCCATTAATTTACCACTCTCCTTGCTAAAGTAATAGCCAAAAGGAAAAAAATATGGTAGGGCAACAGTCTGAGTCCACCAAGTGCAAAAGTTTAAAAAGGACATCTGTGGACTTCTTTGTAATGACAACCAGATTCAGCAATCGTACTAAAAGAGTCTTAAAACACATGAACTTTCTGAGGGCTTGGGAAAGACATCTGAACTACAAGACTATAAAGAACAATGAAATGCAAAGCTCTTGCCACGTGAATACTGATCATTACCACCTGGAAAACAAGCAGAAAACAATAATACAGGCTCCCTACAGCCTCCCTTCTTTTGGGCTTGCAAATTCAACCAGTTGGGATAAGTATATTCACACTCTCAATGTCTTCTACTTTTATCTCACTTATCCTGCAAGCTGTCTTGTACATTTATCTGTCAGAGTCATCAGTTTAAGCTATTTCTTCTTCTCAGGAAGAGATCATCAAAGCCAGTTGAGACAGACTCATCAGACAAAGCCCCATTTGTCTGCTTTATCCAATGCCCATCTGAGACACCAAGTTTCCTGATGGAATATATGAAGGCAAGAAGAAGCCAAAAAGATAGAACTGGAAGATTTCCAGACCAAATCTTACTTTTCTTATTACTTAAACAAAATCCTTACCTCTTTGCCTAGTCATTATCGTTACCAATTTCTCATCTCTTCTCTGGAACTCTAAACTTTAGTGCCAGCTTTCCTTAACTTTTTTTTATAACTATCCCTATTTATTTATTTATTTATTTTTGAACAAATGTACCACTTCTTTCGTTTTTCAGGTCCATAACTTCCTTTCCATTTTTAAGGCCAAAGAAGTACTCCATGATAAGACAACTATTTATACTGACTACAGCTCTCTGCTTGTCCCGCTTCCTGACAGTCCCTCCAAAGATTATTTTACTAGCTGCAGGATTAGAAAAGGGTGAACATAAGGGTGACATACAGGGAGCTTTTTAGCTACTAAAACAGCTATATTGTGAAAAATGACAAAGGGTGCCTCCTTCAGAGTGGATATTAGGGATTCATACAGTATGCAACATGAGTTTGTTTCTCTTCATGTAATTAGGAATAAAAATCTATGAATTTTGCAAGATTTTTTTTTTATTTAACTCTGCTTACAAGGGAAACTGAGATCCCATACATCTTCTATTCAATAATTTTAATAACATATTAGAGATGACTTGATCTTGTATATTCAGTGTTCTTTTTAATTAAACCTCCAATGACATGATGATAAATGCAAAACTTAAACTAAATAATATGTATGAGCTAGACAAGTTCATTAAGTTCTGGGTTAATTTTTTTTACTCTACAGAAATACTGTGACACTACCAGGTAGCATGAACAACACTGGACTTCTGCATACATACCAAGCTCCTTTATACATGTAAGTGAGAATGCAGCATGTTGATGAGCACTGTATTTCTGAAGACTGACTACATTTAAGATTGTGTTTAAAGATGCTGCTGTTTAAGACACAACCTGAAAAAATCTACAGAATAACTTCACAAGAAAAAAACCCTGTATTTCCAACCCTTCTAGATATTTACTCTTTTATTCTAACAATAGCTCATTACTGGAATTGAATAAAAGACTAAAGACTGCCTCTCCGCTTTTCGATTCATCAGGCTTAAGCAGAAACAGGACTGCATCTTTGGCCTTTGTTGATGCTGCTGTCCAAGCTTATTATCATATGAATATCTAGTTATTGTTTTATAAATGTTCACATTTCAGGAGCTCCCTGCTTTCTTTTCTCTCAGCAGACTTTACAATATCCACCTTCATTATCATCATGTGGCAGCATTGCTCTTCGCTTGCATTTGCTACTTTAAAAATTAATGCACTGCTATTTTCTGAATACTGTACCGCGTAAGCTGCTTATGAGTACATTATGCTATCAAGCAAGCACATGCAGAAAAGCTTCCTAAACTGTTATTCTTTCAATGAAAATACAGCTGGTTCTGCTTCAAAGGCACTTCTTTTCACCTGCAAATGGACTTCCTTCTACACTTATTCCTCAATTCATTGTCTTTTATTTGTGTCTGCAAATCTTTAATTGCCTTTAATTAGAAAGAAGTAAATTCAGTGCTTTAATCTTGCAAATACATTCAATCATAATTCTGTCTGGGATGAATACCAAGTTCTATTCACTGACTGATCTTTATAACAAAGGTATATAAATTTATTGTCCGTTTATATAGACCACACCAATTAAGCCACAATGGAAAACCAAACAGATAAGAGTCAAAATATTTGAAATGAGAAATGTGCAATTTAAATTTAATTACTCAGACAAATAATTTGAAGATGAGTTATTTACAGCATGCCAAAGAACCTGACAGATAGTAAAATTTTTTAATCAACACTACAGATTTAAAATTCCTTTCAACACTTTCACTAACATTCATAGTGAAATATCATAACATAATTCATAACAACCAACAAACTGCTGTCCTGAATCTTTCTGTGCTGGTACTATAGTCATACTCAAAACATTAGTAAGACGTTTTCCATACATTAGCAATCCATTTCATATGTTAAAGTACTGTTTAGGGTGCAATAAAACTACAACTAGAGGGTAAATTTTAGTTACCAGTAGTAGTTTAACTAAAGTACCTTACTGGAACTGATACTGAAAATCATACTAAAATATATACACAGCTAATTAGAACAGATTGTGGCAAGATTTACTGACAAACTGCAAGTGTGAAATCACACACATAGTTAAGCTGAAATCAATTTGTTTATTATGATTATTGATATCAATTAGTGAAGGTTCCAGGGACTCTCCACAAAACCCCGCAGAACAGAGAACAAGAAAACGGACCTCTGGTCTTTTCAGGGTTTCCACAGTCTGACTTCAAGCATCCCATCCTTTTCCCTGCAGTAACAGGGGTAAGGGAGAATTAGATCTCACTGGCAGAGACAAAGGCCCAAGGTGGAGGAAGGTTCAGTCATGCTGTCCTCCACAACCTCCCTATATCCAAGACACAGAAAGCCACACCCATTACACCTGATTTCAGTTTTAGGTGATTGCTAGTTTAGGTGTCTCTTTACTTCCCATAGAGACTTCTCCAAAGAGTGAGTGACAGCAGCCTAGCATAGACCAAAGTGCTCCCTGGTGCTGCCTGTTTTACTGCCAACAACAAGAGATATTCAGAACCCAAGTCAGTTGAAGCATTGGGTTCAACCCTAAGGTTAAGCAGAATAAATATGAACCAAGGAAATAGCTCTAAGGGACAAGTGGAGAAGAAGTACCAGTCCCTACATGACTTTATCTTGATTCAAGACATTTGCAGGAATGGTCAAATTACCTTTGAAGTAATTATCTTGAGTATTACTAGTACTACAGAGAGAAAATCATAGAGCCATGAAGGGACTGTAAATTGCATTGAAAACCACAGCTTGAATTCCATCCCTGCTCAGCTATGATGTGGTGGTTCCCAAGCCAGTTAGCTATACCTGTCCTACAGAGCTACTGCGCTGAAGATGCACCATAATTAGCACATTGCTGTAGCATCGTGAATTGCGAGTTCCCACAGCCTCATTGCAGCCCTGCCCTCAGTTCCCCATTGGGTGTCTGTAATCCCTCCCCTGTTCCATCCTCACTGGCTGTTTCCCTGTTGAACCCTCCCACGTTCCCTTTCCCTATTGGATTATACCCCTCACTCCGCCTCCCTATGTCCCAGTATAAAAATGCCTGTAAGTTCCAGGTGTATCATCTCGCTGCTTCTGCACCTTCAGAAGATTAAACTCTCTGGAATCCAAGCAGCAGATCGCTCCTCTCGCCTTTATCTCTGCTGGCGTGTCTTCCACCGGCCTGGGGGAAGCCCTATCGAGTAGGGAAGCTGCGTTCTCGGCCGCTTCGTGTGTGTTCCTGCTGTGGCCAGGGCGTGGCACACAGACCGCGGGCTTCCTGCATCCAGGCCCACGCGCCTCCCCAAGCAGCCGGCCTGGCAAGCTGCTGACAGCATCCTGATATGGTGGCAGCACAGCCACACACCGCTTCTTCAGAACTGCTCCTGTATACCAGCTATGGTCCTGCTTTAAGCTACAGTCTCGGGGGATAGGTTACGTTAGAAGACATTTCTGGGGGTCATACGGTCCACCCCTCTGCTCAGAACAGAGACAATTTTTAAACTGTATTCAACCTGGAAAGCAGCTCCAGTGACTCAGGGAGCTAGTCAAGCTGAGCTTATCCAGTTAAGTTTTGAGTATTTCCAAAGGTAGAGATTCCACAACCTCCCTGAGAAACCCTTCCCAACATTTGACCATCCCTCTGGCAAAAATATTTTTTACCTACGTACTGAGAATTTTCATGCTCTAACTTGCCTTTCGTACCATTGTGCACCTTTCAGAAAAGTTAGGCTTCACCCTGCCTGTAGCCTCCTATTAAGTATTTGTAGATGGCAGTAACATCTCAGCTAGGCTTTCTGTTCTTAAAGATGAAAAGACAACCTACTAAGCCTCCTCTTGTACATCCTGCGCTCCAGATGGACATCCTGACCCTTCACTGGACTAACTATGTCCATGTCCTCTTTGTTTTCTTGTGCATGAGCATGGCACTTGCCTTTTTCAACCATCAGGGAAGCGCTTCCGTGGAACCAGCTAAACGGCTGACAACAGGGAGAATTTAGCCATAAAATCCTATTGCCTGAAATACCTTAATGTCGCTATTGCAATGGAACTAAAGTGCACCAAAGGAATTCAGTAGGGTCTGTAAACAGCTAGTCAGTGGACTAAGAGGTTCAAATGAGTTTGCACTACAAGCAATTCCCTAACTTTAGAGTAGTTTGTTTTTTTAGTAGGAGGGAAGACAAGCATTTATTTTCTTACATGCCCTGGGACTCCAAAACTGAGCTCTATCATCTTATATATGAGTAGTACAACTTTTCTTTAAGTGCCTTTCTAAATGCCAGCAAGTTAGGTGTCTGTCACGGGGAAAGAAGTGTTTTCTAAAGTGATTTGTAACAATATCGAAAAACACAGAAGTACCTACTCACCTGCCTCCTAAGGTGCATGAACAAGTATTTAATTCTGTGATCTCTGAGGAATTATAAACCAGTCATTGTATATTCACTGAATAACAGAACTTCAACCCAGTGAAACTCTGTGAAACTCTACTCTCACACAACACATCTTCAACATGCCTGCTTCATTTCGGAAATAACTATTTATTTAGGACATTGAAGAACCTCAGAAAAACAAAATTCCATACGAATTTCAGGCCTAACTTCAGTAAAAATCAGTTGGTAAACCACACATCAGTAACAGTTTTATAACCTATGTCTGAGGATTGGCAACACAGTCCTAGCTCACATCTTTGGAAACAGGATCAAGCTGTTAAGTATTTATTATTGGGTTTTGTGCTATTAGTGTCACACAGATAAATTCAATGACAATTCTCTTCCTGAGAAGCAGAAGTGAGATTTTCTTATTTTTAATTGCTGTGATTCCAAAGGGAGGTTTTGGAGTCTTAGGTTAACAGAAAGATTTTTATATGTCTTATACCTACACAAGAGTGTGTCTGTACTCAGAAAAGGCATGAAAACCCCCCATAGCCTCTCTATTTTATTCAGGTTTAATGGCAGCTCAAATCACTGACCATTTTTCAATCTTGAGAGACGGAACAGCTTGACACTAATAATACATTTGCAAAGGACACATCATCATTTAACACAACATTAAGTGCTCAGGGACAACTTTTTACCGTAGACACAATGTGCTCTGAGCTCAGGGTTGACATTTAATGCTACAAAGATAATCCAACCAGTCATTCATGAGGGGTAAATTAATTTTCAAGCAACTATATTTCAGCTTTAAGCCAACAAGAAGGACGCATTAAAATGAATAACTTCATTTTATGCTGCATGCAAGCTTTAAAAACCCCAAAATATAATGCATTCTTAAGTACACCAAAATATACCCATTTAATTATTGCTATCTTTCCCTGATTCCGAACCAGAAGTCTGGTGATATTTGTTAAATATAATATTCTGACTGGAAGAAGAAAATCCCTCAGGATTTTCTATGAGTTGCCATGAAAAGCAGCATTTCATTAAAAAAAAGGTTTACATTTAAAATTTGTACTAGACATACTTTGATTGTAACAAGTAATTAAGAACATATTTAAATTAGCACTTTTTCTGATACTTCTTTTAGGGAATATTTTAAAAATCTATATAAGCATTAAAGAAAATAAATTCAGGAAACCAGTTATCAATAATGTATGGAACAAAAAATAACAATACTTTAAATCAGCCAATTATTCAGGTAATTTGTTTTCAATACCTCTACAATATACTCAACTGCAAGACTGTAACAAAAGATCTGAAGAACAGCACTAAAAATATTGATGCTTACTAGCACTAAAAATATTGATGCTTACTAGTACTATTTGATAGGCAGTCCTTTTTCATGCCTTTTAGTGCTAAACTATCTGTTGCAATCCTGTGCTTAAGTCCAACAGGTGCATGCCTACAGCCATTAAAAAGTACTGGCTCCGTGTAAAAGGAGCTTCCACACACACGATGGCAGCTCTTCAATTAACCTTTCCAACAATCTCATTAACATTTCCTACTCAGACAACTGTGAAAACCTTAAATACCTTTCTTAAAAATAAATTAACACAATTAATTTGAAACAGATCACTGGGTGGGTGTTTCGCTTCTTTCTTTTCCACCTACATAATACATACAAACATTACTTAGTATGTGTTGTTTTGAGTACATTTTTACTACTTTGCTATGGAACAACTGCTTGCAGTTACACTTTCATATAAACAACCATATTTTAGTATAAATTCTGAAAATAAAAAAACCAAACCAAAACTACTACTGCAGAGAGAGACTATTTACAAGAGCATGTAGTAAAAGGACAAGAGAGAATGGCTCCAAATTGAAAGAGAGTAGGTTTAGATTAAATTTTAGAAAAAAATTTCTCTGCTGTGAGGGTGGTGAGGCACTGGAACAGGTTGCCCAGAGAAGTTGTGGATGCCCCATCCCTGGAAGTGTTTAATGTCAGGTTGGATTGAGCACTGAGTAACCTCATCTGGTGAGAGGTGTCCCTGCCCATGGCAGGGGTTGGAACAAGATGAGGTCCCTTCCAACACGATGCATTCTATGATTCTGTGAAGTATTCACTATCGATGCAATTAAAAGCCATATTTTTATGAAACATTTGATGACGTGATTTTTGGGCAAGAGAAAGTATTATATTATTTCTTTGATGATAAGAGGTGTGAAAAAGGCAGCATAAGGTGTGGTAAGAGAGACACACACAACACAGAGTCTTTCTGCCTCTGACTCAGGCTGCACCCAGCTGCAATTTGGCTTACACTGATTTTATTAACAGTTGGCTGCAAATAGAGGAAATGTGATACATCCCCCCAAAACGTGGAAACAGATCTTATTGGTATCTTTTATGTGCATACTTTTCTTACACATTCAATCAGTCTGCCTGTGACTCTACTCACTGTTACAAACCCTTTCTCCAAGATTATTGCATAAGCATTTCTTACACTTACTCAGTTTGTAGGCTGAATATTTACACCACAAGTTAAGAAACTCGACCTTTTTCTGTTGGATTATATTCTATTTTTCCAAGCCATTTCATTGATTTCTCAAATTTAGTTTGAATTTCTCTCTCATACTGGTATAATTTGCAGACTAAATTCATCATCCCACTGGCAATTGAAACACTGGTTCCAGGGACAGGCCACTGTGGATCCACTAGTAACTACTGAGAACAGCTTTCATACCAGTTTGGTACCCATCTTGCAGTACCTTCATGGTCATACATCTCAAGTTTGTTTACCAGAATACATTGACAAGGTCAAGGTGAATGACACCTCTTCCTCTTCCCCATCAATGGAAAGTTTGCTACTCTGTCAGAGAAGAAAATTGAACTGATTTGACAAAACACACTGGCTGTTGCTTATCTCCTTGTTGGACAAGAAACTGTCCCTATCCTGAAGAGCTTACTGTGAAGGATGAGGAAGCTGAATTCAATAATTTATGACTATTACATGTTCCGTCTGTTTGCTTGTTATTGTGATGTTTGCTTTATAATTACCAGAGGTTAGCTCCAATAAATGCTGGCCTGTGCTTAGGCAGGAAGGTAGGAAAATACTACTAATACTTCTCCACTGAGAGCACTTAAAGACAACAGAGGACAATATAGAGACTAATGACCAGGTCATCACATTCAGCTGCCCACAATAATGCATATCCATGTAACAGATGTTCCACAAAATATCTTCTTTGCTCTTCTTATCCCTGCAACTATATAGCCAGAAATGTCTCCCGTTATCTTACATTAATTACTGTCTTTTGACCTTGAACAGAGAGCAACTAAAATAACAGGAGAAGTCAGATACCCACTGGGTTATGCTTTTAGGAAAAAATTCAACACACATGTATATGATTCTAGCACTAAGATCAAAAGGATCCTGGTCAAAAGGATGCCACCTTCCTTCTTCCCTCACTGAAGAAAATCTGTTCAGCAGCCCTAGCCCATCTGAACTATCAATAAAATTCTTCCAGACCGCCTCTCTGGCATTAAGCAGGACCAAACCAACCACTGCCAGAAAAATGTCTTCAATATCAGTAACTTTAAATTTATTCCTAATTACTCTGGTGTGTATCATGCTACTGCTAGACAACACTACTAACTCATTCCCAAAAATGGTTGCTGTATAAGCACCATAATATTACCAAGTAGTGTAGCAACACTATTAAACCGTCTGGATAAAGAGTCACTGCTGTTTCAGGAGAGGAGGGGATGTCTGTCTCTCTGCTGTAGTTCACATCACACTACCTGACATGTCCAACCTTATTAGGTGATTGGGGCCAGTCCCTGGGGGATGACACAGTGGGACTGTGGCACCACATAAATCTGGAGTCATCCCTTCTCCCATGTCTAATGCTTCTCCACAAGCACCCTCCAAGGAGCCACAGACGTCCCCAAGAACACCTCACCAACCTTTCTGCTGCGGCGCTTTGCTTAAAGGAGGGATGGTGACAACTAGTCCAGGAAGCAAATGACACAACCTGTCACCCACAGCTTCTTCTTCCCCAACAGGAACAGAGAGGCCTTGGAGATGCTGTGGAAAACCTGAGCAACTTGGGGAACAGATGAGGCCATATGAAACATAGTACAGGACTTCCACCACAAATACCACATCACATCTGTTTCTATCAGCTTCAGTTTTCTGTTCTCACACACAATAGGATGGCACTATTTGAACAGTACTAAAGCATATATCTGATTTTATGAAAAACAAACAAAACCTTAAAGTAAAAAAAGAACATCAACAAAGTCACATGATGAACCAGGGACAGAGCCTCAAAGACAGTACAGCTCAGGAGAAGCTAGGGTCACTTCTCTGTAACACTTGCTTGGTTGAGCTGAAATCCCTTTTAACGTTAACCTGACACTTTGCTGCCAAATTTACGTCAATTCACCACTGGTCACAACTTGCTAAAGAAAAGCTTCCCAGGTCTGAACCAAACAAAGCCTGGGCTGGATCTAGAACTTGTGGGGAACAGACTAAATTTATGGATTTAGTTCAAATATGGGATTCATGTTGTTCACCTAGGAGCACAAGACCTGCAAGAGCTGAGGGGGATATCCTATGAATAATCACAAGCACATCTGGAAAGTCAAAGGAAGAAAATATCTGAGTGAGGAGACCTACAAGAAGTCAGGCACTGTTAAGAATGGTACAACTGTGATCCTGAATACCTTAACTTCTGATGCAGTGCCTTATCCAGTGGATAATGCTTTTCTCAGAATTGAAAACAGAATGCTGTCTGCCAAGATGCAGTAATTTCTTACTAGTAAGTCATATCATTCTGGACCAGTTGTATATAACAAGGCCATCCCAAAATACAAGTTGTAATTTATTAATTCTGCCTAAGTAAAAGCTTTCCAGTAATACTGACAGCATTTGCAGTTCTCACTTCAATGAAGCACATTGCAAAGGATGCTTCGTCAGACCTACATATCACTGTCACTCCAGAAATCAATGCACTGACAGTCGTAGCAGAGGTGGATGTTACAGGATACTGTGAAAATGATTATGTAAGATAGAAAAGCAGATTTTTGGAGTCTCACTCCAGCAATGCAGAAATCAGAAGCTTTTAATGGAATTAGCCAAGAAGGGAACATCTCTTGTACACATCACCATTATCCCTCGGGATCCTAAAATTACTTGTGAGGAATAATCTCTCCAACTCACTCATAATTTTAGCATGCCTAAGAACTACATATCTTCAGTTCGCCCGTAATTTAAACTTCTTTCCTTCAACAGAAACACCACCTGACAGGTCTTAACTAAAAGTGAATGACAGCAATAGCAGCTTACTTAAAAGTGTGAAGGAAATGCATATTTATGAGCACCCAGAGTAATGGTTTATGGACCTGAGAACTAAAGGTGTAATAATGTCTTGAAGGCATATTAGGAGACACAATTTTACCTTCAAGAGCCAAAGCAGGCTTCTGTCAGTGATGAGACGGGTGTTAAGATAATAGGATGGAGGAGCCTGGCTAACTTTTATATTTATCTTTAATTTTTCAGACCTACTACTCCATCCTTTTCCCTTTCTGAAGGCTCACATAAAAGGAACTACACGTGTGTGCATAGTAAAACAATCGCATCTTACTCCTAACTTTGGGACTGGACTTACTGCCTGACAGGTGAATGTCTGGAATCTTTCACAAATACTGCAATCTAAAATACATAGTGAAGAATAGCTAGTAGGCTTTACTTCAAGCCCTCTCTTTAGAAATATAAATTTGTCAAGTAATTTATATGCTGCATTTTTTCAAATAACTGACATCAGAGTGATGGTAAGGATTTTATCTGAGACCTTCTGATTTTATTCCACCATTTGCATTAGCATCACTGCTTTGTTGATATTTTAATGAATAAAATCAGTCGGTTTCAGTAATAGCCTTACTTTGAACATCACTACATTGTAAATGAATTAAACAGTGAAAGGCATGTATCAGGGCAATCTATTCAAAGAATCAAGGGTTGCTCCCAGTATCCTTTTTTCCAAATCTTTATTCCACAGGATGATCCTTTAAGTATAATGTCTCTTGTAGGAAACATACAAAAGATGGAGAGACTGTTGAGGAAAAAATTCTACCATCTGGAAAACTATTTGATTAGATCAGATAAAGCATGGAGCTGTCTTCTATTCCTGAATCTTCCATAAAATTACTGTATGACCTTGGGAAATCTCTTTTCTTTGCAAGACTTCAGTACTCATCAAAAACTCTTGAGATCCTGGTCTAATGGTATAATAGAAATAAAGAACACTCATGAATGTTATCTATTAGAGATGATTCTCTGATGGCCTATATTAATTTCTTTTTAAAGATTTTAAAATTACATTTACAAATATAATGAGAAATAATTAAACAAGTACCTGAAAAAGTAACTGAATCTGCTACTGACCCTTAAATTCAATTTCTTATTCATTAAAAATGCATGTTAAATATTTATAAAGCCATGGACAAAGCAATTTCAGTTTCTGGAATTATAAGCATACAAAATAAACACAATTAAACAGAAAACTAACTTTTAACTATGCTTTGCTCCTCACAAACTGTATGTGGATATTGCTCTGATCACAAAGGTCCTATGTGCCACCCTCTGCCTTCCCTTGATGAAGTCCCTCTGTCTAGTCACCTAGACAGCTAGTCACCATGTGACACAGGACACAGAACATCAGCCATGCACCATTAGGTGACCAGTGGCTTGGTCTTAGTTTAACTCCATCTCCTGTGAGAGAGTCCTGATGCAAACCATCAGCACAGAGAACCCCTCATCTCCCAGGTGGGCTCCCAGCAGACAGGACAGGCATTGATCCGCACAGATAAGAGTTTATTTGTAAGCTCTCTGAATTGTCCTCTATTGATGTTTCTCAATCTGATGGATTCTATTCTTTAAACACACCAGAAAGGACACTTTCATTATACATAACATACAGAGTGAAAAATTGTCAATACAATTCTTTTTCACAGTAATTTTTCAGTTCCTTGCAGCCTAGAGGTTTGTCTCACATTTGGAGCGATATGTTTTTCTGAATGTCTCATTTCACAGATAGATAGATAGATAGATAGATGTAAGAACACAGAACAATAACAAAAAAAGCCACACACCCTCCCTATGGCCTGTTTTTCAACCGCTCCATTCCTCAGAAGAAAAGAAACACAACATCACTTTCAGTAACAATACAGTCCTTGTGACAGACATGCTTCTCCTAGAGCCAAAAAAAAATCCAGTGAACCTCACTATGCCAAGTTCTAAGAATTTAGCAAAGGGTTTTTGCAAATGCAGAATAGAGGACACTAAATTATTAAAACAGTATTACTATAACATTTGAGTTCAAACACTGTTCAAATGGCAGCCTTAATTGACACATCAGTGCGATATGTTAGTGACCAACAGTCCACAGACACACATGTGCCTTCATCACTTTCCACTCCAGGTGTTTACTCTGCTATAACCCACTCTAGCCATTGTATCGACCTATTTCAAGATCTCCTGGGACCGGAGCTCTTCCAATGTCCCCCATACTGGTGTACACTTCTAAGATCTGAGTGATTCTGCAAGGAAGATTTCAGTAACTGCTGTGCACCTGCACGAATTTCTTTCAAAATGTGATAAGCTAGGTTAAATTAATACTTGGCAAATGACTGATTTTGCATATGCTGTGTAATAAATAAATAGGCGGACAAGGAAAACTCCACCTACAGAAAGCACCTCAGTCAGTGATGTATGAAGTGGAGATAAAACATATCACCATGCCCTTATGCCACCACCTTTGGTACCTGCTGTAAACTGTTTCCAAATCTTCCTTTTTACTTACTAAATAAAATATGTTCCCAGGTTCCTTGTCAACCTACAGACACTACGTGTTTTTCTTTTCTGTCACTCCCTGGAGATGAGCTAATTGCTAGAAGTATGTGGTATGAACTCCTTTTAGTTTCCTATTGAGATTTTTTGATGACAAAATGCCTGTGTCACATCCTATTCCTACCAGTGGGACATGCTGTAACAGCTAGGGCCAATGGGCAACATAGGAAAAGTCCTGTCAAAGATGGACAACTGGGGATCCTCTGATAAATTGCACACTGTACTTACTACTAGACTGTTAAGTACTGCACTTCTGTAATATAAAGAACAAAAAGTGCAGCAACACCAAATGTACACTCAACATTTATTAAAAGTCCCCAAAACAAACAGAAAAAAATGATGCTGTGGAAATATTGTGATAGCTTCACCATACTGTGTTGAGAGCACAGGAATTGAAAAACAAAGTTTAATGTTATGATCAAAATGTGTCCTTTTTCCCTTATCTCTCTCCTTTCAGCATGAATTTCATGTTCTCTCCAAAAAAAAAAAAAGGAAAAAGCCTGTGAAATTCAAGATTATGTTGTCAGTTCTCCTGAAATCTTGATTTTGGTAAAAATATTCAGTATTAATTTTTCCACAAGTAAAACTTCAGTCAGAAAGTTATGGTAATCCTTCCAAATGCATTCTCTAGCTATAAATATCTCAGAAAGCTGCTCCACTTCACAGTGAAACTTTGTCCATATGGAACATATGACTAGGAAGGACTTGGTGAACTACTGAAATCCAGTGCTTTGCTAGAGAAGGCACATATATCATTCTGTTTTCTTTAAAACTGGTCATAGAAAACGATCAGTTGGAAAACAAGTTTTAGAGCTTTCAGTCTGGGTTTTTTGGGGTTTTTTGTTTTTTTTTTTTTCTTTCACCTAGCAGTAGGACATTACCCAAGAAGCTCAATCTCCTATTGGTAAGAAACTGCCTTCTATTTCCTGTTATGTTTCTTCATGGACAATTTATACAGTTACGGACTGGATATATACGGACTGTTTCTTTCCCATGTGTTTACTTGGGAAGTTCCAAAAGGAACCATGTTTGTCTTAATTCATGTTCAGCTGTGCTAAACAAGGCTTTTCTCAGTCTTCCCTAGTAGTTCTTTCAGCATTTCTTTCACTTTCAATTCATCTTTCTTAAACATAGATGAGCAAAACAGTATTCAGTAACTCACTGTCCCCAGTGCCCTATTTAATGGCTTTAATATTTTTTATCATTATCTTAAATACATACAAGGATAAAGTACACTTTTTTCATGACCATGAGCAATCACCAGAAACAAGGGAACCATTCCACTAAGATTTCCAGCTGATGATATCACTGGTTGTGAATTAGCTGGTCATCAAGGTGCACAGTACTTTGATACCACTTTGACCATAGAGACAAAATGGTGAAGAAACCTAACTAGCTTACCCAGCATCTAAATGTTATTCCTATTATCTTTAGACTTATGGACTGGATTTTGCTCCCAGTTACAAGTATGAGTATGTGAAATAACTGCTAAATTCAGTAGTGTGATACCTGTCCCAAATTTCCACCACGAGAAAATCCAACCTTCCTACTCATGGTCTCTTGACTGTAGGAAGTGTTTCTCTTCAGACTAAAAATTACCTGAAAGGCAGCTGAACAAAGCAAAAAACTTAAAACTAAACTGTGCTTTCAATTTATCTTTTTTCATCAGTGACAGAAATAAGATGAGGAAGACAATCCTCTGTGGGATACATTTTTTCCACTTTTGCAAGAGTCAAAATATTTTATTCTTCCTCTCTGAGGAATACATGAAAGCACTTCTCTCTTTGTCCTTTTCACGATGACTACTCATTAGAATTTGATAATTTTCTCTACACAAACACGAGTTATATTTCCTCCTTCCATTAAACCATTTGGATAGAAGCTCTTTCATGGAATATATATGCTATGAGGTCTGTGGTTTTCCAAGCTGCCTATCAAGACACACAGAGCCTCCTGTATTACAGACATGAGTCTGACTTTCTTGTAACTCTACCAATCTTTTCCATCTGGTATTGTACTTAACAGGTGGATTTTCTGAGACACTTCACACTATCAAGTATGTTAAGGATTGTACCTTCAGTTCTATTTGATTTGCAATTTATTCAATGTTTCTCTCTGTGCATTCTAGTTTGCAGAGTCCTCATCTATTCCAGAAAAGACAAAGAGGACTGCAGCCTATCTTTTCTGTAAAAGTATTTCTTCAGAGACAACCCCACTAGTCATTTCACTCCACTTCTTTCCACCATTCAGTAGGCAAAACACCACTGTACTGAACCTGAACATTCTGGAAAAGGCTGTGCCAAAAAAAGAACTGTATTCAGGTTTTGTTGTGCCTTCCACACGTATGAGAGGCAACCTCATTGCTCACTGAAGACAGTGTAAAATACCTCTAAAAATACATGGATTTAAACTATTGTAGTTATTATTCATAAAGTAACTCAGCCTGCATGCCTGATCAGACCTAGAGAGGCCACTGGATTGAAATTAAAACTGATTCTGAGAAGCTGAGGGAAACCTACACAGGGCACGAATCCTTTTTATGCTTCCTAATCTGTTCAACCTGCATGTTATATGGAATAAAGACTCTTCCTAAACTCATCTGACGCGTGGCTTGGCTTTGCAAAGTGTTCAACAACAGTACTGGCTTATGGCACTTGCTGGCCTGAGTTTTGCCACATACTTCAGTGCCTGCAGTGTGCTGTCCTGGCTTTGATGTGTATTAGCTCAGTTTGTGCATGCAGCCAGATGATGAAGCAGATCAGGGAGTTCATTCAACTCACAAACTGCTCAGCACATCTTTTACTTCAAGCTCGATCAAAATGGCATACAAACAGCTGTGCCATCCCAGAGGATGGTGTACTATACACTGTGACATGGTGGCACGAACAAGGAGAGAGAGGTAGGTGTTGTTAAAGGTCACTCTGTAATGTTGAACTGTACCCTCTGCATATCTGGTTGCAGGTGCACGAATATATTAGACAACATGAATAGGAACTGGAATTCAAGGGTATGCTCACTCCAGTTGTTACAACAGTCCCTGACACGGTTTGTGCCCACCGTCGCTCTCTCACAATTCCTACACATGGCTCAAGAGGGAACTGAAAATTGCCCAGAGCAATTTTCCATAAGCAGTGTGCAAGCAGCCACTCTGTTTTAGGGACAAAAGAGTTTACCAGGGTTATTCGATGCCAGTTGACCTGTGCCAGAAAGCAGTACAATGCTTGCTTAACCTACAAGTGCAGACATGAATCACCAGCCCAAACTCTCACCCTTCACCTGTTAGAACAGAAGCCTGTAGAGATTATTCTTACACATCTCCACTCAATGCCTGAAAAAGGTCCCACTTACACTCTACTTTCACTTAAAACTTCTCCCTGCTCTTCAGTTCACAGTGACCGCAGGCCCCCCAGGCCAGGTCTAAACTGACAGCTGCAGACTCATTCTGCCTGTGACGTGAACTGGTAAGGTGCAGGCAGGAGATGCATTGCCATAGCACAGAGCATCATGGCCAAGTTAATTAGCGCTGATAAGAGACAGGTCAACACAAGCACTGTGCTCAAGAGGCCCAAAGCTGAAGAGTTTAACGCACACTGTGAGCTCAAATTTACTCAAAACTGCTTCAGTAAATCTGGGCCACGCTCTTATCAGTATGCTGTAACCTTGAGCTGAAGGGACCATGTCTAATGCTGAGACACTGTTTCACTCCATATGCTAGTTCATTATCCAGCTCCTCTCTGTTTTGACTGCCAACAAATAATGATGTTTTTCAACACTTCTCCACTAGGAACTGAATGCACAAACATCGCATCATAAATGCCACCCAACATCTGCCAGGCAGTTACCATCTTCCCATGACTATTACCTAGGCTGAACCTGAGCAAGTGATTTACTGACAATCTGTGTCACATCCTCTTACCTATCACACCCTAGATCATCCAAACACCAATGCTTATGAATGGCCCACAGGTATTCGGTTAAAATACCACAGGAAAATTACTTCTAACAAAAAACCCCCCATGCATTCTAAAACTACCGTTACTTAGTTAATGAAAAATTAAATATTGCAACTGAGGATATCAGTTTTGCTACAAATCTTACAGCACCAAGGCAAATATGCTGATAATGATGAGATATTCACAGAAAACAAATGAAGGAAAAGCCAGGCTTTTCCACCTTTCCAATTTAACAGGCAGTCAAAATTCTTGAAAATACTATCGTTTACTATATGAGTTATTCTAGAACAGTATCAGTAGTCTAGCTGAGCAAAATTCTCTCAGTTGGTCCCATAGTAAATAGGGTATCTACGTAACTGAGATAATGACAAGGATCAGATTTCAAGTAAAGTATTTCAGAAATCAAGCAACAGATTAGTGACTTGCCTTACATTATCTGTAAATTTATTAACTGAAACCAGAGTGCTCAATCAGGGCAAATTATTTGTTTTCCCACATTCCACTTACTGTAAAGCTCTTCGTTCACTTCATGGTGCTTTTCTGTACTGATTCAACTACTACAGGAATGAAAAATCTCAAAATAACTTTGAATGTGTGAATACTTTCAATAGTGCTTATTTTAATCAGCCCTTACCATCAAGTAAGAGCAAAAGTTAGTCACATGATGTCTGAGGTTTCTGTAGTGGTAATTCAAATCAAGCAACTGACTTTTCTTATTTTCATTCTAGCAGTTTGAGCTTCCTAAGACCATTCTCCTTCTGCCCTGTAAGTTCTTCTTGTCCAACACTTAAAGCCTGCAAGCAGTATGTAGAGCTGAGCAGACAATCCCATAAATAGTTCAAGACCTTGAAAAGCACTATGTAGCCAATTCCTAGCTTTCTTCCAAAATAAGGCATAATACAAGCAAAAGCTTACACTGAAAAGAAATATATTTTCAAGACAATCCAGTTACAGAAATCCATGACAACATGCAATTAATGGACTGCATGATAGCAATCACCAACATGACTCATTACATTCAATTCATTACAAAATCCAGATGACTATTCTATGGTCATGCTTACACTGAACATGGACACCTTAACACATTCTTTTAAGGCCATAAATAGGTGCAACACCTGATGAACTACATAATGCACATGTTCACATCCTGAAGCATGAAATACAAAAATCCCTTCAGGTTAACCTCTTGAATTGATCCAAGGTGACTCTTATGTCTTTCTTCTTAGACCACTGCCCCTGCAATGCTTGCCAGACTTCTTGCTGCCTTCATTCCTGCTAGCCCAGACAGGGGAGGAGCAGCAGAGGTTTAACAGACCACCACTTTCCATGGTAGGACAATGGCTGGACAAAACTTAACCGCACCCAATAAACCCAGTGCTACTTCTCATAGCATTGTAGCTAAAGAAATGCAGTTATAACTACGAATTATGTTCACCTTAGGTATCTATCAAGCACATCCTGAGAGATGCATCTGCGCTGGGCTCCTTATGCCTGCTCTACTGCTTTGTTGTGATGAAATGAGAGGAAATCAGATTTGTAGTTCATTGCCCAACTCTCCTTGCATTTATGTTGATGTAATATTACCTACAAATATAAGCACATGAACCACACGTAGAGAATGTGTATATATGAACACTGTATACACAGAAAAATTATGTCTGAGATTTTTTGGAAATGGGTGTCTAAAATTAGATTTACATATTCACATTGAGATGAGAGTACTTTGAAGTCCAGCTTTCACACATGAGATAAGATTTTCAAAGCGTGGTGAAAGAATTTCTAAAAATGTTAAACTGCTCTGCCTCTGAATGTAATATATACATGCTTATATGTGTCTATAGCGAAAATTCTATGTATTTTGTAAAGGATTGTAAGAGTTTTTTCTCAGCTGATTTTGACTGCAGAAATGAATTCATTGAAGAATCGATCAGAAGCTGAGAGTAAGTACAAACACAAATATGTAACATTGCAACAGCCCTGTAGACACTGGATACCTTACAGGAATTGCAAGTGCTTGAAATAACACCATGCTGAAAGGCAGTTCAGCAACTGGAAAAATGTCAAATTTCACTCTCATTTACACCTATAAGAAATTTGTAGCAACTCCACTGAGTGAAATGGTGATATTGTTGAGATTAAAATAAGAGCAGACTATGAGCCTCCATCTGTATAAAAGTACTAAACAAGTGTAGTATGAATGTATAGTAAAAGTAGTATAATTTAAACAAGCTCAAAGAAACTTCTGCTGTGGAGAGGGGATGGGAGCCAAGGGTTTAGATACACAACCTTCCTCCTTAGGTTCTCTTCGAGGTGTGTGAACACATTCCTGCAGTCCTCTGGATCTGCAGCCACCCCCTCCCATTCTTGCTCAGACTGAGTCTATGTCTGTCCAACAAATGAAAACTAAATAATATCCACACAAACGTAAGTACATATCCAGATCTACCATCACCTTTTATGCTCTAAGCCAAGGCAATAAAACAAGGCAATAGCTCTGCTGCTTTGGACTTAAAAAATATGTGACCACAAACTGCATGTGCTTAAAATCCATCATCAGTCTTCACAGAACATATTTTAAAACATCCCAATCATCACAAAATGTGGATTAAATTAGTATAGCCAGACTAGGCTTTGCTTCACAGCAGTGTTTTCCTCAGCTGCTCCTGCTTTAGTTTCCAAAAAGTGATTCCACTGGCATAAAATTAAAATCAAAACAGCACTAACTGACCAAAGGATGTAGTTCATTTTTTTGTGACACCAAAATTCATTCTTCATAAAACCTCCTCCCAAGAAAAGGGACTACACATGGTATCAGTGGCCCGTCACTGTGAAGTATGAAACTCAGATTCCAAAACTTGCCAACAGTCACACATAATAGCTAAAGGAGGGCTTTTTTCCTACATCTCTTTATTACATGATTAATAGTAGATTTTTATTGGAAAAATTAAAGTGAGGAAATGTAATGTTCCATATGCAGAAAAAAAGGGTACACCAGAATTGCCTCTTTCTTAGGGTTTTTTTTCGCTATAAACAAATAGCAAGACTTTCCTTTTTGTTTCAACTTAGTCAGCATTTGTTTCTGTACTTTTCCCCTCCCTTCCTTTCCCACAGTAAATAGGTGATTAACATTAAAATAGGGGGAAAAAAAATAAGACTAGTTAAAAAAATAGACTGGAGCATTTTTTTATTCCATTGACATCTGTCCTGCTACATCTTTGCTTATGGCAGAGAAGAGAAATCTCAATGATGTAGATGTTGCCTTCTGGTTCCATGCCTTTTCTTAACAGACAAAAGATAGAGGAATTGCTGTTTTGTGAGAAAGAGTGAAATTTTGAAATTTTCAGTATAAATTCAGTCCAAACATTTTTTGCTGTTATTTCAGAAATTATATCTAAAATTTTCATGCTGATAACAAGCATTTCCTGATCCAAAACAAAACAACCACATTTCACTTCAAAGTGTGCAATGTATTTCAAAGAAAAGTATCAAAATATAACATTTTCCCTCTTTTTAAGCTGAAAAGGAAGGCTGATAGTGGCCAGGTTTTTTTGAGTATGCAATGGCACTACTCAGGACAAGGAAGGTGGAGGCACACTAACTCCATAAAAACACAGAGAATGTAAACAGTAACAGAAAACACAGAAAAGGTGAGGTGGTAGAGAGTAAAGACAACTCCTTTAGCAGAACGGCAGGTGGAAATGGCAATCTGCCACAACAAGGGCTTCTCTCTGGAGACAAGAAGGCAACAGGTCCATGCTCCAGCTGGTAGCTGGAGGTGGGAACCCCAGACATGTTTGTGCTGCCACTAGACCCCGAGATTTTCTCCATCTCAGGGCTACAGTGAGAGCAGAACCTTGGCCTCAGGATGAGGCACCTTTCTTCTGGACAAGTCACCAGTCTCCACACCAAGGAATTTTTAAAAGGCCCGACTTTACCCACAAAGTTTTATCAGTTAGTTCTTGTGGGCAGTGCTCTCTCCACTCCTGCGCTGCCACAGCAGGACTCAGGGCTCCTAGCCAGTCCCCTTCCCTGCCCCATTGCTCCACATGTGCGATGCCAGCAAGCACCACCTCCATCACCAAGTCACTGTGCTCACTCCACCATCTTGTGCCTTCCAAAACAGAAAGAGAACGTACTTTCATTCATAACTTTTACTCCTTGCCAGGGGATGTGAGGAGCCTTATTTGCTCCAGAGAACCCCTGGGCTATGCCTATGTAAGTTCCAGCTCCTAAAAGACCAAGCTGGCAAGTCAGGAGATATAGAGCAGACAACAGGCAGACCTTTGAGTCTACAAATTGAAGGTTGAATGATTGGCAAACAACCTCTCCTCATGAAAAATTATGCTACAGCAACACAATAGTAATGGGAGCCAAAAGTATGTCTATTCCTGATTTGTAGACCAGGTTTTAGTTATGCTATAATCCTCTCAGTATGCCTGCCTAGGATCCCACAATCACACAAGTCATGAACACTACCCACAAATCCTGCGGCTTCCATGCCGAGCAAGCGACACACCAGATGAAGAAGGATGGAAAATATACATGTGGAATTGTTCAGGGAACTTAAAGCACACATAACAGTAAACAAAGCAAATATGGTACAAAACCTGTTGCTATTTTCACAGCATTTGTGGAGCAAAGCTGCATAAATGCAGAGGGATGCATACTGCCTCACACCTTTCCTCAGATTCCAGCAAATTAAGCACAGCAGCACAAACAGCAGCAGGGAGAAGGAAACGCTCTGCAGAAGAGCTGCCCTGTTTGCTGCTGCTCTACAGGTATATATTTGAGTATGTGAGCCAGAGATGAATAAGAAGTGTTAACACTACTTTTCCTCATGTCTCTTCCACAGCCTTGGCTGCTCATGGAGATTTGAATAGGGAGAGATTCCCTTGGTGCCATCCTCCCTCCTCCAGGCACAGCAGAAGCCAGTTTGCTGTGGTTGTCCCCTGTCCACTTGGGGATAGGCTTCACAAAGCCACTGCCAGTTTGGTCTGATAACTAAAAGACTGCCTCTGCTCCCCACTGAGAAGGCAGTGCCACTGTCAGATACTGGAGCACTAGCTTAAGTGGCACTACAGACAAATTTTGGCTGGTGGCAGGAGAGATGGCTGAAAGCCAGCTGACAGAGAAGAGCAGTATCAATCTCTGTGCTGGGGGAATCCCCTGAAAATGCTACTGAAGCAAACAGCAACCACTAGCGGCACAGAGTCAAACAAGACACAAGTGATCCTGTTCTCATGGAGAAGAGAAAAAGGCAAACGGCTGAACTGAAGTAATCAACATGAACTTGAACCATGGCACAGGGCAAACATGTGGCACGCCGTATGGAAACTCAGCACAAAACAGAAAGCTTGGAACAAAATGAAATTAAAAATCTGCTTTTATTTCAAATTACTCCACTAAACATCTAACTGAAAATTGTGTTGAAGTTGATATGACTTTGTGACATGTTGTTCCTTGAAGGCTGCCATTTTCCATCAAAAAAAAGGTATGAAAAACGGTTCAATCTGGTTACCTTCTATCCAGCAAGGCTAGAAAACATTAAGTTGTGAGCTAAAAAATAACATCGCACCATTAGTCAGCAGGAGATAGCTGTTCAGTAAGCATCTATCATAATGTTTTCAACAATCCATAGATACCAAATGCCTGGAAAAGAAGGCCGGCAATCACTCCAAGCACGGATTTTGAGCTTTAAATGCATTTGATAAATTAATTTTTTTAACGACAGGCCCTGTGCAGCCTCACTTTGTTTACTGTTTCTAGATATAATCTACCTCAAAAAGGGTGATCAAATGTCCATCTCCAAAACAAATGAGCCTGGAGCATTAGGGCACTCTGTATTCTGAGGGCTCATCTGTTGAAGAGCTTCACACTAAAACATCCCTGCAAAAGTACCTAAGCTATCAAATCCAACTTTTAATGGATGAATGTGTTAAAAAAAAAAAATTATTTCGGTACAATTTCTAATAAGTACCTGAATGAAATCAGGCCAAGAAGAATCAAAAGGAGTTAAAATGAAGGATCTAGAGCATCTCTCCTATGAGGAAAGACTGAGAGATCTGAGAGTGTTTACCTAGGAGAAGAGTAGGCTCAAGGACTTCATCAGTGTATATATATATATTTATATATATGTATTTGTGTGTGTGTGTGTATACTTGAAGGGAGGCTGCAAGGAGGACAGAGCCAGGCTCTTCTCAGTGGTGCCCTGTCACAGGACTAGAAGCAATGGGCACACAAAGAAACACGTAAGAAAAAAGCCTTTTACTTTGAGGATAGTCAAACACAGAAAGAGAGGTTGTGGAGTTCCTATCCTTGGAGATACTTAAAAGCCATCTGAACATTGTTCTGGGCAACCAGCTCTAGGTGGCCCTGCTTGAGCAGCGCAGATGTATGAGATGACATCCACTGGTCCCTGTCAACCTTAACCATCTTGTGACAAATGTATGAATTATTACCAGTTACGCAAAACTATGTAAGAACAAAAAAATCAAGAAGTAATGGAAAAAAAAAAACTTTCATATTCATGAGGGCAATATTGGACAATATCTGTTAATAATACACCTCTTTGTCCCATAATACACCTAAAGGCATAATGAGACTAGAGAGCTCACTCCACCAAGCTCAGCCACCAGGCCTAAAGACAGCCCAAAATGCTTACACTTAAAACTCAAACACACCTGCAACACTTAAGTATAAAACTGTATCCATAAATTTTCAAACTCCTCCTCTTACATTCACTGAGTTCAGAGAACTAATTTCAGTGGCAAACTCTATAGTTGTATCAGTGAATGACCAGAGTGGGAGCTGAAACAACCATCATCAGAGCAAAAGGCAGAGCACAGTCTATTTTAGTTCTTGCTCTCCATCCTCTAAGGAATACTACAATCACCTCCGAGGTTATATAGTTTATTTGTGTGCCAGCATGAGATTCTTCCCTACAATAATTTTTAACACTTGCTTTTGCCAAGTTAAGAGCAATGTGTCACATCTAAAGAAAACGAGCTTATTATGAAGCCCCTCCATATTTTGCAGTACCCAATGGATGCTGCTGCTGCAGTGTGTAACAGGGAAGGTGCCAAATTGTTCAAACACACCAGGCCAAAAGTGCCAAGCCAGCAACATAACAGGATCTCTCTGAGTGCTGGGCCCCAGTACAAATACTCCTAGTGCCTTGCTATAGGGCAGTGTCCTCTTCCCTGCTTGAGGTACAGCTGATCAGTCCTGCCATCTCACAGCTTTGAGAAGAACAACTGTGCCATGCAGTAGTCATGTGCAAGAAACAGCACAAGCTGTGAAAGAGTGGGAGGTAATTATTTGAGCCGCCTACTTAAATAAAGCTTTATACCTGCCCTGGTCTCTCCAGGGATCCTGCTGATCACCACTCTCACCCTGCAGAGGATTTCAAAAAACAATTCCAACCATGGTCACCTGAAAGCATTCATAAAAAACCAAAAAAAGCAACCCTAAAGGTGCTGGTTGAAAAACAAGTGGCCATGATGGAAAAACAAGTGGAGAAAATGCCAAAAAGCTGCTACAATCATCCTCTATCCAAACACCCAGTTACATAGGATGACTTGTCCGAAAACAAGCTGCAGGGCTCCCATTTCTCACCAAACACGTTTGGGTGAAATATTTGTGGTGTCATCTTCTACTGGGCAACTGTTTCCTTGCAAGGTTTTCTACACAAAACCTAAAAAACCCAAAAGCAGAAAGTTCATCTTTTTAAACATTTTTCTATTGTATCTGCTTCTCATCCATAAAGGCACTCACAAGCTTTCAGCCAATGTTTCTCATAGAATGAGCCAAGGAAATCAGCCACACAAACTGCACAAGATTAGGAAACATAGACCACTCCATAGCTATCTAAAACAAATCAAATACAAAATAATCCCTTACTTACAACTTGATGAGAAGTTGAAAAGACCACTAAAACAGTTATATTAAAATAATCAGGCAGTACTAAAAAAATTAAGACATGATAAAAATAAGACTGCTCACATAACCCTAGCTCTTTCACCATGAGAATGAACACTGTGAACAACTTCTTTTTCCCAGACACTTGTTGTTTTCTGCATATTTAAACAGATGTGTGTGCTTAGCAACTGTAAAACAAAGTCATTTACTTAAATAACTGAGTACAGATTAAGGTACTTCATTTTATACATAAACTTCTAAAATACTGTGACTTTTATATAATTTAACATATAGAGACAGAATCCTCATATATGGATTTCCAAAATAACTCACTTTTGCATTTAAGCAAAGAAAGAGGGATTGGACTTTTCTATATAAGTATCTATGTGAAGGTACATGTGTGTATGTACATACTTTGTATATATGTTACCTACATATGTAGTAGGTAAGGACAGAAAAAGGCCTAAGAAAATAAATTAACATGTTTAAAATATCCATTAGTGTGAGAATAAATGCAGTTATACAATGCAAAAGTCTGTAACATTCAGTGTATCAAAAATTGTTACGAATGAGGAAAGTATCTTGTTAGAAATGCCCATATAAGAAATTAGAGACAAACAGGAAAATCAGGAAAGTTCCAACAGTTCAGAAACATTGTGAAGCCACTTCACTGCAGTATTTCACTAGTGTTCTAAACACAGAGCACATACTTTATCTAAAGTCACTCAAAATACTGTCTTCCTAAAGCTGAATGAATTACTCAACAGCATATACAAAATTAAGTTTTTGAAGAGGAATGCTGCATTTTGTTACACTAGTGGGCCTTGCTGGAAAAAAAAATAAGTTGGTGGGTTTTTTTAAGCACAAAAACTTTTCTTTCAAACTCTTACCTATTTGTTTCCTGTATTGGTCAACAGGAGTCCTTGATGTAGAGGCATCTTTTCTACCCATTGTTTTCAATCCAAAAATCACTGTCAGTATCAGAAAAAAAAAAAACCAAAACAAAAACCACAACATTATTCCTAAATAAATTACTAACTAAATCAATTGCTTATAACATCACAAAAATAGTAACAAGCAACATTTACATGATTATACACAAAAACATAAGCCTTCCCAGAGTACAATGAGACACCGGAGTTAATCATCACTATTCTGAAGACTATCAGATACATTCTAAACATACCTTTGTCTCCATTGCATGGGTTATTAACATTACAGAATGCCTGTTAGTTTGAATAAAAATAAAGAAAAAAGGATTTAAACTGATTGCACTGTAATTCAGCATTTGGTACCACTGAATTACATTCCTATATAATTTATTTCTTTAGTAAACCAGGGAATTAATGTAGTATTGTGAGCTGCTTCCATTATTGGCAAATATATTTACACCACACACAGGAGTCAGAGGCAGGACTAGGCATGTGTGCATCCACAGGTGAAACTGCTCAGGAAACCCACCTGCAGACACAGCCCTCCAGCCACCTTGAGAAAATAGAGGACCAGACAGCTAGAACACAGCAACCCCACACTCTCCCACCCTCCTGCTGTGGTCTCTAGACACTCATGAACAAAAAGGAAGTGGAGAACAAAAACTGAGAGCTGAGGCTGTGTGTATTTTACACCTCTCAGCCATGGTATTGATAGTTTAAATCACCTTCATTGCATTTAAGTAAAAACCATCCTAACTCTTGAATGGGCTTCTCATGTTGCAAAGTCATGTTGCACACCTCCTCACAAGGAGGTGACGCTAGGATTGCACAGGGAACTGCACTGCCATCCATACAAAGATGTTCTTTCCGTCATATTGGTGCTTCCACACCATTCATGTAACTGAACAAGCATCACCTGAGTAGTGCTCTAGCAAATTCCTGATGTATCTTTAAACATGCAAAACCTTATGGTTTCATATTCATCCCCTCACAGGGCTGCCACTCCAGTGGCAGATTCTACAAACATGCTCATTTCACCTCTTTTTCCCTAGCTAATAACTGGCTTTTACAGTCACACTCAAAACACTGAGATCGAACCATTTTGGCTGGGCTGAAGACATTACTCACCACAGTGATGAGAAGCCCCACCCTCTGACTGCCTCTATGACACAAGAGTCCCAACATCAACACCCACACTCATGAGAGGACTGACGTTTTCAAGAAGTGTCAGATTTACTGTTCAAGCACAGAAGACACACAGCAGCCAATCCCTGCCTTTTTCCAACTGGCCCTGGCAAGCACCGTGCCACAGGCAAACTTTGGCTGAATCATCCTGGGTAGCCACAAACCAGACGCAGATTGTGCCCATATGGCCGTGCAGTATCTGCAAGAGTTGTACTTTTCTGTTAGGCATAACCAGCTGTGCTACAGCAAGACGAGCTTCCCTGGTCGCTGCCAAGGCACGCTTTCTGGGAAGTGCAGCCCTGGAAGACACCGAGATGCCAAATCACGACCCAAAAAGCATGCCACAGCACTGCTGAACACTACTGCCAGCATCCCAAACTTAAAGCATTCACCATTTTCTCCATAGCTTCAAACACAATTTAAAATATAGTTGCAGGAATGACCCTCACCAGTTATCTGTGCATTTTAAAACCACAAAGTTTATTATTTATATTTATCTATTCTATAGGAATTACTGGCATTTAATGTCAAGTGGCAAATCCAGGCTCCTTAATTTCACGTGTGGGACACAGGGCATAAAATGAACTTGATGCTCAAAAATCAACAACTTTTGTTAAAATTTATTCAGGAATAACAGCAAGGTACAGAAGAGCACCACTAATTTTTAATCTGAACTGAAAATTCAATTACAGTGTTCTAATTTTTCCATAGATTACTTTGGTTGAATGAAGAGAATACTCCCCGTTTTATGTAAAACGCATAAGCAGCGAACCGTAATCCACTGGGTTGTGTTTCTTTCCCCCTCTACTATGCTTCACAGAAATTCTCTAGACTGGGTTGTATTTCATAACATTCATATCATAATAATTAGAACGGAAAATAAAAGTATTGTTTGAACTTTCAGCTAACTGAGGCAGTAACAGATACATTTTTACACCGCAAAACTAGTTCTTGGCTTTTTTATGCCACTGTTAAGACTGTTTTGACTTGCCTTTTGCAATTTCCATAGCCTACCAATGGTTTATAACAAAACATCAGCTGTGAAAGATGTTTGCAGTTTTTGCAATGCCAGTAAAACACAAGAAGAAAACACAGGCAAAAATTATTTCCTGACTTAATATGGGCCACAGAGATACTCGCATTTGCCCGCGTGGCTCAGTGTCACCGACTCTCGCATCTAGAACCTCGAGTCCTCTTTGTTCTTCAAAGGGATGCAGTAATCATCATTCATTTCCACTGCTTTGATGGTTAGATAGCAAATGCCTGAGAAACCCACGGAGACATTGGCACACAGAGCCAGTGACTAATAAGACAGCTATTTGCATAGAAGATCAGCCACAATTTAGAATGTGTTGTGATAGATGTGGAACGGGAATAACAGAACTACATTAGCATGTACGAAACTGAGATTGTTTTCACAATTTAATTCCTTGGGGACTATAGCTCATCACCTTCTCTTGTAAAGAATCCCACATTCCCCAAGGAGGCAACTTGCCATGAGCCAGATTTAAACTAAAATATGGATTAATAAGAGGTAATATTTATTATTTATGAACCTTGCTGTAGGTTTTCAATGCAACTTTCTAACCATTTCTCAATAACAAAAAAGCCTGAAACCTTTATGAGTCACAAAACTAATTCTCCCCATTTAAAATAGCAGTGGTCATCCTATAATAATTGGTTATTTTTACTGCAAAAGAAATTTACACTCAGGTGTCTGATCATTTTGCTGCTTCTGATATCAGCAAATGGAGGCTTCTCCTATATTTCTTTGCCAAACCAAAGGGAGAGGCAACACATCATGCTGCATGCATCCCAAGAAGCTTTCAAGTCCCTGGAGTTCTAATGACTACAGAACCATTTAAAAAAACATGTAAAGGAGCTTGCTACTGCTCCTTTTACTGGCTATTCAAAATACTTGAAAAGCAATTTCAGATAACATGAAAGCAGTGTGAGCCATCCTCAACTTCCAAGCTTCCATGAAAGACGGCTTTAAGAAAACAAAGCGAGGCCCCAAAGAATGATTTTTTGTTTATTTCTGCTTCAGAGATACTACAAGATTAAAAGACATATTTGTTTTTGTGGTAAACTTCACTATTTTTTCACCCCCTTTGGCTTTCCCTCTAGTAATTCACCTTTAGTGAAAGTTTGGTAGAAAGTTTACACACTCAGAAAAACACAAGATTTTATTTTTCTTTTATTTTACTCCTAAGCAGTGGCTGATAATAATTAAAACACATAATAAATTGCCTATTATCACCTCTAAATGTCAATAGCATTTTGTGAGATTAAAACCAGTCCTAAACTCCATTCAAGGTCTGGCTACACTTTCAATCCCAATTCACTGTTCTTGATGTATACATAGCATTTTCTATACCAATTAAAAAATAAATTCCAGTAATTACTTTAATGAAATAGAAACTTACTATGAATGACTTCAGAAATACTAATAAAAATAAGAATAGGATCTATATATACAGAGATTGAACTTTGTACATTATTGGTGTAATGCAAATGATTGATAACGGGGTAAGTCTTAAAATGTAAACCAGTGAACATTGAAAAAACATGCCTATCTGCACATGTACAAACCTTCTTAGCAGTGATTTTTGACAGCATGTCTGCACTCTCCAACTGTAGGTTGCCTAAATATTAACAGTGGGCACATCAAAGAAATAATCAATGAAATGACTGGTTTTGTAGGTGAAATATAGTTAGTAAGCTGAGAGAAAAGCAAGTAAAACTTCAGGACAGAAAAGAACCACTACAGAATGTAAAGCTACTCGACCAAGTCTTCAGCATCTGTATATATGCAGAAGTTGCTCATCTTTAATTACAAATAGATATCTATCCTAAAAACAACTCCTTTTTTGTTTGTTTTGTTAGATGTAATCAGGTCGACCATTTGAACTCATAAACCAAGTAGCTTTTAATATGATTCAAAGATTCTATGAAAACTTACTGATATCATTCATGGAACTGGTCTTCTCCTAGTTAACTCCATACCTGATAGTTCCATAACTAATGGATATTAAAATATTTACAAGTTACAAGAGAGCAAAAATAGCTTTTTATCCACCTCAGGTAAAAGTCAAGGAAAACATCAGATCCTCTGCAAACATCAAGTTACCCCAAAGAACTGGTAGATCTAATTTAAAGTGGGAAGCCATCTGCATGTAGGTATTTTGGAAATCGTTGCTGCTGGTTATTTTAATTGGCTTTTTTTGTTGTACTGCTGAAGTACAATAACTAAGGTCTGTCTACACAGCAGTGGATGCAGCCTGCAGCCAAAACTGGTAAAATTATGTAGATTAATTATTTAACCACACTGTAGCCAAGAGAAAGAATTTAAAAATCTTTACTACCACTACTACTACCACCTTAGAAAAAACTTCTACAAAAAAAATGGAAAACAAAACACATTCATGTTCTTTTGGTAAGTCTTACAGTAGTCTTCCATTCCTCTGGAAAGTCTCTCTCAAAGAATGAGACTACTATTTCAAAGGAAAGAGTACCCTGACCATGGTGCTTCTTGCAGAATCTCTCTCTGCTTTATTTGGGGATTTTTTTTTTTTTATTAATAAAAGGAATGTAATACTTCTTTACTTAATTTAGCCTTGAAAGCAGCAGAGGTGATTTAAATTTAATTAAATTTAGGAAAATTAATCAAAAACACAGGATCCATAACTCCAGTCAGAAAAGATATTAAAATAATTTCAACTTTCTGCACAAGGAAAACAAACACTGTACCACATCCCATCATTCAAACCATATAGGAACTACAACTTTTATTCAGATATGTATCAGGCTGTTTCATAGCTTCATGTAAGCACTAGGAACGAAACACACCTTGTTATTTCCAATTAGTACCCTCTGCACTCTGGGGAAAGGAGCTGCTCTGTTGTTTGTTAGCTATACAGTACCTACAAAACCCATGAAATTGGCTCTGCATTTATCTAACAAAAGTAATAAACAGGTAATAGTTCATAGGAATTTTCAGCATATTGTCATGGATGTTTCAAAATCCTAAGGCAATATATTCTGAAAAACTAATTTCATCAACAACCCAGATTAGTTCCACTAAATTTTAGGAACATAACTGAGACACACAAGCTACACAGGAGGCCATCTCCACTCCCTTTGCAATGGGTGAAGAAAGAAATGTAATAGTAAGGAATCCAAATCACCTCTGGCAATCTTGCTTTCTTGTTATGCTCCTAAACCTCCTCAGAGTGCCTAAAATTTGGTGGCATTATTTACACCCAAATATTTGCATTTTCTCCTCTAGTGAAGAGTCTACATACTTTTACTAAACATAAAATGTTTTTAAACATCTGAAGAGTTGAAAAGATTATCCTTAAATGTACTCACAGCTAGGAAAACAGTGAAATTTTCAAGGGTGGCAAAACCTGAACAACATTTTTTAAAAGAACTTCGTATTTATGTAAAATTGCTTTCTTAAGCAAAAATAGGCTATTAAAAATGTTAAAAGGTTCCTTCCATTCCGAGGAGAGTACAGTTGGTCTCTGCTTCTACAGGATGAAAGTGTACTAGGCCAAAACACACTTATAGAAGCACTACTTACACAGAAGAGATCTATTTAGAAATTAGTGTTATTTCTGTATAAAAAAGTATGAAATTTTGCAGAAGAATATTCCTAACTGTAGTGATTTTACGCACCTTACATTTAATTTTCATTATTAAAATGTCATGTCTTCAGAACAAGATTCCCTGCTTACTTCAGAGATGAGTAGAGCTATGGCATGTGTGAAACATACATTCAATTAATTATGAAGACAGATCTTCATCTGAACAAATTTAAAATTCCAAACGTTCAAGGAGGAAAATTTTTCCCCCATTTTTATGAAACTATGATGGCACTGATGTGTCAAGAAAATATCCTTAAAGAAAAAGAAATTCATGAAGGAAAAAAGCACACACGTGGTTCATTTCTGCCTTGCCAGACAGTTCAAAATGTAGTACTTCAGAGAGGGAAGAGTAATCTCTGCTAAAGGGAAAATTATGCAATAAATGACACCACATGCAGTATTTCAGAATAACATTCTTCAAAATAACAGAATCTGTCTAAACATTTTGGGGGGGAGTGAGAAGGACATGGGACTATGGTAGAAATGAGAGCTAAAAAGGGCAGAAAGAGAACTGACATCCAGACCACCCCAAAGCCCAGAGGCACATCCGTCAAGGATGGATACAGCTTTCATGGGAGCACCTGCAGATGCTGTACGGACACCTCCGTGGCACGAGGTGTGGTGAGGACATCACCACCACCACCACACAAAACAGAGAGCAGCACATACTCTCTGCCTCAAGAGTTAAAAGTTCATCGAGTCAAGAGCAACAATAAGAAACAATTATTTGCTCTGTCTCAGTAACTGAAGCATTGGCAATGGACACTTTTGCAGTTCAGTTAAATCCCAGCAATTTTACTCTCTCTTTGATTCCCCACCACACACCCCTTAAGCACTCATTTCCTTTGATAAAGTAGGGACTAATTTAAATAACAGGTATAAAGCTAGAGGTCACAGACCTTAAATTTCAAAATCAGCTAAGTCTGCCTAAGCACTTCACATTCTTAAATTTAATAGAGTCCCATGTGGTTTTACTGAAGTCTTACTCCAAAACCTCAGAGACTCAGTTTTGCCCTCCTACGTGTTACAGCAAGGGAAGAGTGGCTTCTTTCTCTTCTTTAAATGAGAAATTAAGCCTTCTATTCTCCCCTCTTTAGTTTTGGGAACTGACAAAAATTCTATTTTTACTAAATGTTACTTCTTTCCTGGGACTGCCACAAGCCATGGCTTGCTATAAGCCTGAATGCTTTAATTATATATACTTGTTAATTTCTCATTTGTAGATTTTTAAGCTTAGGCTCATTTTTGATGGAAATGAAATTCTGATTTCTTCCTCAAGTGAGAAGAAGTATTTAGGGATTATCCTTCCCTTTAGTATATCCATTTTAAACTACAGTTTTCAACCATCCAGAGGACAATGTTTCACAAGTTTTCAATATTGCAAAATGGGATAATGACCTTCATGAAAATAAATCTTGTAACTTCTAAAGTTATTCACCCACACACACAAAAATTGGAACAAGTAATAACTTCATACTGATCATGCTATCATGCTTTTGTATTTATATTGTATCATGCTTTTGTTTCTATAGTGCCTTTCTTTTCACTTGCCTTACCTTAAGACTACTAAAAATACAAGCTTTCTGAGTGAATTATTTAAAAACTGCAATAGTTTTTTTGAACTAATATATCAAAACAAGACAGTTTGAAACTGCTGGAATTTTTCCGTTCTTTTCACACTCTCATGCTGTTGATTAAAAAAACCCCTTTTTAAGGTATATGAGGCTAAGTCTCAGCTTAATTTTTCTCCATTAATTCTAATATTGATATCCATTTTCCTTGAATATGTCTATCATTCAAGCAGAAACCAAACTCTCAGAAAATAAAATTAACTTAATAACTGAAAACCAGAAGAGAAAACAGCCACAAATAAGCCATGCAGGCACAAAGCTGGGAGGCAGACAAATGTGTCCCTCTGTAATATATTTCACTGTAGTATAACACAATGTCCCATCACATGACTTCAAGTCATAGTAATTGCTAAAACTGGTCACCACATTTATAGCCTAACGATTGCTTCCCTTCTTACCCTGAGCAAGCTTGCAGAAGTTCAAAGCACACTACAAATGACAGCAGCAAATAATACTTTAGTCCACATAAACCTAATCGTAACACTTCAGCAAAACTGAATTATTAGTTCCATTACTAAACCTGGTGCTCAAAAGGACTTAAAGGGTAATCTTTCCATCCAGCATTCAGAACAAATGCGCATTTTCTTCCTTTCTCTGAAGCTACTGCAGCTCAGTAAGTATTAAATAGGCTGATCTATGAAAGAAGAAAAACAGTTTTATGCCTTTTTTTTGTTTCACATGCTGTATTAGGCATTCAGGAAAGCAACTCAGCTTTAAAAAAAAAAAAATCACCTATTCTAGTCACCAAGCAAAAGAAACATGAAGTATAAAGAGTTTTAATTTGATGAGTTTGGTATTTATGTTTTCCTCCATTATTCAACAGCTGATTAAAGACAGAGTAATCACAGAATCAGTCAGGTTGGAAGAGACCATTGTGGGTCATCTGGTCCAAAAACCCTGATCAAGCAGGGTCTTCCTAGAACACAGGGCACATGACTGCATCCAGATGCAGATTATCCCCATAAAGATCAGAACATAAAGCTCGCATGCATTTCAGTCTTAACACAATGTATCTTTTTTTGTACTTTTTTTCTTTAAAATTGAGACGAAAACCAGTAGATAACCAGTAGCTAACTTAGTGTTAACAGTTAAAATGTAAAGTTCAGTCCTACAACACTTAATAATGAGCTTAATCATCAGGTTTAATGAATACAGACCCACAGATGTTAGCAGCAGCATTTTCAAAACCACGTCCTACTCTATTGGTTTTGAAGGATTAGGCCGTAACTGGGTGAAAAGTTTAATACGGCGTAAATAACATCAGCTCAGTAGTTTCCAAAGCAGTTCAAAACAACAGGCCAAGCACACTCTCTGCAGATTTTATCTAAATTGCTCAAGACTTGGCTCTCCTGAAAACTACCTAGAGATCCCATTAAAGGCAATGATTTATAAGATAAAGAATAAAGTAATAGCTTACACGATACCATCTCTTTGGGAACTTTATGTTGTATTTTGGCAAAAACGGGAATATAAGATCATTGAAATCTATCTACAGTATGAACCCTGAACAAAGACTGAATTAAAGGAATGGATCAAAATCAAGCTAAAACCTTTATATGCACCAAATGAAAAAATAAGCTTTGATAACCATCAGAAAATCTGGTAAACTGTTTCCTTGCCTCATTTTAAGGCAGAAAAAATTGTGGAGCACAGCTGGGAAGAAAGGCAGCAAAATGAAAAATCATCAACCAGCAGAGAAGAATTGGTTGAAACAGCAGAACATCATGTGAACATCTGAAGATTTTGGATGCAACCATTTATACAAATATCTGTTTGGGCTCCTTTCATGGCTCTTCCCACTAATGGGAACGGGGCGGGAGGAGACTGCATCCCCATCTCTTCCCTCTGCTCCTGAATAGCATGCAGGCGTGTGTCACAAGGAAGAGATTTTGCTTCCGGGTTCATTTTCCAGAAGAATGTCAAAAGAAAGGATGACACTGAGACAAACACATTAAAGAAAAGTATTCCTTTGGATGTTTCAAGTCATTTAGTATGAGTAAAATTCTAGTTACTGTAAAAATACTGGTGAAATACAAAATTGAACACATTTTGATGTGTGGCTGCTTTAGGAGATGGCACTTTTCTTTAAGATCCTGGATTCTGATGTGTTAAAGGTTGGCCTTTTCTGGCCTAAAAGATACCTCTGATGAGAGATTCCTATACCACAAACCAGTTACAAATAGAATAGTTGTAAGTCTGCTAAAAGACATCATTTGAAAAGTAGTTTGCAAGAACTTCTTCAGGAACCTAGCCTGAGATGAAATAGCAGATGACAATCCACTCCATTTGCTCAAATTTCCTGAGTGCATCTCTCTAAGCACTATGGATTTGCACGTGCCTTTGGCTACAGTCAAGCAGAATGTGTGCTTCTGCCACAAAGTTTTATTAAGAGAAAGTGGATGCACTGTCTGAAATCTAGCCTTGTAGATGACATACAACAAAAAAAAAAACCTTCTAGAGCATACAGTAAAATGAGTTGAGATTGGTTTTCTTAAGAACACACCAACATCACAAGAAACTGCAGGTCTGTTCTCTTCCTGCTACAATTGCCCAGTCTGGCCACTACTGTACAAACAGCTATACAGCTCTGTAACTCAGTTTAAAAGTTTAAGGAGAGCTGGGTCAACTCTGACAATGAAGCTAATTTGTTTCCTCTTTTACCTTTCAAAAGACTTTATCCCATGCATTCAGCTTTACAGCTGTCCCAGTTGTTTCCACGCTGATCTATACACTTATTTTAATAAGGTGAGTAAATAAAAATGTGTAACAATGTAGTACCAGGAAAACATCTTTCCAGCTCTTCACTATTTCCAGCAATGACAGTGTTTAAGCGTGAAGGCTCAAAACCAGAAAACAGACAAGTTTGGTCACAGAGTCATTGCCCTGAGCTTTTTCCTACACACATTATTCCCTCCCCTTCAAGATCCCCTCAAGGTACAGTACATATTCTATAGTGTCCTTCTATGGTCAGGATACAGAATTGAAGCAAGCCTATACAATATACATAACTTGTGTGCAATAAATGACAGAATACAAGTGCTTTGAATTCCTTACTCTGCATATATGGCTATGTTTTAGTATGGCATCCACATTTACATCATCATTTCCACGGCTCTATATAAACATGCATGAAGATAAACAGGCACTCTTCTTCCCATGCAGAACTGGAAGAATTCACCCAGAAGCTTTGCTTTGTAAATTATTTCATATGTATTTTAATGAAGCCATAAAAGATATTAGCAAGTGTGCTGGGAACTTTAGTTTTAAATTATTATGATCTGTTACTCTAACAGAAGTTATTAATATTATTTAACCCCACTGGTGTACTTAAAATGAAAACAGTTTCAAATTTTTTTCAATACGTTTTGTCTCTGTAATAATTTTTCCAGAATACCCTTCCTGTTTAGCTTGTTGATGTCTAGATTTGTATACATAGAAAGATATCAAAATAACCCAGGCTTTCAAATTATCCTATTTTTCAGAATAAAAAGTAAGCAGCAATCTAAGAACGCTTTACTAACCTTTTCACTCCAAATTACAGGAAGATTCATTCATAAATTAAACAGCATGTCAAAAAAATCCAAGGAAAGCAACATCCACCCTTGCTTTTACCATTTTATGATTTCAGAACAAAACAAAAAAAAAACAAACCAGGAAACTATTAGCTGCTGCAATTCTTAGCAGTTCCATTAAAATAATACTCAAATTTGTTCAAAAAACATATTCTGGAAAGCTTTCCATGCTGCATATATATACAACAAAATAGAAACAATGCTTTTCATGTCCTCTGCAAAGGGAAGAAATGAGAAATTCAGACAGATTCAGGATAGCCTTGCCTAGGACACTAAACAGTTCATATGCAGGAG
The DNA here is from genome assembly GCA_013397115.1 of Edolisoma coerulescens. NCBI lineage: Eukaryota > Metazoa > Chordata > Aves > Passeriformes > Campephagidae > Edolisoma > Edolisoma coerulescens. Next base: position 797,246 of record VWZW01001197.1, read on the forward strand.
GGCCTCTGCAGCAACCAGGTGGGAGGGAGAGCTAACAGAGCTTGCTGAGGTAAGGCAGACACGTGGTCAGAAACACCACAGCAAGCTTGAACCCAATCTCAAACCCACCTACCAAGGGCAGTTCTAATAACAGAACTAAGTCTGCGTCTTTCAGGACCTTCATCATGCTTTCAAATTTTTCAGGACATGTTTTCCATAGAAATAAAACTAGATGCAACATTCCAGCACTGGTCTTAACATGCGCCTACCCCTCTTCTCCTTGGCAGCACCAGCCCTTCTTGACATTGCCCTGTACTTGAATTCCCTTTGTCTACAGGACCTTCCTCACAAACCTCTAAGTCTTCCCTCCACCACAGCTTTACAAGATAAAAATTTTCCATTCTGCACACACATCCAGCATTCCTTGTTCCTCAACACATGCACACAAACTGCATTCTAACAGACTCATGTTGCCATGATCTCAGCCATGCTTCATCCTTTCTTCATCAATCCAGCAATCACTGAACTATTCATCATTTGCCACTACTGTTTGTATGTTTACACACAGACAATTGACCAAAATGGCAAGCATATCACACCTGATGCAAATGCTGGGGGAAGCCCCCACAAGCTCTCAACCATTGACAGTGGCCTCTAGCCATTACTTCTGAGTGCTGGCAGCTTACCAGCTCTTTATCCATTTTATTGTTCCTATACAGTCCTAATTTTAAAATTAATTTTAGTTGAGTAACAGTAAAGCAAGGACCTAACCAAATTTAAATGTTAGCTAGATAAATAGTGTGCGTTCAGTACGACAGCCAAGACACAAAAACAAAACAAGTAACACACTGCTTCAGGTTAACTGTTTCCTTTTGGCAAGAGCATAAGTAATACAAAACGAGTCCAGCAGTAAAGTAAGTGATGCAATCTTAATTGGAGGCAGTGTAACCAGTTCCACACACAATGAGAGCAACACACAACCTACTGAACAATTTCTATGTATTTCTATGTAATACATAATACATGAAAGAAAGATCTATGGTTTTTAATATGAGCTTTTAGGCTTGATCACTTTTAAAAGCAGACAAAACCATGGGCTCAGAGTTTAAGCAGAGATGGTGATATGGTATAGCCAAGTACAGAAATGTCCTCCACACTGACTTGGTATAGTGACAAATTGAAAATACAGGTAATTTAAAAAAGAGAGTTTTAAACATGTTCAACTTAAAACTACAGAGGAGTCCCATCAACAAGCTCTGAGTGTCTGAGAGGTTTTAAGATATTGGTGATCCAGGTGCTTAATCTCCTGCCAGGGTTAAGGAGGCCGTAAGAAAGGACAACAAAAGGGGCTATGTTCTGTGCCCAGGACCCAATTCCCAGACTCTGCATCAGCACAAAGCACCCTAAAATAAATGTGAGCTCAGGTGAGGGAAGTGAACTGAGGTGCAGATATTGCCAGCTCTTCCATACACACTGCAATCTGAAGGGTGGGGAGAAGCAACCAGCTGGCAGCATCTTGAACTACAGCATTTAAGCCTTCCAGAGCACATCTGTCAGAGCCATTTGTGAATAAATTTCAGCATAAGAGTTTGTAGAACTGAGAACTTCATATGTAAAGATTACAACGAAAACACAATAGATAAAAGCACAAAAAGCTACAAAGGCTGATTGATAATGTAAATGTGAGAGAGAATTATCATGGGTAAACTTAACCTTTACTTCATTTACACCACACAGCACAGCCAGAGAGAAAACAATTGAGACTTCGAAATCTACTACATTTTCAACCCAATCTGTTTCCCCAATATAAAAAACAGTTCATGACATAAAAGGTTATTATTTTTTTCCACTATTTATTTTATTTCAATAGAAATATATGAGGATTAATTCAGCTTTCTGGCTAGAGGCAACCAACTACAGACAATGCAACCCCATTTTTATTTTGTTGTCTTACCTAAGACTAGAAATAACAACATTAATAAGTGACAACAAACTTGCGTAGAAAATGGTGTGCGTCAGCTTGCCCTCTGGATTTTAACTTTCCACTACCATGCCCAACGCTAACCTACTGCCAACATCTGCTCTTTGCCCCTCTCACATTTCTCCTTTCTACTGTAAGTGACTTCTCCACCATAAGTTTCTGCTGTCAGAACAGTCTTTCCCCATTAATCCAGCTCAACATCCAGTCCTGGATTTCGACTGTACCCTTCCTTTCCTATTTCCCATGCTTCTTTACAAACATTACTGGATTTACATTGGCTAATTCATCAGCCTTTCTACCCAATTCTGCCTCATTTTGATTGTAAAACATACTGAGTGAAGGATGATGACAAGAACAATCACAACACATGAATGAACAATATTTTGATGATGTATGAATTATCATATTTAAAACTGCAAAAAATCTCGGGACACAATAAACTGTATTGTGCAAAACTCCACTGTCACTGCATTGTGGGTTTAGAAAGGCGGAATCAAACTTAATGCTGATTTTTAGCCCTGTGGCTAAAAAAAACACAAAACAAATGAGAAACAAAGGAATTAGCACTGTCCACATCAGGAATGCCTCAAGTATTTACTCAACCCACTGAATTACAGGGGTATCTATGCGCAGCTACTGATACAAAATCACCTGGGATTCCATGACATTTTCCCATGACCTTCAAACATAATTCTAAAGAATAAAAATGTATCAGGAATCACACACTGATGCAGATAATTCTGCAATATTAAAGCTCCATTAATGCAAGTCCTACTTGGAAACACACACACAAGAACTTTTTATTCTTCCGTAGCCATACCAGTGACCATCTATGTTTGTCATTACATGAAACAAGAGCTCCTTCCTCTACAGCAAACACCACAGTTTTTCTGGAACTATCTTTCCTTCTTATTTTCTTTTCAAAAGGAAAAAAATTTGTTACCTGTTTATTTTGTGTGCCAAAAAATACTTCAAGAATAACCCTGATTATTAAAGAGCTGTAAGATACAATGTGTTTCTTCATCTCCTCTACCAACCATGCCACGAGGTTTACATTGTACATAATGCTGCAATGATATATTGGATCATCAGGTTTGTTAACTAAAAGCAGTTTCACTGTGCCTGTGATTGATAAACTATGGGAGTATTAAAACATTAAAAATGTTAATCTTTGTAATAATCTCCTGAAAAATTTTTGTATTAATTTAAACCATGGATCATTTTAATATTTAATCATTGCAGACTTCACTTGGAATGAGGATAGCCATTCACTGAAAAGCACTTCATTTTTTATTTTGAAAAATGATCAGCTAGTATTTATTCTGTAAATCTCTCCACATTTTTTCCTCAAGCAAATACACCTGCAAGCAAATGAAAAAGTCCACAAGAGCAGAAAAATTTAAGGCAGAGTTTGTGTCAGAAAACATTGACTTGCGCACTCCTGTTTCCCAGGAGTAACTGCATTACAAGAGTAGTATTGTATGAGAGTCGGAGGATTGAGGGAGGCTTCTACTGCAAATGGAAATCACTGGCTTCTTTGTCTACACCTTACAACCATCTATGGTGCATTCTCTTTACGCATCTCATAACGTGTAAATATAGTAATTCACTTACTCTTCACAAGTACTTAACAGAGTGACTCGGCTCCCCACATCGATATTAAGATGGTTTAGGTTTTTTAACAGGCAACCCAATTTTGTAATATTAGCCCATTCCTATCCTCTGCTATAATTCACAGCTTGCCTTGCTTAAGGCAAAATTTAGATTAATATGGAAATATCCCACAGAAAAAACCCCAACAACTTCCTAGTTATGATAAAAATCTCACAGAAACTCTAAAATCTAACAGTTATTAACAATAACTAATCTTGATGGTATCCATCCATTCTGAAAGGTATTTAAAATTATCTAACCAAAACTAATTCATGGTCTAGAGAAACGAATTTCAGAGAAAAATGCAAGGACAATATCTTCAGTGCGCTGCAAAAAAATAATACAAAGGAAACAACCCTTGTCTTGTTTTCTACGTGGTGTCTGCTAAAACTGGATATTTCCTGGAGCTACTGCCATACAGCACACTGAGCTTCAGTTCCCTTTAGACTGGGCTGCAGGAATTTGACTGAAATATTTGAATTAAGTAAATCCTAAAGATACCCTGGGCAGTACCACAGGTTAATATATTAGCTTACATGACTAGACTTCATTCTGTATTTTTGACCAATAGTGAGGTAGAAGATTTTCAAACTGACACACAAAACTGGCTTCCTTATCTGAAGAGGCTGCAGACTCTAACAACATGAGCTATGAAATCACAGAACTGGCAGAAGTGAGTGTGGCATCTTCCAATGCATATAAACTTACCCTGCATAGTTCAAATTCATGGAAAAAAACCACAACCAACCCAAAGAGCAGCAATAAAGGTGCTGCCTTTACTCCTGATTTTATTTAGAAAGTATGTATCTCCTTGTATATTACCTTTCACTAAAGTATGTTCTTATGGAAAGATGTATGGAAAAATCCTGGTCATTCAATGTGATGCAGTAATAAACTCTGGAACTCAGTTGCTTGTATCTGAAACGGAAGGGATAGTCCTGTTTATATGACTTTAAAAAAACCACATACATGTCTTTGTATGAAATCCAATACAAGACTTAAAGCTAATTATATAAGGAACTTTACCATGCTTAACAGGCATCTCTCCTTTAGAAGTCTGATTTGAAGTAATCTTTCAAAACCTAGATGTCTGAAGAGCTCCCACATTTGCATTGAAAAAGTATTTTCTGTATTGTTTCTGCAGATACAAAATACTATTTTAAGCACAATAACAAGTCAGTCATAGAACACTGTGGTAACCTCTTCTTGGCTACAGAAATCAAATTCACAGAATTCCCAGGATTGTTGATGGACCTCTTGAGGTCGTCTACTTGTGCTCATCTACTCTTGCTCAACCTGGCTTAGCTAGAAGACTATACATAGACTGTATCTGAAGTAGACTTACATCTTTCCAACTTCCATGAAGACAGAAAAGAAGTCCTAGCGGGTAAATTGTATTAATTCATGATGAAAGGTGTTATAAATGCATATTATAAGGTTGGCTTTTCGCAAATATTAAGATAAATAGTATATAGTGTTAGGAATGCTTTTTGCTGTGTGGATGTAGTTTTCTTTCTTTTAGCAAAACTTAGCAAGTGTGTTTCAACTGCCCGGACGGGTGAGATAACTTCCAAGTGGACGAGAGAATGGGGCCCAGAGACTATTATCAACTCGCTGCGTAAAGTACAGAGGGACCCAGAGCTCCTATCAGTGCTCCATGGAGAGACCTGAAGCCATTATCAGCATTAATCATGAAGAACGAAGAGGCCACGCTGTTATCACCCATCACGGTCTGGGGAATTAAAAGGACCAAGCCCGGAATCAAGACAAATAAAAACCACAAGACCAAGAAATGCACATGCTCTAAAAAGGCAGACCCAAGGCGTGGCCATGCAGAATACTTCTCGGAAAATATTGAATATGCAGCAAGGACAGACAGTAAAAATGGTATAAAAAGGGACTACCCCGGACATCAGGTGTGCTCTTGGCAGAGTGCCAAGGCACCCAGCCATTACCTCTTTGCTTTATTTTATGTCTCTTATTGTCTCTTTATTAAACTTTAAAACTCCCACAGGCGAGTGAACCTCGTTTTTCACAAAGGTAATCACATAAAAAAAAAATTGGCCAAATTTTTCTTTAAGTGAGCAGACAAGCTATTTTCTGAACAATGAAGTTTGTCCCCAGGCCATTTTGTACCAAAACGTGATTCAGCCAAAGATGACGTGCCAAACAGCAGTACTTAAGAAATGGTTCAGTTTCCCCATAATTGTAGTATTTTGTGTATCTCTTAAATATCACTTTATACTGTTTTCCACTATAGACATCACCTATCAGTAGCAAAGGCTGGATGAGAACTCAATGTATCTTTAATAGCAAGTACTCTTCCATTCTGATTAGCTCTTTAGGAACGAGGCTGGGCCCCAACAGGAAAAAACTCAAAACCTAAGACATATAATTGAATTACTGAGTGTGAAGGTGTGTGCTGTATATACAGCCCAATTACACCATAAGCTCTTTCAGAGGGGGTTTCTGGTACTACTATGAACTGTCCTTGTAACTGTGTGGGCTGATGGAAGGTGAAGCAGCTTGTGAGCCACATGAACAGAGTGCTAGAGAATCCCCTGCCAGCACTTCACATTTAGAAGTTTTACAGCTCACATATTCTCACGTACTTCTGCCCAGGATTTTCTGAGCACAGGCATGACCAGAGCACTCTGCAGAGCATACAAAGGAGTCCAATGTACCCGGAACACATCACGCCTGGAAGGCAAACATAGCCAGCTCAACAACTCCCGAGCTGGATCAGATTTACTGCACACCCACAGCCGGCCGAACACATCTAGCAGCACTACACTGCGCGTGGCGGGCCAGCACACACAGAGCAGCGGACTGTCCAGCGCCAGACACCCTAACACCCCACACGAGACAGGGTTTCACACACACACCCAACCACACCGCATGGGCCGGCAGCATTATGAGCAGCCGTGCTCACGAAGGAAAACCGTGAGCTATCCCCGCATGGACGCATCGCAGGCTTCGGCCAGTTCGGCACCGCTGGGGTGCCCGGGCCAGGCCTCGAACACGGCCCACCGAGGACACCTTGGTGAGGGGTACGTTTCCCTCCAATCTGCCTGCCTGGTAAGGGTCGTACTTCTCCGAGCACGGAAAAGCAGACCTGGCAGCCAAAGGGTCTCAGTGCGGTGAAACTGAACGCAAGCCCCCACCACAGGACAACACACCGCGTCGGCTTTTCCCGCCCACGCCCAAAATGGCGGCAGCAGGGCCGACCCCCGCCTACCCCCGCCCCCTCAGCCGGCGGTCCGGGGGGCAGGGCCGCCCGGATTGACAGCGCGCTCCGGCCAATCGCGGGGACGCGCGCTTCCCGGCAGCCAATGGCAGGGCGGGCTCGCG